>CM022485.1:31407081-31431034 GCA_011952105.1 Coreoperca whiteheadi | reverse complement strand
TTTTGCCACGGATATGCTATTATTTTTTTCCTTTCAGAGGTATTAAAAACAAAAAAATGTGCAGATTCCCTATTAGTAAAATTATTGGTTGAAATATGCCATTTTCTGGCTTCACAGTAATTTTGGTAGTATAATCCAGTGGTACCCAACTGGGACGTGAGTTGCAAAAGGATCTAGTGATTATTTTCAGGGTAGGAAGGCATCAAAATGACTTTTGTTTTAGTGAATTTGTTTTCTAATGAAATACTGTATACTGTTACCGCTTCGGGGCTCTAAAATTGATAAACTTAAGCTTTACAATTTATATTACCCTGCTGAGTGAAGTATAATGAACAACATAATGTTTTAACAGCTAGAACAAACGTTTTTTTTCCCTTGTGAAGCCCTAGACTTGCAGCCTCTTATGCCTCCCCCACCTCCTTACCAGGGTTAATGGGGTACACATGCTCTTCTTGTTCTGGTGAAGCACTCACGGCCAACATAACACACACCGCTGTTCATATGTATGCATGCTGCAACTCTTCTTACTGCAAACGATCTCCTTTACCTTTTCGGTTAAAGAAAAACGACAACACAAAACGGTGTTAAGATTTACGAGAGTTACAGGTGAGACAAGAAACGAAAGAAAGGAAAAATGGTGGTAGATGGGTGAAACATACTTTAGCATATAAATAAACCGATTCATCAAAAGCTTTTTCTACAAGAATAAACACTCATTTTCCTGATGGTGACCCTGACAAATGACTGCACCTGGCTGGTGGATGGAGAGCAAAGTTACACTGGAGCGCACACACCACAATGTGGTCATCCCAGCGACGCCACATTGCTCAACCAACCAGCCGACTGGTGAGAACATCCCCACTTTACCTCCACATCTCTCTCTCTCTCTCTTTCTCTCTCTCTCTCTCTCTTATTCATCCCCCCTCTTCTCGCTTTCTTCGCTCTAAACATCACTTTGTGGGGCTAATAAACGGCTGGTGTCAAAAGGGTTGTCAGTCCATTCTTTGCTTGTTTGGGTTCATCTCGACTGGGGGGGGGGGCATGAGGAGGGAATGGAGGGATGAAGGGAGGTGGAGAGAGTGGTTTGGAGGGAAGAGAAGGCTACAAAGGGGGAGGGAGTGACAGAGAGAGACGGGAGGGAGAAAAGAAAGTGATAGGGCGATGGGGGTAGAAGAGGAGAGAAAAAGGAGGAGGAGGATTATGGGTGTAGCTCTGCTCAGTTCAGCGGCCCGCCTCTCTGGGAGGACCGGCGGGACCCATCGGCCCATCACTGGCGCTTTATTGATTTCTACCCAGCTTGCTCTTTGTCAAAAATCAGATACAGTGCGAGCCCTCTGGACCTCCTCACCTTTTAAAAGCACACGGACAGCCTCTTATGTGCTGAACCGAGGCGTTTGTGCGCATGTAATGGTGTGCAATTGTGTGTTGTGCTCTTTGTCTGGGGGTCACAGGGCTCCGTGATGGACCAAGAGGAGAGAGATGAGGGGAGCCTCGCCTGCCGCACCATATTGCGCTGTGAGCAGATTTCTTATCGAGACAAATATGTTTCGATGCTCTTTCACTGCTAGCTGTATGCTGTAATTGTTTCACTAAGGTTTGGACACAGCATGAGCTCATTTTGGCCAGAGATGCGTAGGGTTTTGGCGTGAAGAGCGCCTCAAAACCCGTCTTTTTAACGGTCAAAGGTCAATGGTTTTAGGGAATCTAAGGGTAGGTCAACAAGTCTCAGTTAAAGTTAAAGGGGGTAAAAAAGAATAACTACTGATTTTGTGTCTTGTTGCACAATTTATAAAGTCTTTGTACAAAAACAACATCTAGGGATGGGTGGACATTTTGAAAGTGCAGCAAATATGACAATATATTATAAAATATATAATACATCATATTATATGTTATATAAAAATTATAATATATAAAAAAGATCAATAACTGTCAATGGCAAGGCACTAATAGTCTTATATTAGCTCCCTGTGTCTGGATGCAGAAGATTAAAAGTTGTATAAGAAAGAAATTCGAAAGGGGGTAAAATAAGTGAGAGGCAGAGGTAAACTGGAGGAACAGGGTTTACCTCCCCCACCACCTCTACTGCCCCTCTACCCTCGACACAGAAAAATATTATGCAGCAGCCGGGCTTCCATTGAATCCCAGTGATTCATTGCCCAATTTTAAACTGCCAAGCTGTTAAATTGCATCAGGTCTGCCAAAATTCATTCCAGGACTATGGAGCAGATATGAAAAATTAAATGTCATCTCAGCTACAGTGGAAAACTTTTACCTCTCCTCCTAGTGGGGGCAAGAATATGCTAGATTCCGTTATGATCGATGGCCACGCGGGACTACACCTAACCTACTTAGTGATGTCATGTTAGGCTGCAGTGCCTGTTTACTTTCAGCGAAATGACAGGAAGGCATAAACTTTATCAGCCACTGACTGTGTCTGTCTCTCTCCCCAATTCTTTTCCTCTCTTCGTCTCCATCTTTATGTTGATTCGCAGAAGCACGATTCTATTTTCTTCCCCCATCGACTCTCCTGCATTCATCAATGTGAAACCCAGCTCGAAGTGGGGAATGACTATTTTAAAGGCCGGATGAAAGAGAGAGAGGGGGGAGTGTGTGGCCATGTATAAGTTAACCACGACTTAATATCTGATTTTTCGAGAAGTTAGTGGAGCGGCACCTTGTAGTTGGTGACCTAATGGGTCAAGTGTCAGTTGTCATGCCCTTCCCAGTGTCTTCATGTGTTATGTTGCTGTCTTTATTTAGGATAAGGATTTCATCAAATCTGCCCTTGACTGGTTCATACAAGGGAAAGTCAGGGACAAAAACAAAATCGAACTATGTGTACACAAACTATTTCTTTTTGCTCTCGCATTATAAATGTTTGCGTTTGAATCAATGTGAAGTTACTGTAAAGGCCGGAACAGTAGGAGGAAGTTGCATCTTGTTGTGCCTTGTCCTTTTACTTTTTAGGCTAGAAGCTATGTTTTCTCATTTTCGTCCTTTATATTAATTATGTTAGATTTAAATTAATTATATTAATTTGTTTTTGTCCCCATACTGCTTTTTTTTTCACGTAAAAAAAAAAAAAGTTTTTAAAGTTGTGATGTTACAGTGGATTTTGTTTCAATAGCGCACAGTAATCCCCAGTTTGTGGCTTTTATGTACTTTCATTAATGATACATAAGAGGTACAGTTTGGGGCAAAGGTGCACACATGCCACGGCAGGAACCAACAGAAAAATCAAAGGAAATGTAGTGTTAAAAGAAAGAAAGAAGTTTGTCTCGCTCTCAGCTGAAACGATGAAAGTTGTCAGGCCATGGACAATATAATCAAAGCTGGAGTTCAATGTCCAGCACAGTATACAAAGCTAAGGATAGGAAGTTTTTTTATTTATTTTTTTTAAAAAGAGATAGAAAGGAAGAAGTGAGTGATTGTCAGTTAGGTGTTGACTTAATTGTTGAAAAGTCATGTTAAAATGTTAACCATATTGTTTATGTTCTATTAATTTGTGTGCATAAATCTGCAATTTCAGAGTGAGAATTACTTATTTGTGCACAAAAAAACAATAATTGTCCTCCGCCCATAATACCTACCAGGCTTCAAAGGTTAACATATTCGGGGTGAAAAACACACACAGAGAGCCAGTCAATTTACAACATTTATTCTAGTGGTAGTGGAGTGAAATTTAACATTGCCCTTAACTACCAATGGCTTTTTTTGTTTTTGGGGCAGCTATGGCGTAGAGATAGACCTGATCGCCCACTAATCAGAAGAACGGCAGTTCGATCCCTGGCTTCCCTCTGCCCGCATGTCGAAGTGTCCTTGTCCTTGTGTGTGAATGGGTGAATGTGGAATCTAGTGCTAAGGGCTTTGATTGGTCGAAAGACTAGAAAGGCGCTATACAAGTACAGTCCATTTACCATTTGTTTATTTAAATTTGTTGCAGCATTCTTTTTTTTCTCCATCTTCGGTGCCTTGCACTCATTGCTCATAGTTTTTTGCACCACGAGGTGCAGTGCAAAACCTCTAAAGACCATCAAAGACAGTTTATATAAATGGCCCCCTTGTCTCTTAAAACAGAACTGCTTTTTATCCCTTTTCATCCTGAAATTTATTTCTGAAATGCATCTTGACGAGAGGTCCTTCTATGATCGTCACACAGCGAACACAGGCACCGTCTCTCTTTTCCTGCCCCTGCTGCTTCACACGCTGCAAGGAGGCGATATTTATTATTAGGAATATCAGTCTTATTAATCACCAGGATAAACGACTGGTTTGGCTATCTGAATGCCTCATTTAGGGAAACTTGGCTCCCATGTCATGATTATGGATTACAGAAAGGCCTGTGTTTCACCTGAGGTTCTCTCTCCTCCCGCTCTTCTCCATTCCTCTCCTGCATGTACACACACATCGGCTGGTAGTGTGTTTTCGATGTTGGAGCCACGGACATCGACAGCGTCCGCCTGAAGCAAGTGACATCGGTTCAAGGAAAATGGGTATATGCACACAGGCGTACCATGTTCACACACACTGATTGTGTTTACATGAATACATTTCTTTTAAAAAATGTGCTACAATACGAGGAATCATATAGTGCTATTATGATTAAGTGAGTCAAG
This sequence comes from Coreoperca whiteheadi, assembly GCA_011952105.1. NCBI lineage: Eukaryota > Metazoa > Chordata > Actinopteri > Centrarchiformes > Sinipercidae > Coreoperca > Coreoperca whiteheadi. The sequence goes on along the minus strand of CM022485.1, from coordinate 31,426,415 downwards.
TAAGTCCATTTTATTCACTTTGATAGCCTTAAATCACAAGTCAAATGCATACTTCAGGCCTTCAGAGGCCCAGGATAATATTACACCCCTTCCAATTATTTAATTTTAAAGCCTCACTACAAAGTGCTTGCGCAACAGAAAGTCTTGCAGACATACAGTATGCTTCGGATCATAAACTCTGTGAAAGTACATAAAGTGAATACAAGTGAATGACAGTGTACAGGAATGTTTTGTTCTTTCACAACAAGTTAAGCCCTTAACCCCCGGTTATTCCTCAAATTATTTGTTTTCAACAATTTTCTGGTATGTGTCAAGATTGTTGAAATTCAGTGTTTTTCTAATGTCTTTCTCCAAAAAAGACACAGTGAAAGCTGTCTGAAGCAACTTAAAGACATTTAAACGGCACATAGCCATCTAGTCTCAAAGTGGAAGAGTAGCAGACGTCTAACCATAGCCTAGCCATCGATAAGACTGATTACTTATATATGATAGACAACAAAATAATTGCTATAGGATTCATTTTTGGGAAAATAATAATAGCTTATTGTCACTAGTGTAACTAAAAAACCACATCCAAATTTCTCAATTGAAAGAAAGTATAAGAATTTACCCCACACAGGATTGGAACCCCAGTCTCCCAAAGGAGAGGTCTCCCGTGTAACCCACTAATCCATCCCATCTTTCTGTCAACATACACATCTTTATGTGTTTTATGCTACTAATCACTAAACCTAAGGCTGTCCTTGCGTATTCTGGCACATGTGTGTTAAACCAATAAGGGCAATCGCTTATTTTACATCAATGTACAGACCTTCTCCCATTACGATGTCCTGGAAGCTTCTTGTTGGCAGCACACAGCCTATATATTTCCATATTTATGACATTTTATATGAAACAATAAGGTGTTGAAATTACGTTTTCGTGTAATTGTCCGATTGGGAGCGAAATCGTAGCTACGCATAGACCATGTTAAAGAAATGAAGCTAAATTATTAAGTCGGAGATATACTGGCTTTTAACTACGCGTTCGCGTACGCATGATGGCTGCCTCGCGTATCCTGCATCCGTTTGGAGCATCGGCTGGTCATGTCCTCAGAAATGAACACAACACCTCCGCAAGATGCACATACGCATGCACTCTAGTGTAATCCTCCAATAACACGCACAGTACATAGGCATGGTATGTGAACCACTCCGTTCACGACGCAGCCGGTTGTCTACGCAAAGGCGTGGTTACAAAGCATGTATATCTCTGGCTTAAGTCGTATATATTAAACGTGCATTCAACATAACGTTGCCTTGTGGCATATGAGTAAATAGAATCGGTTTAAATGCCTTTCAGTATCACAGCGTTTCCAACTCTCACAATTTCTTCTTGACACTGACACTGTCTCACGCTGACTTCATTAAATAGCCGCGGTCATCACATGGCGGCACGATCAATACATGTGTCTACAAATTAGAGAGGGGCTGTGCTCAATTCACACACATGACCCAGCAGCAGCAACTTCATTAATTATTTAAATCTTCTGATGTGGCGTTGTAGCCATGTTAACCTAAATGCTTTTCTGCACAGCAAACAGGTAAGCAGTTTATACAAGTGTAATGACTGTGAACAAAGCGACCGTGCTCAGGATGAGTCCAGCACCATCAAAGCTGTCAGTACCAAATAGTTTTTCATTTGGGGAATCACAATATTTTTTCTGGCTTGTCAAGTGAAATATAAAAGAGAGTTTAAAGTTTTTCTGCTTAAATGCAGTAATCGCAGTTATTTGCAGTAGTGGCCTTACTGCAAGCATGGAACTTATCTCATCACTTAAGTAAGTATAAAATAAGGCAATAAATAGTATGCCTAATAATGAAAAAACAAGTTATTGTACTAAGCCTATAAGTTACTGTAGATACTGTAGTTGCCTCAGTGTAAACATATGTCTATGTTTATGCATGGAATTTCAGTGTTCCATTAACCATAAATTCATTCAAAGATAAAATCGTCTGCCATTGGCAGTGTATTTGGGTATGAGCCTACATATTTGGGGTGTTATTTTACTGCCTTTTGGGACTTCACAGGGCTTCACGGAGGTTCACCCCCCCAAAATGTACTTAAATGGCCGCATCACCCAAAATTAAAAAATAAAACAGACTACAAATCTAAATGTTCTAGCTTCTCCCCAGTGTATCTGGCCATTTCGATCGTTAGATTAAATTTTATATTTATCTGTCTATAATTTCACCAGTACAATGAAGGTGACTGGAATGTAATGTGTGGTACAGAATTAAAAAGAAGGTGGAACTTTGAAGATTTACCAGCAACATCTCTTTTCAGAAACAGTGCTATTGTTACTCTGGGCGGTCCATATCCGGAAAACAATGTAGACATTTCTATTGGAACCACTTTCTACTGAAGAAATAGTCCCTATGAAGTCAACAGTGTGGTCTGTGGAAACCACCTGACCCATACCCAGCAAACTCTCATCAAATTCAAATGTAACCCATGAGAACAATATGTATATAAACATAGCATACAACAGGCTACATTGAAAGTCATCAATACGTTCTGAAAATACTATTTTTTTAACATCTATGGCTGAAAAACAAAAACTAAAAAGTGTTTTGGGTGGTTATTATTGTTAACACTATGTTTTGAAATGCCTACTAGCAGCATTATTGTATTTTGTAGCGCAATCTGTGTTAACTGTGTAACAGGTCTCTAAAGACCCACGGTATGGAGGAATGTTTTGCGCAACACCCACGAATAAAAGGGACTCACAAAGTACCCAACACCTTCTATCTAAGAAAAACCACAAAAAGGGGGAAAACTCAGCTAAATTAAAAAGTAAATCACATGGTTCTACATGTGTAAGCAAATCTGGTCCAGTGGCACACACACAGACACACACACACACACACACATGCACATACACGAATGAAACAGGGATATGGTACACAGACATTTCGCAGATTTGTAGGAAGGGAGAAGAGATTTGTTTTTAGATGAGTATACTTTCTCCCCCATCCATGCTCCATATTTCCATGTGATTAAATTATTCAGTGGTACAAACTACAATTATGCTTTATTAAAAATTATTAAAATTCTCACCAGACTCCACAGTTGTGAAAGAATTCATTCCCTGCTTGTTTTTCTAATTTGCATCATTGATTCTGGTGGTGTTTGAAAAGCAATGATGCTCTCTCTCTCTCTCTCTCTTTCCCTTTGACAGGGATGGGATGTATTAGTGCATGAGGAGGGGTAGATAAGGGGCTAGGACGAATGGCGTTTTCCTCCATCGTTGGAAGTGCAAGCGCCTGACGTTATTTACATGTGTTTATCAGCTTTATGAGTCGTGGGAATGTGTTGTTGGGTGATTTGTATCTTTTCGTTCGTTCATTCATTTATTGGTTATGTCTTGAAGCATTGAGGAAGTCCAGAGAGTGGGGTGGGAGAAACTCATGCCAAAAAGATTTTTTTTTTTTTTGAAAATGTAAAACCCCAAAGTTATGAGTTTTTGAACAGTAAAATCTGCCATTTTGCTTAAAGATGGAATTTCCATAAATTAAATATACATGTGGAATTTACACTTCAAAGTTGGGCCCATTACGTGAGCCATTAGTTTTACTTGTAACAGCAGATCCCTATGGCCAGGTCATTAATGATTTAACAGTGAGTTAGTGTAAACCGGATTAAATTTTCTTTCACAGCAGCTATCTCCTCAGCATTTTGGACAGAGGGGGGATCGCGTGAGAGATGGACAGACTGTTAAAAGGACAAAAGAGGAAAGGAGTGACACAGAAAGAGTTAGCGAGGCACGGAGGAGAGAAAGACAGAGAGAGAGTGTATCGCCCCTCTCCCTCTCATTGCGTCTTGAATCCTGAGCAATGACTGGCTACTTTAGCAATTAAAATCCGGGGCAAAGACACAGCAGCTTGCTTTGGCCCAGAGACTAGCCCATTCATCATCCCAACTGCCATAAAATAGCACTAGATGGATTCTTTGATTTTAGCTTTGGAAGAACATAAATCAAAATCTAAACCACGGCCTGTCACAGGCATCACCAGAATTATCCATTTGAGAGAGAGAAGAGCTTTGAGAAGGGTGAAGAGAGAGAGGGAGACAGAGCAGGATCCAGCCTCATTGTTTCTCCTCCTCTTCACAGACAAACCCTCACACCCACCACCTATCCCCCAGCGTGACACTCTGGGTAATCTATAAGTGTCTCGTAATGAGGCTTTTTCTACAGTTCAACACAAGCATTCATCAAGCATTACAGAGAGGAAGCCTAATCTGGAGTGCTTTGGTCTTTTTTTTTTTTTTTTTTGGTGGTGGTGGTGGTAGGGGGACAGGTGTAAGACAAAACATGAATATCAGTTCGTGTATCCTGTATCACAAAAGCAAGGCAGCATTTTCAGGAATCCTAGCTAATACTGCGATTAGCACTAATGTTTATTTGAATTTATTTCATAGCGTTCCTTTTAAATAATTAAAACAACTGTAATTCAAAAAAAATGCAGCAATATCAACTCAACTAAACCCCCCCCCACACACACTCTTAACTTACATTAACAAAACATTATCAAACGATCCAAATTGTCTACACGATTAATGTTGTCACAGACAGAGTCCCAAATTAAACGAAAAACCTGAATAAATGAGTGGAGAAACTTAAGGAAGGTTCCATACAGGACATGTGGGGTCACTGAATGGTCTGATGACCTTGAAAACTATGTGGATCATATGCTATGGCCTTCACAGTCACCAGTCATCAACTCAATTGAACACCAGTGGGAGATTTTGGACGTTAACCCTGTTTCGCACTAATTACGCTTATATACTACTAAATTGATTTGGCAAATTTTGAAGCAAACATATTTGGTAAGTTCAGGTTAGCTTCTGACTACTAAAATGCCGTGTTTAGGCTACTAAGAGACAATGGTTTCAGTTATGTAACATTATATATAATGTTAATAAAGTCAGCACATCCTGTCTTGTGCTTCAAGACACTGTTGACTTCATCATTTAACGAAGACCACCATCTTGTCCTAACCTTAGCCTTGAGTGCCTAAACTGAACCATAAAAAAACATTAAGATTGCTTTAGTTGCTGCGAGTTGATCTTGTAAGGGAAACAAGTGAAGTACGTAGTCAGCGAACATTTTGCATACATGTTCTGTGTGAATTTTGTGACAACGCCTCACTAAAACACTAAGTTGTTTTTTCCTTTAATTTGCCACCCATCGGTGACATGGTTTTCCTTGAATGTGTTTCGCACCAATGAAATCTGCAGCTATCAATTCCACCAAAGAAAAAGGTAGGTATCATCACTTTCTAACAACCATTGTCAGTCAGTCAGTCAGTCATTTTCTACCGCTTGTTCCCGTTCGGGTGACTGGAGCCTATCCCAGTGGCTTCGGGCCTTAGGCGGGGTACAACCATTGTCAGTCTCCAAATTAATCCGTATAAGAAATAAAATTGTATAATATATGAAACATTACATCATCATCATTAGCTGCCCTACTGAAGAGCTTGAGGTTCTGGAGCATCGCTGATCTGAAGCTGTTGGAAACGCGACCAAAATAGATTAAAGCATGGGCCTTTTGAAAGCTGTCTGATGTGATTCTCTGAGGAATGTAGGTCACTCCATCAAGTGATAGTGTACGTGAAATCAAACAGTGACACATTCTGACACAGGGGTCCAAAATGATCTCAGGTTTCCAGTTAATGAAAGAGGGTTGTAACCAGTATTGTTTACTGTAAAAAATAGTTACCTTTCATAAAAGGAATAATGAATGAATGCCTCTGATTCCCATCAGGTTTCCTTAGCGATTCCACATTCCACCACTTATTTGTAACCCCAGCATATAAAACAGACCTCTTATGATACTGTGGAGAGAGGGGTCAAGGTTTGAGAATGAGAGGAAGAATAAAGGAGACGTTTGTCGCCTTCCTGTGACCATAATCCATGCAGCAATTTTGTTAATCAAGAAATTGGGAAAACAATTTAGTAATCCATACATGTCATTTCTAGGAGATAGGGTTGGCATCAATGTTGATACTTCTTTTTTTAACGGTTCATCATGAGTCTCGCTGTATTATAGGAGTGCAATGCCAGTGGTGGAGTACTATTTTAAGACTTAACTACAAAAACAGATTAAAAAAAAAAATTAGGTAACTTAAAAAATGCACGCAGGTCAAGCTAAAAATATTTTCATTGCTGGAGAAAAATAAATCCATTTGAAAGGGCTATATTTTTAAGATTCAGGTTTTAAATTCAAATGTAATTTAAATGTCTACACAGAGATCACCTGTCAATGAAATGGTGTGGGCAGTGCTGTACTACTGTAGCTATAAGAAACTGGATGTTGGAAACTCAACAAGTTGAAAACTTAGATGTCGAACAACCAGTGAGTATTTGCAACCCTCCAAAAAATTGGGTTCAGATTATACTTATTTGCAACACTGAATACATTTTGAAAGGAACATAATGCCACCAGATTTGTTTTTTATTAATGCATTCAATGTACTTTCACTACAAGAACCACTCATTGTAGCTAAAGTGTGATTCATGTTTTTATGGTTATGTTTAGGTAACAGTGACACGAGACAGTACATGTTCACTTTTTCATTATTTAACCAAGGTGACAACCCAAACCTCCACTAAAGGAATTTAAACTGAACCACACGTAGGACATAAGAGATGACCCTCAGTTTCCGGCGTCAAATTCTACCGTCCACCCTGACCGCCTCCCTGCGACATCTGTGCCATACGCAGCACTTTGTGGATGGGAAATTGAAAGAAAAGTGAACATATTAGGTTTCCTTAGTTCTTTAGAGGTATAATTGTAATGTTTAGGAGAAATTGATCCTATTTGTTGAATTTACATGGACTCCAGTAATCCTCACCACAATCAAAACCAATTTAGCACTTACTGACTAGAAAGCTGGTATCATCAGCATTTCGCCAAAAAAAAAAACAACCATTGTTTTGTCCACACATACCTACTGTACAAGTCAGATGTAAACCAGTAAGTGATAGAGGCATAAAGAGAGTTGTAAGGTTGGGAGGCTACTGTTTCAATTCTCATTGAGACGCTGTAATGTTTGACTGCTGATCAGCAAACGCACACTCATTCTCCATATGAGCAAATGCCAATTCATTTAATAACTGATCCTAAAGTGTTTGGTATCGATACAGTTAATCAAAGTCGAAAGATCCATCCGCATTCATCAGTCCACAGTCCTGCCAATTTCTGCCTGCCAGAGCACCAGCATTAATCTTTGAGGGATTCGTTTGATTTGTGGTCCTCATTTGTATGTCTGTCTGTGAGAAAATGGAGGACAGCTGTCAATGCGGAGGCATTTGTCTCTGTCATTTCCTCCCCTCCTCCATGCCCATCTCTCTCTTGCCTCTATCTGTCTCTCTCTCCCTCGCTCTCTCCCTCCCTCTCTCTCTCTTTTCAATTTGCAGTCACTGAGCACTCCACAAGGCATCTAAAAATGGATAACTCCACTGTCTCAACCACTTAAGAGCAGATTCAATCAAAAATAAAGCAACACATAAAATAACCTGTTTTAATTCCCCCAATGTGATGGGGACATTCAATTACGTCCTTGGAAAGGCGCGTTTTTCATGGTGGCAACAATTAAAGTCTTCTTTAATGCTTAAAGCATATTACTTTCCTTTATTACAGATCTCATAACAAAGTCAGCAGCCATCAATGTGCAAAATGCCGCCCTATTCTTTTGTTTTGCATTTTATTGCAAAAGCTCATCAAAGCAGGAGACAATGGGAGGAATGGGAGGAACTGAGTGTAATGTGTGTGTGTGTGTGTGTGTGCGAAGGAGAGGGGGCAGGAAGCAGTATCATTTAATGTTTTTATTGCAGAAGTCTGTATTTTTTTTCTAGCATCCGTCTCAGTTTCTCATTTCATTCAACTGACATGCTAATACTGTACTTATTTTCTGCATATTATTCAGACAGTTATAGATGGCATGTAACATTATTACAAAAAAATGTGTATAGGCAAAAGAACACAGTGTTCTAGTAGCATACTTTAAGGTTACAGTGCTTTCTTGATTACTTCAGAGTAAATAGATATAGGCTATGGTGGTAAAATTTTTGGACAAATTCAAGACATTAAAATTGTACGCTTCTTTAATCATTACAACTGATAATCATGATAATGCCATCTACAGATCACATAGACTTTTGACATTTTAAAAATATAATTGACAGTGATATGCAGAGTAATCTGGTATACACAAAAAGATAGTTAAATAGCCACTGTTGTGTTAAAGACCACAGGGAGTAGATAAAACAATGAAAACATCTTCTAGTCAATTCAATTGTAAAGCAAAACCAAAAGCACAATTTTACATCAGAGGACAATGAATCTTTGGACTATTGATAAAGAAAAAATACTAAAGTTCAGGATGAGCAACATAGAAGAGATTCCTCAGACATGTAATGCATGATGTGTAGACAGAAATAATAGTAAATTTACCCCATGGACAATATGCAACTTCAAGCTGCCACACACTCGTAGGACCTGGAACACAAAACCAAGATGCAAGGATGCTATGCACACAAGACAGACTGAAGCAGTTACTTCCAGACAACACGTGAAATGAACAGGGCGGAGGAAAAGATTCCGGGAGGATGAGGAAAACTAGAATTATCCATTTGATAGAGAGTTATTATGCTCCTTTTGAATGAACCTGTCTGACACAGCAAAAAACATTAAACTCTACAGTAAAAGGTGTGTAGCGGCCAGGATTTCGGACTGCATTTTATCATAATGTGTTGCTGTTACTTTGTTCACCCCTTTTACGAGACCACTTGTATAGAAAGCTTGACTTTCTTCCTAGTAGCTTTTTTTTTTTTTTTCACAGGAAGATTGTGTGAGAACTTGGCATACAGGTGTGTGGCTGTGGAGTGATGGTTCCCAGTTTGACTTCATCGGCTGGGCTAGTGGAGAACCCAACAACGCTGGCGGGAATAAGAACTGTATGGAGATCAACTTTGGAGAGGCAGATTATAGCATCCAAAAAGTCAACACATCTAAAATAGTTAATTAATTTCATAAATATCTAAACTTGAAGATTGCATGTGTCACAATTCTGGTAAACTGATGTTATCTGATAAGTAAACCATGTGACGTTTTACATTCCCTCACACTGTCAGCGGTTATTTCGGAGACAAACGTCGACACAGTACTCAGGAAACACATTCACTATGTGAAACAACACATCCTTATACTAAAGCCACAGGCAGTAACAACCAGTTAAAAAGGAGAGCCCAATCTACACCTGAGGCAATTCAGTAATGGATTTCAAAATGTTCTTAACATGACAAAAACAATATGTGTAGAGTTCAAATAAAATAGAAATAAATAAAAACAAATTTAAATTTTTTATCAGCAAGAAAGGTTCACGTCCAAGTATCCAAGCTGGGAATATCTTTGTACCCTCGAAGAAACACAAATCATACATCTATTAATGAAGACAAGGGTAAGAGAATCAATTACTATTAAGGAAATATGAAATTAATATTCCACAGCATATGGCAGATATTTTGAAGCAGTAATAGTGGAGACTAATGTAACCAATTTCAGGTATTATATGATTGAAAAAGAGAAAAAAAAAAAATGTGTCTGACACATGGGGCATGTTGGAAGATTATCCCTTTATGATACAGTTTTTATGCATTTAAGTTCAGTGAAAAAATGTTTCTAATCCACTGCATGACTACCTTTTTCTGCAGCTAGGTTGCCATTAAATTTAGTTTACTTTCCCTCTGTCCAAACTAATCATGTAAGATGATAATTGAGAATATGCTGAAAAATTAAACAAAGACTCACATGGCATAAAACTTCAACCAGTTTTTCTTCTTTTTTCCCTCGACATTTGTGCCAACACACCTGTGAAGTGTTTCTGTGGAGGAATCACGTCTTTCCTCGCCCATGTGAGCAAAGCCATGGCCATGCCGCTGTAGCTGGCTAGCACCTCTTACTTTATTGGCCCAATGAAATACAGTGTTCATTAGGCCATTGATCAACTAGTCTCATCCTGTCACAAGAATACAGCTGGCCAGCACACCCACGTACGCACACACCAACACACACTCACACACCTCTGCGGTGAGACACAGGGCTGGTAAGTGGGGTCAGAGGTGGCTTGTAGTAATCCATCTAACCAGTATGAAAGCGGCAGCTAATAAATCACTTATTCATCGTTTAATCCATCGTCTGTCGCCACCAAACTCCGAGAAACAATGCCTTTACAAAACACACAGAGCAACCTCGCATCCATACAGACAGGTGCACCAAAGCATTTGGCCTGCATACATCAGAAATAAAGGGCATATAGAGTTGTTCAGAGGCAGCTTATTTGTACTGTTGACTTTTCGAATCAATCACATCAACTCCCTTAATCAAATCACCTATGCACATGAAACTAACCTGATAAATTAATGTTAATTAGTCATGAAGTGATTTTTCGGCACAAAATTGTCTTCAATAAGCCATAAATCTGCATTGAGTAATCTGAAGCTAAATACCAGTTGATAGCTTGTTTCAAAGCTGTTTTACTATGAATTGTCACACTATCAAACTAAACATGAACAATGCTGTGCATGTTTGTGTTGTATTTCAGGATTGCCATCTGTTAAATGCTCACTGGGATGTTATAGATAATTGCAAACAGATGCTTTTTTTTGTGAAATTACATCTTTAAGCACTGAAGAAGACAAACAAACTAAAACCAAAATAAATTCTGTGCTGTCATGGAGTTGAAGTTTCAAGATAAAACACAATGGGCCAGATTTATTGTGTACAGCAAGTTGTGGGTATTCAATACCTGATTGGTCAGCTGCTGGACTGAGCCAGTAGAGTGTAGCAGGTGGAGGTGGTTTGCTAGGTATCTCTAGAAATATACTGGGTTAAATGCAGCCAAATCAATTAATAGCTTATCAAAAGAAACAAAGGTGAAGTTGCAGCCTTTAGTGATTTCGCACATCATTGATGGTCAACTTCAAATTCAAGTTTAATAATTATGTAATGAGATGTTCAGTGGGAATGATCAGTGCTTGTACTACTAACTGCTTTTGAGTTTGCTGTATTTCATCTTTTGTTTTGTTCAATCAAGTGTACGAAGCAGTGAGATTACATTGATATTAATGACAGAAGTTTGTTTTACGAGACTCTTTGGTGAATAGACAAATGGGTTGGCAATGTGGGCTATGCAGTGGCTGAAGTGCAGGTGGGTGACATTGTTTTAAAGGACATGGGGATCGTAATTTCTGAGAATGATCCCAAGAACCCAGAAGCACAACAAACATGACCCACTACCCAGGCCACAAGCTGAGGTCAAGACATCCTCCAGAAACCGATGCTAGTACTAAACAAGTGTGTACAACTGTTTTTGAAGACCGATGGAGATTTTGAACAGCATACAGGAACCCTTTGGCCAGTCTACCGCTACCCAGGAATGATGCCTTAACAGAGTGTTCAGGTGATTTGGGCGAGGAGCTCCATCGATAGATCACAGAAAAGAAAAACTGATGCATCCTGTTGGAGCCACTCGAAGGCCCCTGTGCATTTGCCGTAGCCCAATCATTGGCAAATGTCCAGAGGCACAGAGTACTTATCAAGGTGAGGAATCTTACCCTGTTTCCTGCACATTACCACGCTATTAGACTGTTGCTGTTTTCTCCATAGAGTGTCCAGATCCATAGACTACAGGAATTGACCCGTGAGCAAACCAGTCTTGGCATTGTAGAAGATGGTGTGCACCAGGTGAGTCTGGGACCAGCCGGACACATCCCTAATAGGGAGGCCTTCGTCCACAAAAGTGAAAGGTTGTCCACGAACAAACAAGTTAAGTTGCAGGGGTTGCTCACAAAGTATGGGTTTGTTTTTGCCATACACATGGAAGATTTTGGCCAGATGGGTGTGATCAAACACTGTTTCCCACTACACCCCCTATTAAAGAGTGTGGATTATCAGAAGTTAAATGCAGTCACACATAAATATGCTCTGTTCCTTTTTCACCCCAGATGTGTCCACCAACAAGCACTCCACAGGTGGAAGAGGCTCCACCTGGTTGGCCACCCAGGGGGATGCTGCAACTGCCACTCAACAATGGTTTTGTTGTGGAGCAGGGCCTACAGAACTACAGTGGGTGGTTAGTGACCATCCTGCCACTAACCAACCTGTTTCCATGGAGCAAGAGGGCCAGAAGAGGTCCACCCCACCCCAGCACACTTCTGCCAGTAAATTTGGCTGGGACAGGAATCCAAAAGGCTAGGGAAAGTGTTGGAAGATTTGAATGATCGGTGCCTGCACTACTAACTGGTTTTGTGTTTGCTGTTTTTCACATTTTGCTTTGCTCATGTTCTCACATTTTTTTAATTTAATCAAGATCCCAGTGTGAAGTGCATGTAGTATAAAAATCTTCCCCACGTGAGAACGCAGAGTGAAGGACACCTTCCCTGCACAGGTGTTTATACAATCTCATTTTTGTGAGTGGCTGGGTGGTTGTCCCTATAAAGGCAGATCAAAGATCAAAGTGGGCAGATATAGTAGATAGTAGATAAATCTGTAGTTTTTAAGGAGCTCCAGCAAAGGACTGGAGCCACTAGCCAGGATACAGCCGACCTGTCTAGGGCAACCAGCTGCTGGAGAGAGAGAGACTCAAGAGGACTCCCAGACAGCTGAGTATACTTCCCCTCCTTCTGGACATCAGGACCTGTGTTTGACCTCACCAACAAAGACAAAGACCCCGGCCTACCTAAAAGGTAAAGCCTTGACTAACAGGCTTGAATGGAAAACAAAGGCCAAACACTGAAATGGCGCCAAATCTCCACCATCCGTCACAATTAGACGCAAGATTTCAGCTTGAATCCAAACACTGGGTTTCTACAGGACGACACAGACCGTTTGCTGTCTTTCCACTGTAACTTAAGTTACTACAGGAGATGCTCAGTGTTAAACTCTATTTTCCTAACAAGTTCTTAACTCGCTGGAGAAGCGACAGACTGCTTTGTGTTTGCTGAACACACTTTTGGATCCTGATCGCTATCCCTGCAGATGCAAGATTCAGGTTTTCGCCGCTTCTTTACAGAGAGAAAGACCGCAGCTGGACCTCTCTCTCCCCCTGCCGAAAGTCAACTACTGCTCCCTCCGATTCCACTCGAAAGAACAGTTTTGCTTTTGATTCCTCTGACAGCGCAGACCTGGCTCTGTCACTTCTCCGGATAACCCAAATGGACTGACACATTAAATCGCTACCAAGAGCAATCTCAAGTAAGAGGCTTGTGTTTGGGCAGAGATAGATTTTATAACTGTTTGTTACTTTATCTACCCTTCATTGTTGTGAATTATGTATTGCATAATTGTGGAAAGCAACTGACCGCTGCGTCCTGTTTCTGCTGGATTTTTTTTGCCTAGCAAATTCCATTGTGTATCGGTACCACGCCACCGGGCTGTTAAACTGTGTTAGTTTAGCCACCATGGAAGCTAATAACTGTGCTTTATCAAACCAAAGTCCAGTAACGCGGCTGCTGAATGACAGTTTGCTGCCGGGTTCCTGTGTAATAAAGGGACAGCTATTGTGCTTTACCACGGCATTTGAGATATTTTGTGCCTTACTCTGTTGGCTTTTCCTGAACCAGATAGCTTGTTAGCATAACTAGTTACCTAGCTACTAGCTACACTCCACGTTTCCTCAAGATAACGTGGAGTGTAGCTCACGTCTGGTCACGTCTACCAACCTTCTTCGCACCCCCCTCTCTATTGTCCCACACACACACACACACACACACACACACACCTTACATGCTTTCTGTTGTATGCTTATTGTGTTTAGAATAGTATAGTGGTTGTTGGCTGAAGGTATTGATTGTGAATCAGTGCTAAGGTTAAATAAATGCTATTGTACCTTTAAGAAGCAGTTGCCTGTAGTTATTTTGTGAATGTATTGTAATAACAGCTGGTTGTGATGGTCAGTGCTTGGATTCACCCTTCACTGTCCACCATTATTAATATAAGATAGTACTTTAAATATCAGCATTTTTAGTTGGTGTTATGGTTTGGTTCAAACGGTTGTACTCAATATGCAAGACTCTGGAGGCGAGTAGTAATGGTCACGGTTTTTTATTTACTGAGGTAAAGAAGGTTGACGAGGTTATGGGATTCCGGGATGGGGCAGATGCTTGTGGTGAGGTGTGGCGTAGACAGTGGAAAGGCTGGCGGTGTGGTGTGGTAGAGAGGCTGGACCGTGGCGTAGGTCGTGGGGATGCTGGCTGTATGGCGCGTAGTAGATCGCAGAAAAGCTGGCCGTATGGTGTAGCATATCCTGAACACAAGAAAGTCATAAGTTGACAGATAATACAAAATGGACTTGAATCTCCTTATCTTAAATTTGGAAGTTTTGCCAAGTGGTTACCATAGAAGTAAACTGAAGATCTGGCGAAGTCAGATGTGACGAGCCAGTGGATATATCTTGCAGAGTCTTGATGAGGATGAGGAACAAGTGCGCAGCAAGGGAGTCAGTGGGTGATGTTTGTGGAGAACCTAGGATAGGGAAACCACGCCCAGAGCAGGCATACACAACCACAGCGACACAAACACAGGGAATGTGACAGAGAGACCAGGGAGGGAAAACACAAGGCCACACAAGGGAAACTAGCTAAAACCATGACAATTGGACAGCCGTCTTTGAGACCATTTTTCATGTTTGGCCCCTGATCCCAGGGTGGTGCCCCGTAATTATGAATGCATATTAATCATTTTGAAAATATTAACACTTTTATTAATATTCATAAATACATTTGATATATTTGTCTGATATTACCAACATCTGCCAAGAGCCTGTACCAGTTGGAGTTCAGCTTGAGCCACACTACAGTTCGTATTCCACACTAATTGTTGTGATTTTGACGAAACTCAACTCTCACTTACATCTTTATTTAAGAGTTGTTGTGGTGGTTTTATATCTGGTCATTCTTAGGACTCCTTGATTAAAAGTGCACTGCAGTTTTTGTGTAACAACCACAAATGCCTGACATTTGTTCCTTTGCTGTTACAAAATATCCGGATAGTGTGTTGATCAATGAGTTTAGGGGCAGAATGTGTCACATCTGTGCCTGAAAATAAAGATGCAAAAGCCTAAGTAAATCTGGTCCAATGTGTTACTGTACTGGTGAATGAATGGCCTTAACTTAACAGGAATTGTGTTTAACTGGGGTGAAACTTCAGTTTAAGTTACTTTTCCATACAGTTCACTCATGTATAAAAAAACCCTCATGTCCAGTCTTTTGAATTAAGGCTGCATTCAAAACCCGCCGCTCCTCTCCAACTCTAAAAAACATGCTCATTCCAGCAGCCTTAATTTGGTCTTCCTTTCTTCATCTCTACCCATCGCTCCACTTAATTCACGCTTTTCCAAAGCATGTTGTCTCACCTGACAAGAGAGCGAAAGGGGAGAACAAACGGGCAGGCAGACCGAAAGAGTAAAGAAAAGAGGGGGAGAAAAAAGGAAAAGGAAGGGGCTGATAGTACAGTTTAATTATCAGCCCTGACTTGTAAGTGCTCTGGTGGGGAACTACACGACCCAGCTACAAGAGACAGCTCCGCTCCATCCCATTAGAGTGGGAACAGAAGGATCCGCTGCTGCCGGTTTCCACTCGCTGTCCTACAATCCTTCACTCCTCTCTGGCCTCGCTTTATTTCTCTTTTTCTTTGCTTTCTTCATACTTGCCTCCTTTCCTTTCCTTTTTCCTCGACACTCCCACTTCTTTCGGTTAACTTTGTTTAACAGGCATGTGGAGTACATAAAATAATTGCTTGTGAGATAAGGTCTCTGTGTGGCATCCCCTTGTCTCTGTGATTGAAAGTCACTGGGTTAAGAACATGAGTAAGAGGTTAACGGTAATAAAAATAGCTATTAAGCATATATTCCCTTCCGATGTGTCACTCTAAGAAAGGGAGAGAGAAAGAGAGAGAGAAGGAGGGAGGGATACTGGCACCTAATTACAAGGAGCGCACTTGGCTGCTTTTATCAGTAATTGGACTATATAGTCCTTCATTATAATTTACTTTCTCCCCCAAACTGTGATAATGCAGACAAGCAGAACTGAGTGGGCCTGTTAGTGGCCCAGAAACTGACACCAGTTAATGGTTAATTATAATGACTAAATTAAAGGAGTGATGGTGAGAGGGCACTGGATAAAGCTCAGGCACTTAATTTAACAGGATCACTATCAGAGAAAACTCATGAGTTCAAGATTGGAAATAGAAGAGGTGAAGACAAGAAGAAAAAAGAAAAAAAGGTGGAGAAATTGGTGAAAGGAAAACAACACAGAATTTATTTTTGTAGGTTTATACTGGCTCTATTGCCCGAGCAGGGAGATGTGAACGTTTGTCCAGGGATTAAGAGACCATTAATTGTCTGTTTCAGACTGTGACTGAAAACAAGGTGAAAACATATTTTCATTTAGGCGTCCACTCGACAGAATGCGTCTTGCTTTAAGCAATTACTGCTTGGGCCAATGTAACACACAGACAGACAAAGAGATGCTTATGTGGCTGTGGTAGGTCGGCAGTAAACACACTTGCAATCAAACTCTATTTTAACCCACTGAACCTTAGGCTGTTTTTGCCTAGTTTTCCCTCCGTTAACTTTAAAGTCCTATGGCATAGTTACTATGTGCCACTCTTGGAGAACAACAACGATGCCCAACAGTAATGCGATTATTAGGGCCCTGGCACCAAGGGATGCGAAGGACATATTGAATTATTTTTACCATTCAATTACATTTTTGAGGGCCTAGGGATGCACAAAAACTCGCCAAACTTGGCACACGCATCAGAACTGGTGAAAATTGATCTGGTCTGATATGGTTCTTGGGCTTGGGTGTGGCAAGGTGGCTCGATAGCGCCCCCCCACAAGAGTTCACAGAAGAAGCCACCACATCTACGTTTCACCTAGATGTACAAGATTTGGTCGACATGTAACACCTCCAGACTGGAATAATGTGACAAATTCCTCCTGCGGTTGAGTAATCAGCGGAGTATTGTGAGTACTGTAATTACTTTTTGAATGAGTAATAAGTTATGAGTAACTGATTAGATTTCTTTAAGTAACTTACTCAACACTCGTGTTTTCTAGGCATCCTATATATTGCTATTTTCAGAATTAGGCTACTCAAAAATGCCATCATTTGACAATTTGATTATACACATTTTAGGACAGTGTTTATGAAGAATAAAAGGTTTCTAAACCAAATGAAATTGTATAGATATTTTGACAGTGTGGCCGCAGGTTTTTCACACACAACTCTCTGTGTATGAACAGATACTGTGTTCCAGGTATAGGTTACCTGTGGACACACATTTTTCCTTCCTCTATTTACACAAACATGGATTTACAGACTCCAATCACTCAGGATTACTTTTGATATTAAATAGAACATCGAATTTTAATCATTATGAGGAAGTGAGAAATAGTTTTTTTTTATGTTATTTCTAAGCAGATTGATGGACATTTCTCTTCAATGACATTAGAGGAACAGCTGGAAAGAGTCCACACTGATTCCTGCAGTTTGTGTTTTATGTCCCTGTGTTGTGGTTTGAGTTATGACTCTGCAAATTGCATCGGCCTAGATCGAAGTAAGTTAGCGTAAAACCTGTTGTTCGCAAAGTGGGTCAGTTCACCGCGGAAATGCAGCCTTTCGTCAAGTCACGGTTGTTCATTACTATTGCTCAATCTATCTGCCCACGACGATGAAAGCACTGGCGTGCACCCGAGAAAGGAGTACTGTGCGCCCATGCCTCACAACATAGCACACATTGGCATTACAAACATGACTGTATTTCTCGGAGAATCTGAACTGCCACGGGCCTGACAGGATTTTTACCAGCAACCTCGGCGTTGATAGCGCCGCAGTCGCAGCCACTCACTGCCACATGCAGAATATCAACTAAGATGACACTTGATGTGTATTATCATAATCATGTGATTACATGTGTATTTCAGATTTTCCTGCTTCAAATGTGAGGCGTGCGTGAGTGTGTGACGCCGTTAAACTCTCACACACGCTCTCCTTTCTCTTCACACACACACACACACACACACACAGACATATGCAGTAAATCCGTGGCTTTGTGTCGCTGTCTTCTTTGGTCCCTCTGGCTTTGCCTTAGCGGAGTGGCTGCCCCACTGATCCCTTTGCCTCACACATGTTTGGCACACTTTGCTACCAAGGTAATCATCTTCATCTTCATCTTCAGCATCATCATCTTCATCATTAAGCTGGATCAGAATCATCATCTTACGGCCTTGTGAAAAAGCAGCCCTCTTGGTGGCACCCACACACACACCCACACCCACACACAAACAAACATCACCGCGCACACACACAGTGGCGGATCATCACTGCAGCTCTATGGCGCTCCTATAAAATCCCCTGCACCATCAAAGGGAAAGGCCTGTCTGTCAGTCATGCGGGTGATTATGGGACTGAGTGACAGGGGACGACTGACACTAAGCGGCCGGGCTGAATGCACCTCCGTCAGGCCTGGCAGGTCTGGGTGACACCGGGGGCTGGGCCGCGTCCCTCACATATGGGGATTACCCTCGCCAGCTGCCATCTCAGCACCACTCTGCTCTCAATCACACTAAGTGGCAAGACACGCACACACACTCTCACACATAGGGAACACGTGAGGTGAAGAGCAGTACAGCAGCGCAAGGTGGTAGACATGCTTTACTGTATGGACACATACAGGTGCATACATGTTACACACATGGACTATATTTACACACACACACAAGCACCAGAAAATGGGCAAAAATGTATGCACACACACAGTAAAAATATGAAGTAGTGCAAAGGCGCATACTGCAAAATGTACTGGTCCATGTGTCACCCCAAAAACTATTTTAGCGTTACTAGTCTTGCCTCTCATAATCCTTTCCTGCTACAGGAACAGATTTATCACACCTTTGTGCACATTATTGCAATTTAAGGCATCACTCATTTCAAAAGCTTTTGCGAGGCCTAGCTTGTTTACATGCATAATTGCAAGCGATGCAAAAGATTGTACGCACATAAACACGCAAGCGACACACACTCAGCATGCATGTGCATTTTAAGGGTCAAACAACCTGGATGTGCACAAATACACTGAGGGAGCAACACATTGTGTGTGTGCAGGGGGGGGGGGGGGGCGTCACAATAAATTGAAAACAATATACTTTGAATGTAGCACTCTGATCCCACCAAAAAAAGGCAGAGGGGGGGATGTCTTAAGGGTTTCTCTAATTCAGACACAGTTGGCT
>CM022485.1:31376699-31406675 GCA_011952105.1 Coreoperca whiteheadi | reverse complement strand
CCAAAAACACCCAGTAGTGATGTGTATTAAAGGGGAAAAAACAGGGGGAGGGAAAAAAAAAGGGGGGGGGGACAACGGGTGGGGGGGGGGGGGGGGGGGGGGGGGGGCGTCAACACACATTGCATACCATATACTTTGAATGTAGCACTCTGATCTCACTCACAAAAGGCAGAGAGGGCGATGTCTTAAGGGTCTCTCTAATTCAGACACAGTTGGCTGTCAGCTGACTATGACTTCACCGCAGCATGACTTGGTTCAAGAGGTTGGACTCAGACACATGAACTTTTATGCAACTTGCTGACATTTGAATAACACTAAATGGGCAGGATATAGTGTACTGGATATCCGTCTGCGCTCCTACTGTATATGTAAGCAGGTTTTTCTTTGTAAGGCAAGTGCCAGTGAGCAGATATGTTCCATCAAAAACAGTGCAAGTAAATGTGCAGCAGGCAAGGATGTTTTTATTAAACATTTTGTTGTATGTCCTGATTAAACCATATTCTTTGCTGACACGACACCTGTAAGGGCACTGCCATTCAAACCTCTTGCAGCTTGTAAAACATGTGGGGCAGGACTAACAATGCATTTGATGTATCAGGTCACATACGTTACAGTAGGTGCATTTCAGTCCACCTGTTTTAATGTGCATTTTAAGTTTGTGCATTAGGAAAGACCTCAGTGAAAACAACAGACGTTTTTTGTTTTTTTTTTAAGTTATACACATAACAAAAAGTCGCTATGCTTGGCTGAAATAGAAATGTCATATCAAGAACAGAGAAGATGCAATGAAAAGTAATGGAAACAGATTATGTGAATACCTCCTGCTTCCTCTACTGTAGACATGCTGCCACATCTGTCACATCTCTCTAATCCACAAAGTCTGGATAGTACAATATGAAAATACCAGGGGTGTCAGGGATGGATGTAACTGCAACGTCCCCAGTTGGAGTCCCGAAAGGGTTTCTTGTTGCGTGCCAACCTCTCTTCTATCACGATAGCGCCTGATAAAAACAGCACATTGTACAGGTGGATCAGAATGGGCAAATCCATTAAAAAACAAATGCCACCTTTTTTGCAGAGCAACAATACTCTTATGATGATATAATCATGTTATATTATTTTTTCACGTTCTCATGAATATATTTGCAAAACGGTTTTCTGATGGGAATACACACTGACTAATGTTTTGCAATAATTTGCTTGAAACTTGTGCAACATTAGCGTTGGTCTTTGTGTCATCCAGATTTGCTGTGACTGATTAAAATGGTAACATTTGTCACATTCTGCCTCTCTGTCTCCTCCCTGCAGCCACATTCCCCGCTTCATCGAACCCGTTTATTGCCATTCTCTACTGCTGTCTTTTTCTCCTCTCCCAGTCACCTCACTCCCACACCCAGCCACTCTCTCCCGCCCTAAAATAACCCCTTTCACCGCCAGTCCCAGTCACATGACCCCACCCCCACCCACCTGCTCACCTGTTTCCACTTTCCCTCATCGGCCCTGCAGCACTTAACCAGCCCTTTTCCACTCACTCGTTGCCAGTTTGTCAAAGTTGCCATGTAACCGTGTGCTTTTGCTTTCAAGCCTGAACTGGAACCCGACCCGAACCCTGTACCTGCCTGTCTTTCCTCCCTCCTTCCCATCTGCCTACCTGTACCCACCTGCTTTTCTGCCTGCCTGTTTACCTGCCTACAGCCGTCAATCATCAATAAATCACTGAAGTTATTCTGTCTGCCTCAACTGCCTTCACCCCACGTGACAACATGAGGTTCAGAATTTTGATCTTTATTCATTATGTCTTTGTGCGTTGCACTAATAAAGTTGCAGTGACAAAAAAAACACTTTCTAGTTAAATTGAAGTAGCTGCAGATTTTCCCCTTCTCACTAGGCCATGCTCAGTGCCAGCTGGAGGGTGACAAAAGACATTCTCTTTTAATGTTACATTATCCTTTTCTGTGACATTTGGGTGCCACTCAAAGGAACACTGAAGAGCGCATGAGTATTGTTAATGGACTTGATGACGTTTTTTTGCCTTTTCTGTCATGACTCACTTTGACAAGGACGATACCTTCCACACCGAGCCATCAGCAAGCCTCATTTCACCTCTCAATGAGACAGACCATAATGAGCAAGGCAGAAATCCAGATCACTCCTTCCCTCCCTCCCTCTCTTTCTCTTTGTCCTCCTATACCTGCTGCTTTTTCACTTACAGCTCACTTCCCTCATTAACACCCACACACTACACACAGCCCTCTCCTTCCTTCTCCGACCTCTCCTCCCTTTTCCCCTTCCATCCATAACCTCTCTAACCTGGCAGACTGCACACCTTGGGCTTATTCAGCAGAGTCAAATGCCACCCTCTTTCTTTTCGGCAGCCACTCTTCTGCTCCCGTGCGCTCACATTCACACCTCGCCTGCCTCTTGGAAATGGGATTGTCTGGGAATCCGACTCTGCCGTTCCCCAACGGGATAATTGAAAATGAGACTGCAAAAAAAAAGAAAGAGAGAGAGAGAAATGCCACGTTCTTTTGCAACCCCTCCTTATTCACGCCCGGCCTGTTGATCTACAAATGGAACCCAGCCAGTGGTGTTTCAGGGAGTTGGACTTGTTTATCTGGAAAACTGCATTTACGTCTGGTATAAACTAACAATCCATACTTGGATATCTAATCTGAATGAGGAAGAATCATGTTCAAGTATGCACGTAGAATGCCTCGCTATCAGAATTCTGTGTTTGATTAATTTAACTTATTCATTTTAATTTTCCAAAAAACTGCGTCCCAACATTTCCCAACCTGATGGTCTAAAAGCTGTTGTCTGCCTTCCATCAGAAGGTAAATTCTGGCGAGGAAAATTGTTAAATTGGATTCATTTATTAGTTAGGCAAATCACCTGCAATGGATTCTTATCTGAATGCAGATTATGTCGCGTTGCTATTTGGCATCTATGCACCGACCTCGTCATTCGCCAAAAGGAAACACCAAGCTCAGCACAGTAGGGCTTAACTTAACCCCCAGGGCAACGTAGACGCAGAGCCTACAGGCACGGTGCGAACTACAGTTGATCCAAGGGGGAGCCTGGCTCCCCTTAATAAGACATGAAAGCACGATTTGTGAAATGTTGACAATATGCTGTTTTTGCCGTGCATTTCTATTTTTCTGTATCTCCACAATCATGGATCATGCATACATTTAGCCTGATGATGTAAGATTCAAGCATGAGGGTGATTCATCACAAATTAATTAATAAAGATACCGACGTGCATGCTATTCATGCCCTGACTATCGAAGCGTGGCGGCGCGTAAACAGCAACAGCATAAAAATATCCTAAACTTCTCTAACTTTAACTCAAAGATCAGGGGGAAAAAAAACCCGGCCTCTGTGCTCGCTTCAGTTCCAAGGTAAAGGCTATTCCAAGTTAACTGTATTATGCATTGTTAGCACTGTAGCTTCTTGTATGTGATGGTTGTTGGTTGCAGCCTGGACTATTTTTGTTGCTATTTACAAAGCTCATGCCTGTATGTGACGTTATTTATACGTGACCCTCACATGAGATGTCTTTATTGTACCGAGAAATTGTTGTGCTGATCTGCATGTGATGGCTAACTTTAACCGTTGTTTATAGTACATCACTCTGCATACTATGTATGAGTATACTGTGCCCTGCTTTAGTTGGCCATATTGTATCATACTTGATTGATTTTGATACCCGTGTGGAGGTTTGATTAACTGAATATTATATACCCCCCCCCCCCCCCCCAAAATAAGTGAGCTATCCTATGCTATGCCTACAGGTGGATGCTGCGGGGGCAGTGGGGCTTAAATAATGGTTAAAGTATCAGCAAATCTTTCAGGTGGGTGGTGGGGTAGCACGCGTTGCAGCAAAAAAGTGAACAGAGCACTTACAGCTTAACTACGTCAGCATCTTCTAAAGGGTGAGTTATGTATGTATGCAGTGAGAGTAGCCTTCACTGTGAGTGTAGCAACCAACTCAAGTCGATTGCTTCATTCAAATATTTTTTATATTTTGGTGGCCTGCAAATACTCACATTTAAAGAGTCAAAACATGTTGGTATTAGCTTTAAAAGCAATCAGTCCCTACTGACTGCTTGTATGAAAAAGGGGTCCCTCCTAGTGATGAACCCACTAGAAACAGCTGACTCTGAATCGCCACCTAACTAATTTGCATATTAAGGTCTGATCATAATGCAGACAGAATCGAGATATCAAGAAGGCTAATAAAACCAGGTGTAAATGCGACGACCCTGGATCAGATGTCTTTATCCAAATAAAGTACCCATATACTATGTAAATGGCGTAAAGGAGTCCAACTTGTTTTTTATGATCTGAATATGCAGATTTAAGGGGAAGGAGGGGAGCAGAAATGAGCAAATATTTCAATTTGTTCATTGCAGACCGTTTTTGATTTATATCAATCCCATGCCTCCCATCAGGTGCCATATTATAGAGGAAGGTAATAACCCAGAAATAACCTCGTTATGGAGACAGCACCACGGTCTGGGCACAATGAACTCAGAGCTGAAGAATTAGTGACCTGGAAAGTGGCAGGGAGAGTTAATGGCATTAGCTACATCAGACACACTGGGGGGGGGGGGAGCAAGAATCATTGCCGCCATCGCAAAGGAAGGACACATAAAAATGAAAATAAAAGAAAGGATTCTCTGATGGCTCATTGTTCTTTTTCCCTCATCATGGCGCTTTTTGATATCAAGAACACGGCACAGTTATGAGTATTTTACCATCAGCATTATTATTATCATTGCTGTTGGAAAAAGAGATGCTGCTATTCTTATTGTATTTGAGTCTAATTAGTGGGAAATGGGGGAAAATGTAAAGTGGGTTGTTAATGAATTATTTCCTTTCATGTAACCTATTTTAGAGTGCATCCGTTGTTATTTGTGGATTTGACGCGCACACACTTCACATGTGCACACAATGTCTTTACCTGCTCACAGGCTGTGTGTGCTGTGCAAATGTGTGTGTGTGTGTGTGTGTGTGTGTGTGTGTGTGTAAGTCCACACGAGTACTGTACAACGCAGTGACAAGCTACCAGAGGAAGCACATGTTTGTATGCTCGTTCGTTTGAGTCTCTCGTACATTAACAAGGGCTTGCGAGGTGCTCTTGCTAATGTGTAAGCCTGCATTTTCACATGGAAAGACAAAACAGGAATAAAAAAACTGATACAACACTCCGGGAAAAGACGGCAAATGGAATATCTGTTCTTGTGTTCCTTGGGGGAAAATAAACAAAAAAACAGTCCCAAAAAAACAGTCTGCTGTGTTATCAGTCCGGAAATGCTTTTTGGACCAGGACGAGGGACAATTAACAGCAAAAAATTCTGGATGTTACAAAGTAATCACCTCTTTGATATCCAACATCAATACAACTTTGGACACTTTGATATATGAGCCTGCCTTGATGAGCCAAGTGAATACATTAAAAATATGTTTAATTAGCATTTCAAATCAGCGGCACTCAACTAAAAAAGAATATACAATAAAGGAGAAATATGGCTGAGAAGTGTTTGTGTGTGTGTGTGTGTGTGTGAGGTGGGGGCGGGTGAACAAATTAGTCATGGGTTTGATGAACAAAGAGACCGGCCTCAGAACAAAGCACGTATTTTTGCCTTGCGCCTTTCACCTTCTCCATTCATTTTGAGGCCAGCCGAATCAAAACGATCCTCCAGGCCTCCTTTTTTTTTTGATTTCTTCATCGTTCTTATGCAAGAAAATATTCTGTCTCTAATTAATATGACCTTATGAATTTTTAATGAAGCCAGATCCCTCCTTTGAAAATGCATTGGGGAGCCTTGAAGTACATGTGTCAGTATTTGCACTTAGCTTCAAGGAAGAAAGGGGAGAAAATATGACTTTGGTTGAACTAGTTTGTGATGGATCACTCATGTACATTTTAACCTATTTACATCAATTTGATTGCAGTTGTGCGTCTTCAGATCACTGGAGATGATTGACAGATCAAGACTGTTGGGATAAAATTACTGCTATTCCTTTATTTATTTTTCGGCGCTGTAATGCCATGCTAAAGAAGAAGTTAAGATTTCAAACTGTTCAAAGTGAATTTCAGATGAGGTGTAATTCAATGGAAAATATAAAATGTCAGTCTCAATTCTGCACCGTGAGAAGAGAGGGGTTTTCAACACTCCATTGGCTTGCACACGCTCACATCTAGCTCAGGCTGCGCTGAGGCATCTCTCTTTTCTTTTCCTGTCCGTTTTTCATGTGCTTTCTGTAAAAAAAAAAGAAGAAAAAATCAAACCAAAATGCAGACAGCTTAAAATCAGCCAGCTGCCAGGAAGTTATCACTCTTTCCACTTTCAATTATGTACACATTTACTTGAGCTGATATATGTTGTACATACATGTCAAGACAACTATGCAAAACTGAATCCGTGTGGATTCAACCTTCAAAACATCCCAATAAATCAACAAGTCCCAAAATTAACTGAAAAAATATGTCTGCGTGTTTCTGATTTGTCTGTGCGTTCCAATACCGTTACAAATCACTGTTGAAAAATGAATCACTTTTATGATGTAACAATGCTAGGTTAAGGTTTGGCTCATTTAAGGCACTAAAACAACTTGGTTAGGTTTAGGGAAAGATCATTGTTTCGGTTATATTCAGTACTTCGTTAAGGGATAGGGAGCCATTGTGGTTTGGGTTAAACTGACTACCTCAAGGTTAGGGGAGCTTTGTAGTCATGGTGACAAAAGTATACATGTGGTTAGGGAGCAATCGTGGTCATGCTTTTTATACAACGTTGACAGAGTCTGAAATGGGAAATGAACAGTTGTCTCCTGTGCTAAAGTATGATCTTTTGGTGGCCCATCCATCCACCTCGACCTTCTGCCTACACAGACTTTGTTACTCTATAATACCATCACCTTACTTTCTCCTTTGCTGCCATCCAACGGCCACTGGAGGTGTTTGTCTCTTGAACGAAAACATGTCATTTCGGGGCGCGTGCTGAAATGAAAATGACAATGAAATGATGGTGTCATTCAAGGACAGTCTCTGATACATTTATCCAGGTTTAATGCTGCCTTTAGTTGCTACTGGAAAGATCCAAAGCACACCTACAACCCAATTGTGGTAGTAAGCATGTTTAGGGAAGGACAACACTAAAGCGTCTTAAACTAAGCAATCGAGAAGCATGACTGCTATATGGAAAGGAATGGCATTCTACGTAAATGTGATTGTTAATACAGTTTTGCTCTAAAGCTACAACAATATCCCTGATTAGCATTTTCCCAACTGCTGCTGTTCAAAGTATCCTAACTACTAGATTTTAGTAAATAAATAAATTGCTGCTCAAAATGTACTTCTCTTCCTGGGTCCTTTTTGCTTATATTCTTGATCAAATGCAGGTGGATGTGCAGCGACCTGTATTAAATAAGGCTGCCGAAACAAGAAGTACGACTTAGTATGGCACATGCTCTGCTGCTCTGTTGGACTCCTTTATGCAACACATTCTGTGCTCTACCTGCCTCCACGTCAACATACCTGTCTCGTCGAGTTGTGTTCTTCGATCTCTAATTGTGTTTCCGGGCTACTGCTGTCTACAATTGTCTATCATAATGAAGTACTTTGAGTGGTCAGAAGACTAGAAAGGTGCAACACAAGTGCAGACCATTTACCATTTACCATATCACTGCTGGCAAGTTAAGATGATCGACCATACACAAAGCAATCTGGGTCATATTAGTGGTCTGTGGATTATTAGCGACAACAAAGTAATGACCAAACACTGCCACCAAATACTCTCTGCCATTCTCAAACTCAAAGCACTCTCTGTTGCCCTTTGTTAGTGCTTTAAAAAAAGCATAAGGACAAGTTGTCCCATATTACACACGCTGCTTCCAAAATCATTGGTCTTCCAAACACAACCTCTCTGATCTCAATAACAGAGCCATCACTTGCATGGCTCTCACCATAGCACATGACCCTGGACACCCCCTCAACCCATTTTTCAGTCTACTCCCATCTGGCCGCAGAGACTGGTCACTCAGATGGAAAAAAGGCACGTTTCAGTCAAGTAATTTTTCTGCGCCTGCTGATAACACCAATTGGAATTTTAAAATGAACTGAGAGGTTCCAGACTAACCTGTAAATATTCTGATCTTAAGTAGTCTAACGTTCGACTATACTGTTGAAGTTTTTCACTTCGGAGTTATGTTGATCTATTTATAATTTTACAGTTGTTGGACGTACTATACTGAGATTAAGAACTACTACATGCACCAAACATACTGCACACAAAAACATGC
The DNA here is from genome assembly GCA_011952105.1 of Coreoperca whiteheadi. NCBI lineage: Eukaryota > Metazoa > Chordata > Actinopteri > Centrarchiformes > Sinipercidae > Coreoperca > Coreoperca whiteheadi. The sequence goes on along the minus strand of CM022485.1, from coordinate 31,398,368 downwards.
ACACATTAACACTGTCCTCAGCCTTTGCACTCATTATTATGTATAATTGTTTGGTATGTGGATGCATGCATTCACACCTTTAATTGGCTTTTTCAGATCAAGAGTTTTGGTCTGCAGCTGTCACAGTTGTGCTTTGTGCACATACATTAGTGTAGCTCTTTGTCCATACTGAGTGTGTGTGCTTAAACAGTAGCAGACTGTCACGCTGACCTGCCACATAAAACTGTGAATCCACCAAACTCTTCTTCATATGCAAAACCTGACTTGACAGCTAAATAAAGTTTGTAAAATTTCCCCTTTTTCGCTCTTTCAGTGTTGCATGGTTAGTGTTGAATCCTGTGGGGTCTCTGTCTTTATGCGTAGTTCATATCACTGTATTGCTTTTTACACCAGCAAACATCATACGTATATATCTGGGTGAATGAAAGAATGGAACATATCGTTGATGGCAGCTTTACTACATATATTTATGAAAATAGGAAAAAAGGAAAAAAAAATATCTGTAATCAGAAAGCTTTTAAAAATGCACTTTCTCTTTAACATTCTCTTTTTTCCTCTCTATTTTTCTTTACAAGTTGACACTAATGGTCTCTTACAGCAACAGAGAGTGTGTGGGGGGCCCTTTTGCTTTCAAGACTCTGTTAGGACAGCTGTCTTTTAAAAGCAAAAAAAAAAACATTAGTAATAGCTAGTAAAACTCTGCTATTAATCTGCCGCAGGTTCCAGTGTGGCTGCCTTGGCTAATGAACATAGTGCCGGGTGTATCTGTCTGTGTCTTTACCAACCCAGTCAGAGGTCAAATGGCTGCTGCATGTGTGGGAGGTGTGTACAGGGCATCTGTACAGGGAAGGAGAGGGAACAAAGATAGAGAGAAGGAGGTAAGATTTAGATATGCTGTTAGTTTACAACGGCTAGTTGTTGTTTAGCTGTGAAATCTCTGGGGCCACTGATACATCAGAAGAAAATGGCAAATCATTCAGAAAGTTTCTGTTCGTAATTTTGTTAACTTATGTCACTGACTGAATCATAAAATATGCATTTGTGATATGTAGAGTACATGCTCTCACATGTTGATACTGCTATAATGGATTACAGTTGTCCCTGTGCTAGTGAATATAATTTGTTTAGGCCTGTTTTGTGGCAATCTGAGATCGGTGATTCAAGATGTCAAAAGGAGTTTCCTTCATTGGGTGCCTGGGCTCACCCTTAGGTAAAGGGTAAGAAGCTTGGACATCTGGAAGGAACTCGGAGTAAAACAGCTGTCTTTTTCTGTTTTAGTTTTTGTTTGTTTTTTGAAGAAACCAGTTCAGGTGCTTTAACATATCTGATCAGGATGATTCCTGGAAGCCTCTTTGTGAAGGGTAATGGGCGTAATCCTAAACCAGGGAGAACATGCTGGACCAACTTTATATCAAATTTGACCTGAGGACAAACCTCAGGATTCTCTGGCCCTGGCAGTGTAACTGGACCTTCTCAACCAGGAACAGAGACATGATTGGGGTGCAACAATTGAGACCCTGGTGTTTCTCTTCTGGCTTCCAAGTGGGGCATCATGCAGAGTTGTCTCCAGAGTGTTGGGAATGCCTTGTTCCACTGTCCACCGCATCGTCCACAGAGTCACTGAGGAAGTGGTGGCCATTCCCCACAAGGCACCCCAAACATACTAAACCCAGATTCAGAAAAATTAATCCATGCATTTGTCACTTCAAGGCTGGATTACTGCAATTCCTTATTATCAGGCTGCCCGATAAAGTCCCTTAAGACTCTCCAGTTGATCCAGAACGTGTACTGACAAGAACTAGGAAAAGAGATCATATTTCTCCAATATTAGCTTGTCTGCACTGGCTCCCTGTAAAATCCAGAATAGAATTTAAAATCCTTCTCCTCACCTACAAAGCGCTTAATGCTCAGGCATCATTGTATCTTACAGAGCTCATAGTAGCTTATTACCCCACTAGAACACTGCGCTCTCAGAATGCAGGGTTACTTGTGGTTCCTAGAGTCTCCAAAAGTAGAACGGGAGCCAGAGCATTCAGCTATCAAGCTCCTCTCCTGTGGAATCATATCCCAGTTTGGGTTCAGGAGGCAGACACCATCTACATATTTAAGAGTAGGCTAAAGACTTTCCTCTTTGATAAAGCTTACAGTTAGGGCTGGCTCAGGTGAACCTGAACCATCCCTTAGTTATGCTGCTATAGGCCTAGACTGCCGGGGGACTTTCCAGGATGCACCTCTCTTCACCTCTCTCCTCCTCTCGATCCGTATGCATTCCCATCTCATAAATGCATGCTACTAACTCGACTTCATCTCTCTCCCGTAGTTTTGTGCTTTCTCGTCCCTCTCTTCTCTCTTACTGTCACTTTCAGCAAGTATTTCAGCCTCCGGAGATGTATTTGGCTCTGTGACTATGGCGACCGGCTGGGGCAGTGCTGCTGTGTCTACGGTGGAGGGGACGAGTGGCTCGGGTAGCCCATCTAGGTTCAGCAGCACCACCAGGGACTCCCTGCTTAGCTGAAGGAAAATATGCATAAAAACATTTTCTAAGGTCTAATATCTATGCCTCTGTCCAAACACTTCATCCACGAGGACAAACCACGGCCATGTTGCAACAGTGGGTTTCCCACTCACACCCTCTCCCTCGACACTTGCAATCCTAAGGCAAATTAATCATGGCAGCTAACAAAAAAAAGCAACAGCAAAATACATTTCAGTTTATTTCAGTGTATTTATTTTATTTACTTGCGTGACAGCAAAACAAATCTCATGTACTTTGTATTAGTTTTTTTTTAAGTGTCCTTTTTTTGGCTTGCAAGGGAGTCCCCTTCCCCCAATTTTAATAAACTGAGCAGTATGCTCCTTGCTCCCTAAAACAATAGAAATAATAGAGCAAGTTTTGCTTCACACTGCCAAACAAAAGCAGCTTAATTAGAAAAATAACCAAGTTCAGGTCAGCCGTGTAATCAATCCCAACGTTTGTGCTCTACTTTGAAAGTGATATTCATCAGTCTGAAAACCAAGCAGGGTTCACAACCTGTCTAAATTTGTTCACATTGGTCCATTTATGTACGTAATATGAAATTTGAAAATAAAAGTGAAGGCTTTAAAGGCTTCAAAGGCTGTAACTTAGGTCGGATGTGAGCAGCCAATACTACCATCACATAACTTAACGTATTTTTCTGGAAATAAGAGGTTTTAAGGTCCCTTGGTTTTTTAAAACTTGTATAGTTAGGTTTTCGAGTGAGCTGAAACCCAATGCCCAGCCGCTGTCGACAACACATTGGGGGACACCATATTCATCACTCAGCGCAATGCATCTTGGAATAGGTTGGGCCGCAAAGGATCCACCCATTGGATCCTCCAAATTCAGGAAAACAAGACTGCATTTGTTGACCGCATTTGAAGGAGCCTTTGAAATGGGATAGCCTAGTCGCGCCCACTGTGACACATTTGGTCTTCAAATGCAGCCCTCGAAGGATGTGGCCCCTGAATTGAGGTAGCCAATCACAAACCAAAAACACATTCCAGAATTTATCCATTGCAAATCGTTGAATTGCTGTGAATGAGACTCAGAGATTTTTGCTAGTGAGACTGCACTTTATGACAGAGAAAACATTAACATCTGGAGAGAAGCAAGGAGCTGCCCACTGACTAACGTCAGTCATTTTAGAACAGGTTGCTTTTCTCTGTAAAAGTGATCCCTCATGTCCATCTGTACATTTAGTTATTTCTATATTATCCTCTCCAGATTAGCCCGTTCACCCTGCCAAACACTATAGGAAGAGGAGGGAAATGCTCATCAGCTCCAACTGTATCTCTTATATTTGCCTAAAACTTTCCAAAATAAAACAGGTGAAATGTGAGATTGTGCGTCATAATTTTTTTTCAATTATTATGATACAGTGTGATTTTATTTTGGCCAACACCTTCATTCATCACCTCTATATGTAGAAGCAGATTTCTCCTGATGCAGTGTCATCCATCTTGATTTTATGATCAGATAATATTTAACATAAACCTGAAAGTAGCTTTTAACATCTCCCCTAGTGCTCTGGACACATTGGCTATCCTGCAGTTTCTTTTACGTTCCAAAAGGAAAAAAGTCAGTAAGATCTACAGTGAAGTAGAGCTTTAACTGAATTTGTGAGCTAGAGGCATGTGTTATACCCCACCCCCACCCCAATGCATGCGGCGCCACAACACCCACCATGACACATCAGGGCTTTTTGTTGTAAAAACAGGGGTACAAAAGACACGACAGCTTGGCACAACTGAAATGGCACACACCCCCACACAGCCATCATCACCTGCTCGCCCCTCTCTGGCACTCTCTCTGAGGGTTTATAATTGATTTAGGGGGCAGGAGATAAAGATCGATGTCAGTCTGCCTTGGCTGCGACACCAAGAGAGTCACAGTGGCATCATGTGACGGAAGACACCAGCCTATTACGGAGGCACAATCAAATATTTGTAGCATCCGGACACACTCGTTATTTATTCATGCTAATACAAGTATATTAAAGTAGCTAAACAGGGTTGGTGCTCCATCACTCACAAGGGGAATCAGCCAAAGCATTTATCAGGACCTCGGGTACGACTCCCCTCGGCCAAGTCTTCCCTAACATACGGAACGCTAACTGACAGACTGAGGTTGATAATGGGCCCTGATTTGTATGCATAGGGTTGCCATTGTCATTTCTTTATGGTTGTTTGCAAATAATGCATGATTTGAGACTTGAGCGTCAAGAGGAGACTTTCCCTGTGTGTACGGGTAGCGGCACGCACACACGCACACACACACACACACACACACACACACACACACACACACGAAGGAATGCCCCCACGCATACACACATGCTCAGATCCCGTGTGCACACTTACATAAGCACACCCCTACTGGAATTCCTCTGTGGTTTTGGTCTGTTATCGAGCGTCTTCATTAGGCAAACACTAATGCTGATGTGTGTGATGGATATTTGTAACTATGAGTGTATGAACAGGAGCAGACCCCATTCCTCAACTGTTTTACATCATTAACAGAGCCTCCCCACCCTTTGTCAGCCCATAAAACCAAGACTTCAGATATATTATGTTTTAATACCCGCTTATAAAAGAAAACATAAAAATGCAAAATGCAATATCCAGGAGCTGTCACTTTGATAAACAAAGCTGAATATTGATTTGTCTCTAAATTGGAGCGCAGGGGGAAAAACAATAATGTTAGATTCCCAGTAACATGAAATTACATGCTGAAACAGAGTGCGTTCTGCCTTGGCCTGTCACCATCCAGCTGCACGGCAGTTTCTCAAACAGAGTAAACCAGAGACCAGCACAGCCAAAAGGAAGCTGCAGAATGACTTACACAAACAGTAGTTTTCTCCAGAACAAATCCAGGATGATGAAGTGAGATGTGTGGTATACTGTTGATAAAATGAGACAGATGTGCGTGTTGAATCAACCACTAAATTATCATTTGTAATCAATGATAGCAATATTGCTTGGTGATGGCTGATACGGGAACAGAGTAGGAATATTTATACCACATCACCTTGCAAGGCGTGCAGACAAGGGAGGCACACTTTATGTATCAAACCTTCTGCACACATAAGTTTTGAGAACAACATATCAATTTTATATACTCACAGTAAATATAGTATATATTATATGGAATAAATTTTTATACCACACTTAAAAGATACCATTTTGGAAAATACCTCCTTCAACATCGAACATTACACAAGGTGGGCTCCCATCCACCTGTTTTTTTTACCCTTTTTTTACCCAATTTTTTATGCACAAAAAAACCTGACTGGAAACGGCAAAAATTTAAAATATCTGAAATTACGACTTTTAATGCTTGGCTGAGGTGGAAAAGATGGTGTATTGATAAAAGCAAAATGCAACAAATTGCAATGGACTACTAATAACCGCTAATACTTAGCGAATTAATCATGACTTACATGAAGCATGTGACCTCAACTAGCTTCGGCTCGGCTGAAGCGACGAAAAATAGCGCCAAACAGTAACATCAGATCTGTGCAGAGCGATGAGGAGACTGTAACCTTCCTCAAAACAATACATTAAACAAACAACGTTGTTTTTCACCATTTGAGGTTTGACTTGCTCACATTTAATTACATCGCCGTGTTGCGCCCTCTTCTTCTGCAATGCTATAATGGCACTGGAGAATTGGCGCCATCTACTGCTTATCTAACCAACTCCTAATAATTGCATAACAGTAGTTCATGGCAACAAACATTCATCTGCGTTTTCTTTTGCCAATTTTCTCAAAATGTGGTTAAAATTTGTGATCCGTTTGGAAGGAAACCCAGCTCCAACAACCTTTGTCACAGTTTGATCTTCCATCCCTCTCTTCAGCCACACTCACCATCCCCAGGCCTCTGCATTGCTCTCTTTTCCTGTCTCCAGCCCCTGCTCACTTCTCCCAGCCCCATGTACACTTTCTTCCAACTCCCCAGACTTGCCATCTTCAAGCTGTCTGCCAGATCCCCTTAGGAGTTTCCCTCCCTTCCCCATCATCTGACTACCTCACCCATCTACACACCTGTTTCCACTCTCCCTCATCAGCCCTGCAGACACTTAATCGGCTCATTCCCACTCATATTCCAGTTCATCCTACTGGCCTTGTTGGGTTTGCTTTTGTACTCGTCACATCACCAAATAAATCACTATCGTCACCTTGCTGCCTCCTCTGTCTGCATTTGGGTCCTTTCCCTGTTGCCTGGCATAACCAGTTGTTACAACCTTTTTCTGTCTGCCACGCCACAAATTTGATTAGCCTAAAATGACCTGACCATACACTGTGGCCAACAGCATGTGGAGACCTTGACTTTACACCCATATGTGTATGGGTTAGTTTCACACAGAAGAAGGGGGAACGTTCAGGTGAAGAATATGGTGCAGGCCTTTGCAAACAAGTTGTTACCATTGTACTGAAACTTGGATTTAGGAAAGCAGTGCCCAAATTTAAGTCCAGGAAAAATACATTTATTCTCAAAACTATAAGTGTTGTATAAGTGTATAAACTGAAGAGTTGAGTACTGGAGCTTTGGTATTTCAAGATGTTTGATGCTTCGCCAGTAATATGACCAAAAATGCAAGCTGCTACCCAATTGGTTAGTTCCACAATTGAGGGCGTTTCTATCTTTTTAAGTGTGCAGTACATGCCATAAATCACATTCCACTTATTTATGTACATGAAAATTCTATTAACTTTTGCATTTTGCTTGCATTTATTCTGTTTATTTTCTTATTGTGTACTTATCCTTTGCAGGGTCACAGGGGGCTGGAGCCTATCCCAGCTCACACTGGGTGAGGGACGGGGTACACCCTGAACAGGTGGCCATGGCTGACACATAGAGACAGACAAACATTCACACCCATGGGCATTTGGAATCGCCAGTTAACCTAAAACTGCATGTCTTTGGACCAAGCAGGCACAGTAAGAGCATGCAAAGGTCACCCAGAAAGGCCACAGCTGGCCAGCAGGCTCGGAGCCACAACCTTTTTGCTACCCACTGCACCACCATGACACCCCTGCTGTACAGTTGTATATACACAAATGTAAAAATATAATTATCGCACATTTTTTTGTTCTTTTCTTCTGTCCTTATAAAAACCCAATATAAAGAAAATTATTGAAGTGGTAACCCTTCCCTTTGCCACAAACTGGGCTTTCACATTTACAGAGATGACCGTAAAGCATTGTTATTACTCCAAATAAGTAAATATTTCATGTTTTATATATTATATGGGTTATGCACGTAAAAATATATTTCCATTTTGTTTGCGAAAAAGTAATTCACAGACAATGAGAGGTACAGCATGTTATCAGACATATTGTATTTATTTATGTTTTGGGTCTATTAGACCCCAGAAAGGTCTACCTACCTGTTAATCATGTTTATAAGTCATGTTGTATCAAGCTGATAAAACAAGTATGTTTTTGTCCTGTTGAAGAGGGTTCTGGGTCTCCAGGACCGCAAACAGAAAATTAAGTAAAAGGCAACAATTAATCGGCCCAAAACTCAGTCAGTGTTTTCACACTTATGTTTCATGATGGCAACTATTTCAATCATCATTTGAATAGTTTTACTGTGTCCATGAAGAATCTTTACAATAATCATGCAATGATGATGCATGAATGCATCAGTATGCCCATGCAGCAGGTTACACTGATAGCTCTGATAGTTTGGTCTTCTATGTCAATCCATCTGCCAGCACCTCTGAGCTTTGCTCAGAACTTTAACCTCTGTGTATTTCGTTCTGACACTAGCTTTTGAAACCAGACAAGCTGATGGCTGTCTAAGTCGATTTGTCAGAAGCATCCGAGGTGAAGCAATAACAAACTGCATGCTAACTCCCATGAAAAAAATATCCCTCTCTCTAACAAGGGTACAGGCCCATACCTAGAGAGTTAGCGCTTCACGTCTTCGACAAATGGACTTACACCTCTCCCTCCATCTCCCGCTCTAGCAGAGCTCAGGGAAGGCAGGCACCCGTCGACTTCCCTCCGTCTCTCTCTATATTAAATCAACCAATCAGGGGGTGTCAGTCATGCATCCCAGCTCGCGGCTGACAAGTTGGCAGTTGCGATGCAAGAGCGGTTCATTCATTCCGATGACACTCTGCCAATATCTGTATGGTGGAAGCCGCGCGTCTCTGCCTTTTTCCTCTTAGTCAGTGGAAACAGATTCACAGGCAGACAGGGAGGGAGAGAGATGGGCATCGAACCGAGCAGAATTAAAAGCTTTGACTGTTAGTCTTCAGATCTGGGGTGTCTGACTTGCCAGTTTGAATTGTGACTGATAACGCAGCAGGAAAGTTTACAGAGGAAACAGCTTGTCTTCCTGCCAGAAAAGCTCAGTCTTTAATGTCTGTAGATGCAGGTCTTATTGAAGTGTAATAGCGTGGTTGTGTGTTTAGGCTTGTTGTGAAACTTGAAACTTCGGGGCATATTGATGTAGCCAGGAGGGTGCTGAGCCAGAGCAAGAGTTGCTCACTGGACTTGAACTGTTACCGGAGGGGGCCCTTTGGGTCCTCGGAGCATCATCAATAACATCACCAATAACACAACCACCATGACATCAACTCAAAGTCTTCTGAATTCAAGTGTACTGTAAACAGCCATGCTTTACTCACTTCAGCATTTTCTGAACCCTTGTTGCTGAAACCCCATTGTGGCTTAGTGGCAGAGCAGGTCGTCTACCGGTTTAAAAGGTCGGCAGCCAACATGTCGAGGTCTCCTAGAGCACGATACTGCCTTCGGTGTGTGAATGATTAGTTTTCTTTGTAATGATGGGCAGTTAGCAACTGCCATCAGTGTGTGAATGTGATATGTAAATGGACTGTACTTGTATAGCGCTTTTCTAGTCGTCCGACTACTCAAAGCGCTTTCACACTACATATCACATTTACCCAGACACACACATTCATACACTGATGGCAGGAGCTAACTAATCATTCACACACACTCAGACACCGAAGGCGCAGCTTCGGGAGCAATTTGGGGTTCAGTATCTTGCTCAAGGATACTTCGACACATGGCTGGGGGAAGCCGGGATCGAACCGCCGATCTTCCGATTGGTAGACGACCCGCTCTGCCACCAAGCCACAGCCGCCCCTACAATATGTATGTGATGTATGATATGTAGTGTGTGAAGTGCTTTGAGTAGCTGGAAGATTAGAAAGGCACTATGCAAGTACAGTCCATTTACCATATTGACATTTTTAATGAGTAGCTGTCATGAAAATCCCATCAAAGATCTGCTCAATGCTTCACACCTGCTTCTTACTAACAACAACTCCAATAAAAACAGCAACTTCTGTACAGTATAGAAACATCATAAATAACAATCTTCTGCAAAGCAGAAAGTAAACTCTTCAAGTTCAAAGCCAATGTCACCACTAGTGAGTCCTTGGAGTATTAGCTAAGAAGTTGTGCAATAAAAAAGCCAAACAACACCTATTCTAAAATGTATGCCTCTAAATGCTGATAATTGTGTTTATCAGCGCAGTATGTTTTTAGAATCCTTGATGAGTTGAGATGCTTTGCCTCTAATGAGAGACCTGTCCCAAGTGGGTCAAAGCATTCTAGGTAAAACAGCTAATTAAGTGGCAATTAACCAGTGATGTGTGCCAGAAAACTAAACATAGTCAGGGCAAATTAGTTGGAACGTGCCCAAATGGCTGCTTGTTAGTCCAGCCACCACAGCATTAGCTGAAAAAAAACATCTGAGATTCTTTTATTTTTCCTGAAATGAGATTAGAAAATTACAAAACAACACTGATCTCTGAATTTGCTCCTCTAACATGATAAATGATTAAGAATCATGTAAAACAAGGACATGGGAGAAAGGGAATGTGAGAAAGCATGGGATTGAAAGCAATGCATGAGATGCATGTTTTTTTCTTAAGTGGGATACATATGGGCCTTAACACTGGGTGACAGTGTGTGTGATGTTTTCCTATCTTTCATTATCAGGCAGCCAGCCCGGCCACCAGGCATTACCTGTTGATGACCGAGTGGACCGCCGACCTGATGGACAGATGGATGGGATCATTGATGAATGTCTGGCAGGTGCTTTGTCAGTCTGGAAGGCAATCTAAAACCCAGGAGGAGGGGAGAAACCACTTAGACTCCAGGGACACCTCTAACGTCTCTTACAAAACACAAAATCCCACCTGCCCCCACCTCTCCAGAAACCCCCACTTACAATCATATTACAACGTTAGACTTGGTATTAATGAGGCTGCTTTACAAAGCTTTTGTCACCTATAATGGCAGGTTGTGTTGCTCCAATATCAGCTGGGTCTAATTTAGAAAAATGCCCATAGAGGAGGTCAATCTCCTCTCTCATACGCGATGACTGATAGATCCAATACCTCTGGAATCAGATAAAACTTTGACAAATGGCCCCACGCTGGCCTGAGCGGTGTTGGGGAGGACGGCAGGGAGCCGGGGAGCTGCTGTGTCCACGGCCAGCCCTGTCCCTCTATCCCATCACACCAGCGCTGGCTTTGATCAATGGGGCCACAGTTTAGACACATACACATACTGAGACAGGTCCTAGGCCCGCCATCACATGATTAAAAGGCCTAGAGGATATTGCTTTCCCACCATTCACCCTACCAAAAAGACAAAAAAAACTTGATAAAACTAAGAAAACAGCATCTTCCCTTGGCTACTCCCCCCCCCCCTCTCCATTGTTCCTCTTCTTTTATTCTGAGCATGCAAATTTGGGTTGATTAGAACGAGAGAGGATGCTAAGTAATATGAGATAGATTTCACCTTCATCCTACTCTTGTCCTCTCCTACTGAGCAAAGGGAGAAGAATCCCTCCCTTTTACTCATTATTGTTGTCTTCCATCTACCTTCAGCCACAGGACACGCGGCCCTAACCTTGCATTAATCACAACCCGGCTGATAAATCGACCCGCCGATTAGCATGATAGATAGTCCAAAATGTAAATACTACCACACATTGCTAATTGGCACCCTCTACCTGGAGACGCATCTGTAGTTGCTCTTTCAACGTGGAGGATAACTTTGGCCCAGCGGGCACGGCTCTCGATCATTAAAAGAGATGTAGAGTTATCATCTGTTTGTGAATCTCCATCCTTGTACGATTTCTCTTTCGATTTTTCCTCCTGCATTCTTTTCCCCCCCCCCCCCACCCCCACCCGTGTATGCTGATTTATACATTTTGTTTGTGAGGAAAGATGGCAAAGATATCTTAACGGCGATACATACAAACACACACAAACGCACGCACACACACACACACACACCTGTACGCTGTCTGTTATAACAGATGGTATGGAAGGTAGTTAAAGGGCTTAAATGCTATTGATCAGCGAGGGAAATCAATTGATAGCGCATACACACAAAACCACGGACCAGCGTCTGAGTACACACTTGCCCACAGCAGTCACAACACACACACGTTTCTAATAGACAACGTGTGGCTGTGTGTGTGTGTGTGTGTGTGTGTGTGGAGAGAATGTTTCTGCTAGAGTAAGTTACCGTCAGTTGAGCTGCACTGGGAGCTGTGGGGCTTGCGTGTGTGTGTGTGTGTGTGTGTTTGTTAGTGGGCATATGAGGGGATCAAGTGTCTTTAGTTTAATTTCCTCTCACCAGTTTGCGCTGCCAAAGAAAACAACGCTTTTCATATAGTGACTCAGAGTTCAGCGGAGAAAATCTCCCCGTCTGTTTTGGCAGTAGACAAGTTATGAAGTCCATGTCCCAACTATGAGCTCTGATTTGATGATAAAAAAAAAAAACACTATAAAATGGAATTGTGAAATTGTTCAATTTGCAGCTACATCTATTAAACTATCTCTCCCAGCGGGCAGCAACCTAATGAATCATGTGACATCATCAATCCTGATTTAGATGCAAAGACAAATGCAAGACATTAAAATTGGAGCTTAAAATCTATTGCTTAAATGTCCCCAACTTATTTGATCTTTATTGCACAGAGCACATTAAACCTGCAATAACTGATCCTTTTGGCCAGTTGGGGGCAAAAACAACTTGGAAAACAAGTTGTGAACGCAACATTGAGGTATCACCATGTAGCAAATGCTTTCTTGCACATCCCGCAGTTACTGAGCAACATTATTATTCATTTGGAGTCTGGCCACCTATCAAATGTAAGTCTAATATTTACACTCTTTTAGCTCAGCTTTTGGTCCCTACCATCTCCCAGCCAAATATCTGGCTCTTTAGCTGCTAAATGCTCCGCTATGCCCACCAGCGAGTCCCTAACTGAGTCTGTCTGCTGTTTGGTGCTAAGCAGGTTTTTAGATACTGATTTTTAGAGTTGCCTGCTGCGGTCCAAAACGTCTCTATGAGAATAATGAGCGGACACGTAAACAATGAGCTGAAACTCGCAATGACGCTCCATAAAGCTGAGGGGAGCTGCAGAGTTTGGTATTAATTCTCTGGTTCGTCACTGTGAGCAAGCCCCTTCACAATGCTTTGCCATTTTCATTTGATACATTAGAAAAATGTAGATTATAGCCACTTTAAAGAACAGTCTGAATTTTTACAAAACACATTCAAACTACACGCTGACAAGGTGGGAACATGACAAAGACTTGTGAATTGTTGAAAATGAGATTGATAAGTGTCACAGGGTTTATCCTGATACAGTTTGATTTGAATTATAGGAGAATTCTGCACACTTGGGGGGGGCGCTGATGTTGAAAGATGTGGGCATTTACCAAGCAGGGAGGTTAAAGAAACAAAACATTATCGAGTTGCATTATGGTAATCCAGCATTTTTGGAGTTTGACCCATACTATGGACTAAAAGTCGGGATATCTTGGCTGTGCACCCCTCAAATCTGGATTATCAGGCCATACACTCCATTCCAACAATCTGTCCCGAGTTCTTCTTGGCTGTGTTTACATTTACATTTTTGATATCAGACAGCTATTGCATGACGATGCATTAAGTGTAAATGGCATATAAATGAATATCACTGACTTTCAAATTAGCATAGTGAAAATGTTACTTTTACGTCCTGCCTCCCTTCCGTCCCTCCCGTGTGTCCAACATGTCTGCCTGTCTTCCAGCCATAGCGGCAGTTAAATCCTCCATGTGTTGCAGCCTGGTGAGGAAGCGCTTGTCTGTGACCACTGTATGCAAAACGTGGCATTATTCACCAGCTAGCCTCCACTGACACGCCTGCAGTGTGAGGGAGATTAATGCCTACTAAGGACACTTTATTATTCTCTCCCTCCCTTCCTCTTTTTCTCAGTCTCTCTCTCAGTCTTCCTGCCTCTCCAACCGGCCACACAATTAATTGTCTGCTGCGTGTCCCCCTCCTCTCCTACCATTGCACTGTCCCTCCCTCCCTCTTTCTTATGCCAGAGTGACAGATGTGGAGAGGTACACGATATGGAGTGGAGAGATGAAGGTAGGGGGGTGTGTTTAAGTGTGCGCCTGTGTGGGTGGGTGGAGCAGTGCAGGAACCCATGCTTTTGGCCTTGACAAGCACCTCCCATCCTTGGCCTACCCTTTCCTGCCAGCACACACACAAACACACACTCTCGCTCACACACACACACACAAACTCCTGCTGACCAAGGCTGTCCCTACTGGCCAAACCTCTGACTAGATTTATAAGAAGATACTGTGCCAATCGGATGACTTACTGAATTGACATAGCGTTTTTAAAATAGTTGGCTTTTGTGAATTTTTACATGACTTTGTATTTTCACTATACTTTTACTATAACATGGTGATCAAATACAGTAAGTAAGTAATACAGACTGACGTCAAGTGAAATCAAAGCTTTAAAGTAAACATTGCGCTAATTTGTGATTTTGAGAATCAAGACATTGTACTCTTGGCTGGTTGGTCATTGGTCAATGAAACAAAGACTTAATTTGGTCATATGTCATAAAGTGTAATTCTGTGGTTTATTAATGGGGTGTATGGAACTACGCTGCAGACTGGAGCCTCTGCAAGCCTGTGACAGCTGTCTCATACTCCTATGAACGTTTCCAATGCAGGTTGAATGCGCTTTCAATAGAATGCTGCTGTCATATGCTGGACTCCTGTATGAAAATCGGCGCATAATCAGTGCGCTGCATTTTTATGAACTATGATTACCTGGTCATGGGCTCAATCTCTCTCGTGCACGCACACACGTTCTCCCATATCCTCTTCTTCTCCTTAAAACTTTCATGCCGAGTTCATGTCCTTGCCTGTGCAGTCGCCATGGACGTTTTGACACACAGTGCAGTACATCGGGCTTCAAATTTGCTGTCTGTTGTACTATTTTGTAACACATTAAATTAGTGTTAATAACTCTTAGATATGACTTATCCTGGCCAGTGAAATTAATGCACAATTAATTTTGCGCAGCATTTTGTGTGACGTCATTATAGAGTGAGTTTCTGTCATAAAAAACAAAAAACAATCACATTTGTCATTTTGGGAGGCACTGATAATTGACCTATTTTGTCACTTAGATATGATGACTTTTAAATATAAAAAATAGAATGATACTATATTTAATACTTTAACGCTATAAAATAAAGCATGCAATCCAGTAGTACAATAAGTACTGTATTTGTGAAGAGGAGTCTCTTGATTTTTCTAGATTTTTCCAGGAGGTGCATTATTGTTCAGAAGGCAAATCTGAAAAATCCACAAAATTGCCGAATTGAATGGGTTGCAAAGTGCATAGAAGTATTTACCCTATCCATGGCTGAATTGCTTATGAGTAACATGTGTACATGCATTATTTCTTAATAAATTACATAAACAGGCTTGCTATTTGTACAGTGTCTCCCCTGTCTGAGGAGGTTTACACAGTCCCCTGATGTAGATGTTAAGGATAGATTATCTGTGATGTGTGCCTTCACCTGTTAATTCCACACACTTAGCATTCCTCTGTCTCTGGTGGTGCTATTTCATGTCAAGTGGTTTGACGGAGGGACAAGAGGTAGAGTGAAAAAGGGAGGGTAGGGGAGCGGGAGTTTGAAAAGTAGCAATGAAGAAGCTGCCACAAAGTGTTAGAAAGACTTGAAGTGACTCGGTGTTTTCACAGGGAAATGTTGAACAGATGTTAGGGTGAGCTGTGCATATACACCCACACACACCCCACTGATCAGAAAACACGTTTTTCAGCCGCAGGAAAGAAAAGAGAGACAGAGAGGGAGCAAACATCCTTTAAAAGTTGACATTAGGTATTCAGATGCCAGAGAGCAAAGTGCCGGCAATTAAACCAATCAATCTTGTTGTTGCTCTGGAGCCAACATCTGGTCCAGCGGTCCTGGTAGACCACTGTCTAGGGGTGGGGTGTAGGGGGCTCGGGTTGGATAGACACTTTGAGCTGTCCTTCAGTGGTCTCTCTCTTGCTCACGCACACACACACACACACGGCTACAAACACTCACAAAAAGAGGAATAAGTCGAAAATATGCTCATATACACACACACACACACACACACACACACACACACACTCACATATCCCCTCGTCCCTGGTCCGTACGGGCCTGATGTCAGCCGGTTCTGCTGTGTTGTTTCCTTTTGTTATAAATAACAACAGGCCACCTGGACTCCTCCAGCCCGTTACCACAGCCCTGGCATATGTGTGTGTGTGTGTGTGTGTGTGTGTGTGCAAGGCCTTAATGATCCCCCAGGCTAGCCAGGCTGAGCCGAGGCTCAAAGCAGAGCAGAGCACCTCATCCCGGGCTAATGGGACAATGGAGGATTGCTGGTGTGTGTGTGTATACATGGAGTGTGTTTGCCTGTGTACACATGAACACGTGTGCTGTACATATAAGAATGTGCATTTGTATGCCTGTGTGTGTGTGTGTGTGTGTGTGTGTGTGTGTGTGTGTGTGTTAATGGGACGGTGGAGGACTGGTTGGAGGACTGACTGGTGGCAGAGACGGATGGCCTGGGACAGAGACTGTGCTGACAACCAGTGAATAGGGGGCAACGTTGCAGAAAGGTCAACGCCGCACACACACACACACACACACACACAAATAATGTCAGGAGGGGAGGTGCAAAAAGTGTGTACGCCTCCTCCCTGCTTATGTGACTTTCAAAGTTTTGTTGGTGTTTGTGGTTTAAGTATGAATGTGTATGATTATCCATTTGCATGCAGACCTTCACACAATAAGCTGGGCAATTAATAAACTAATGAGTGATTTCCATGTGTTTCAAAATTCTTCAATTCAATTCAATTCAATTTTATTTATATAGCCCAGTATCACAAATCACATTTGCCTCAAAGGGCTTCACAATCTGTAACATACAACACCCTCTGTCCTTAGACCCTCGATTCGATTAAGGAAAAACTACCCAAAAAAACCCTTTAACAGGGGAAAAAAAAATGATAGAAACCTCAGGAAGAGCAACAGAGGAGGGATCCCTCTTCCAGGACAGACAGACATGCAATAGATGTCGTAAGTACAGAATAGATTTATAGCATCAAAACTATAACATATATAGCCATGATGGCAAAATTGTTGTATATATATATATATATTATTATGTTAGAAATGTTTAGGTGGTAAAACATAAGGGAAGATGATGGGTCCAGACGGCAAACCGAGCAGCTCCCGGTGGAGCCCAACGAGCAGGACCTGAGCCACTCGTCCCCTGCACCATAGACACAGCAGCACTGCCCCAGCAGGTCGCCATAGTCACCGATCCAGATACATCTCCGGACACTGAAATACCTGCTGAAAGTGACACTAAGAAAGAATAGACGGACGAGAAAGCACAAAACTCCGGGAGAGGGAAGAAGTCAAGTTAGTGACATGCATTTATGGGATGAGAATGCATACGGATGGAGGGGAGGACAGAGGTGAAGAGAGAGAGGTGCATCATGGGAAGTCCCCCGACAGTCTAGGCCTATAGCAGCATAACTAAGGGATGGTTCAGGACTCTCCTGAGCCAGCCCTAACTATAAGCTTTATCAAAGAGAAAAGTCTTTAGCCTATTCTTAAATGAGGAGATGGTGTCTGCCTCCCGAACCCGAACTGGGATCTGATTCCACAGGAGAGGAGCTTGATAGCTAAAGGCTCTGGCTCCCATTCTACTTTTGGAGACTCTAGGAACCACAAGAAACCCTGCATTCTGAGAGCGCAGTGTTCTAGTGGGGTAATAAGGTACTATGAGCTCTGTAAGATACGACGGTGCCTGACCATTAAGAGCTTTATAGGTGAGGAGAAGGATTTTAAATTCTATTCTGGATTTCACAGGGAGCCAGTGCAGAGAAGATAATATTGGAGAAATATGATCTCTTTTCCTAGTTCCTGTCAGTACACGTGCTGCAGCGTTCTGAATCAACTGGAGAATCTTAAGGGACTTTTTCGGGCTGCCTGATAATATGGAATTGCAGTAATCCAGCCTTGAAGTAACAAATGCATGGATTAATTTTTCTGCATCATTTTGAGACAGGAAGTGCCTGATTTTTGCACTGTTACGTAGGTGAAAAAAGGCAGTCCGTGAGGTTTGCTTCATGTGGGAGTTGAAGGATAGATCCTGATCAAAGATAACTCCTAGGTTCCTCACAGAAGTGCTGGAGGCCAGGGCAGTGCCCTCTAGAGCAATTAGATCTGCCGACAGCGAGTCTCGGAGGCGTTCGGGGCCAAGTACAATAACTTCAGTTTTGTCCGAGTTTAACATCAGAAAATTTCTGGTCATCCAGGTTTTTATGTCCTTAAGGCATGATTGAAGGTTAACTAACTGATCAGTTTCATCCGGCTTAATCGATAAATATAACTGGGTATCATCTGCGTAACAATGAAACTTTATGGAGTGCTTTCTAATAATATTGCCCAAAGGAAGCATATATAAAGTAAATAGAAGTGGTCCAAGCACAGAACCTTGCGGAACTCCGTGACTAACTTTGGTGTGCTCAGATGATTCATCGTTAACATAAACAAACTGAGATCGGTCTGATAGATAGGATTTAAACCAGCTTAACGTGGTTGCTTTAATTCCAATTAAATGTTCCAGTCTCTGTAATAGAATTTGATGGTCAATGGTATCGAATGCAGCACTAAGATCTAGCAAGGCAAGTACAGAGACAAGTCCATTGTCTGATGCAATTAAAAGGTCATTTGTAATTTTCAACAGTGCTGTTTCTGTGCTATGATGCACTCTAAAACCTGACTGGAAATCCTCAAATATACTATTGTTATTTAGAAAGTCACATAACTGATTAGCAACAGTTTTTTCAAGGATCTTAGAGATAAAGGGAAGGTTAGATATAGGTCTATAGTTGGCTAAAACCCCTGGATCCAGTGTGGGCTTTTTAAGGAGAGGTTTAATAACAGCTACTTTAAAAGACTGTGGTACATAACCTGTCAGTAAAGACAAATTGATCATATCTACAAAAGACGTACTAACTAATGGTAGAACATCTTTAAGCAGCCTAGTTGGAATTGGGTCTAAGAGACAGGTCGAAGGCTTAGATGAAGAAATTGTCGACGTTAGTTGAATAAAGTCGACAGGAGAGAAGCAGTCCAAGTACACATCAGGTTTCACAGCTCCCTCCAACGCCTCTATGCTTCAACAATGCACGTTACTGGGGAATCGACACAGATGGGTATGACTTGAAAGGAAAAGCATAACAAATGAAGCTGCATCACTGAATTGTTCGATGAGGGTAGAAATGGTTTGAATCATAGACTATGGCCTTCAAAGTCGCCAGTCAACCCGACTCTCCACCGCCATCATCGAAAAACCAAATGAAGCATAGCGTTTAGTTCAGGCTCAACACTTAAGTCTTG
Organism: Coreoperca whiteheadi; assembly: GCA_011952105.1. NCBI lineage: Eukaryota > Metazoa > Chordata > Actinopteri > Centrarchiformes > Sinipercidae > Coreoperca > Coreoperca whiteheadi. Next base: position 31,379,072 of record CM022485.1, on the reverse strand, counting down.
TATAGGCTGATTGGCATCAGGTATTGGCAGTATGCCTCACAATGAGTGGCTCATTCACAGCTGTGTGGCACGTAACGTCCAATCAAATTCATGCTTGTGTACTGATCACTGTTACTCCACAGATATATACACGCAGATGCCGCATTGGCCACGCTGTTCATTAGCAGCTATTTCAGCTGCTAATGCGACTGACGTATTGCACCAATATGCATGTAAGTCTATTAAGGCAAGAGATCTCTCCGCTGTTAAAATCATCATAACACGCTGAATTTTCAACCAATTTTCCAGCAATTTGGCTTGTTACAAATGCCAGACATGTATTTATGACACAGGATACTTAATTAATTTAAAAATGTGGGTTTTCATACCAAAATACTTACCAAATACTAGACAGCAACAGCAATCCTTCTAGAACATAATATTTAAGATGAACTTACCCTACGTATTTAGTTTCTAAGCATGCTCCTTTTTCTCACTGCATTGAGAAAACTTACTTTACACTATAATGTGGAGCATTCAGGACGACCTAACACAACAACACATGGAGCGACATACCTGATTTACAAATATCATTTTCGTTTGCATTCAAAGCTGTATATCTGACAAAACGGTGACGTTTAGAGAAAGCAAGCACAAAACATTTCATTTGCCCCCTTAGTTTTAATTTCACTTGAGTTTATATCCTGTTTTGCTCTGACGCAACCACGTTTGGTAAGTAACGTGTGTGCCATTTTGAATCTAAAAGCCCCCTGCGCTTGTTTTCGTCCTGGCAGGAGCGTGATACAGTATATTTGATAATCCAGACACCACGAGACTGCGCTGTTCCTACCATGCTCCACACTCAGTCATTCATTCATTATACAGTAACTCCAATTTGGGAATATGAAGGTGGCTGTCCTCATGACCTGTGTGTGTGTGTGTGTGTGTGTGTGTGTGTGCCAGGGGGAAGTCCTTGTGGTCTGGAGCATTATGTCTGGCCATGCTAAAGTCAAAGCGGTTAAGTAGGAGTCAGACCAGGGAATACGCTGCTGCAGCTCTAGCGCTAATACGTAGCACAGCAGTATCAGAGGCTGTTTAGGCCATAAATGGCCACAGTGAGGCCATGCTCACACTCAAACGTACCATGACAATGTCACATATACATCACTGTACTCAAAATGGTGTGTGTGTGTGTGCGTGTGTGTGTGTGTGTGTGTGTGTGGGGGGGATTAATGTATTGCTCACAATGTGAATTATGGTGTGCTGAGTGGCAGTAGCAATGAAAACCTACAAGAGAAGCCATGGTGTATATGGAATGATATAAAAGTTTTTCAATTAATATAATTATGTGTGTGTGGCGTACGATGATGTACGTGGGACAGAACGAACACCGCCTATGTGGGAAAGATTTTGATGGTGTAGGTGAACCAGAATAGTTGTGCACAATTGTCTGTGCAAGCCGCCGACGGTACGTGCCGCCTGTAGAAGGAACTGATTGTGTGCGCGTGTGAGAGAAAAGAAACACGGGAGATGTGCCACAGTAGTAGTAGTGTTCAGCTGAAAAGGATGGTAGTTTACGTGACCAGGAAGGCAGTTGAAATTCTCAGCTCCTGCTTACCTTATTTAGTGAAAACAAAGTCTGCATCTGTTGGGGCGGCACTGCGAGCAAAGTGTGGGCTACATGGAAGGGCCATCTTACAACTCGGGATTTGCCGTGTGTCTTCTTCGTCATAGAACTGTAAGCCAGTCAGGAAAGTGAATATTTGAAGTTGCATTCATAGATTTTTCTTGAAACCACTCGGGGATTAACCAAGCTAACAGTTTGTGGCTTTGTAGAGTTGTTATGGCCAACACATTGGCAAACAGTTGCCTGCGAACAGGAGTTTGATTAGGCCCAATATGATGGTGAATGTAAGCGAGTACACTGGTGCATGGGCACCCAAAAAAACCCCACACACACCCACAAATGAGTTCTGAGTATGAACATACTGGAATTACCTGTCCTTCTTTAGCCGCTGGATTGCAAAATACATGGATAAAGAAAGGCATACTAAGGGTAGGAAGGCCCCGTCTGTATATTGTGTGCTTGGAGTTGCCCCTGCCTCAACATTTCGGTCCGGCTGGGTCACTGTCCATCCTCGCGCTCCAGCCCCCAAGGCAGTGACACCCAGACCCTTGATCTCCATTTCTTTCTGGCACACAAACACATTTTCTGCAACCTGCAATAGATGATGATTGTAATCTAAAATAAATGAAAGGGAAAAACACGGGAGCGGGGAGTGCGGGGGGCACAGAAACAGGAGAGGAACCAGACGGGAGAGAGACGGGGAGCATTATCACCTTGGCCGAGCATCAGGAGTTAGAAAAAAAAAAAAAAAAGAAAAAAAAAACAAA
>CM022485.1:31364574-31373950 GCA_011952105.1 Coreoperca whiteheadi | reverse complement strand
ACCCCCACCACCACCTCCTCCCCGGGTCTTTGTCTGTATCCGTGTGTGTGTGTGTGTGTGTGTGTGTCAGCGGCCTCGGCGCAGAGAGGGATACATATATTATCCCAACGTTGTGCGCAAACAACTGGAGTTCTTTGCCAGGCCGTAAAAATGACAGTTATAACAAGCAAGTTTCAGTGGGAAATTTAGTGCTAAAATCACAATGTAGAGCTACTGAATAACACAAAGGAAAGTAAATTAACACACTTTTTGGGGTCGTTGTACACTTGAGTATTTCCGTTTTATGCTACTTTATACTTATACATAATTTCAGAGGGAAATATTGTATTTTCACTTCACTACACTTATTTGACCGCTACAGTTAAAAAGTACATTGCAGATTAGGCAAGCAAATATCATGCATTTTTATAATATAGATTTAACTGTTTAGTAATATAAAGCAGTTCTAAGTGAACTGTTCCAAGGCTGGATTTGTAGTTATGAGCGTTGTTACAAATGTCAGTGAGATTTTCACTCCTGCTCTCTTTTGACACAGATGTTAAGTCATTCCCTTCTACCTATATTTATTTTGGTTTTTACTCTTTTTCTCCACAAAGAGGTCAACGGTCGGGATCAACCAAGGAGCAGCACCCCGGGATCTGGAAGATATTATGCTGACTTGCACAAGGACTGATCAGCCAATATCAAGGCTTCACTTCCATTTTGGTTAGTACCCCTGTGAACTTGGCAAGTTTGCACTATGATCAGTGATGGAAAAAGTACATATATGTGTCATGTTAATACATTTTGCTCCACAAAAGGAAAAAAAAAATGAATTTAAATTTATACACAAGTACTATCTACTAAAATATACATCAAAAGTGAAAGTACCGAATGACATCTGTTGTTAGTTTTACATTATTGGATTCTAACTATTGATGCATTGTCATTTAGCAGCATTTGATGGTTGAGGTGTTCTCAAAGGTTTGTCGTGTCGCTCACTTCATATGTTTAGATAAGGATGCTATTTTTTGAAAAATGAGCTAACATCGTTGTTCATTTATGTTTTTAGCAACCTTTAACAACCACCGTTTCCCATAAGCCCTTGACCTTCGCAGGTTAAACCTCATGACACGACAAAAAAGGCGGGTCGAGGGGGCCGCAGTTAGCCCAGACATGTCTGCAGTAACAGAAAAACAGAGAGTACTGAATGCTGTAAAACTTTCTGTGAAACTAGGAAAAAAATGACTTTAAGAAGAGAGCACCGCTGGACTTTATGGATATGTACCAAACTAACCGTGAAATAAGTACCCCCACTGACTTCAGCTCTCGATGGCCTGAAACCAGGTGGATTCCTCATCAAACAGTAACAGTGCACAGAGATTTACTCTGCACATATGACAGAACACAATTGTGAACAGTGATTGGGTGGGACATCCCTTCCCGTCTAATGCCACATTCTCACAAGCAATAGCACTTTCTACATACAGTGAGTCCCATCCCAGCACTTCCTTGTCGACCACAACATGCTTTCTCTCTCACTCTCTATATGTCTTTCTCACACACACATCAGTACACGCCGTCAGCTAAAGCATGTTAACACCAGCAACTCTACCAGGGTGTGAAAGCCCATCAGAGTATGGATATGAAGTCAGCGTGTGAAGGAGGAACTGACAGTCAATACTACACAGTGTACACACACACACACATAAACACATTGGTTAGACTGCATTACATTGGAGCTAAAAGCTTATTCAGGTTCCTATTCCTTGAGATTGAACATTAGACTCGAAGTTGTCCTCAGCACCCCTGAAACCTGACATCAGACGGTGTTTGGGACATGCCACAAAGTGAAACCATTTATGCAAGGCATGAAAAGGCTGCCAACATAGAGATTTGGTCAGTATTTAATTTCTGTAATTCATTTTCTGTAATTGTGTGGTTTGTTTAACTTTAGTTAACTTCACTTTCTCACTGGAAGTTTACAAGTCACTCAAAGAATATGGATTAACAAGGCAACCATGACTAGCTCTGTGGAAGGAGACCCCCCATGTAGATAAAAACCACTTATACTAAGGTAATGAAAACAAAACAATTCTTATTTTCAGGTGATTAAACACTAATTAAAACATACTTATAAATTGTATATTCCATTTCTGCCAATAGCTCGTCCTAAATGTTACACCCTGGACCTTTAAACAAATATCATTATCATTGCTGCTATATATAGAACACTGGGATAAAATAACTGTTGTCAACTCTCAGACAGTAACTCAAGTGGAAAAATAAAAACCCCATTAAATAGTCAAGTTAAACAATTTCGAACAAAAACAAAGGAGAAGGAGTTTCCCTAGCAAACGATTAGGATTTTTAAGGTGGCAACACTGCTAATGCAGTTGTCCGCTTACGTCCATAAGTCACTCATGGGACCTGTAGTTGGGACCGAAACTAAAGAAAACGTGTTGGATTGTTTCATATATTTGGCTAAAAATAATGGAGTGTTCAAATTGGAGAGCTAGTTCAGCCGTAGATGTTCAAAACCTAGTATCAAGTTTCCGCACTTCGAAAATACCTATGAATAAAGTACTTTATTGCAAAAACTGCTCAAAAAAATAAATGGAACACTTGGAGTTACATTTTGTTGTTTAAGGTTTCCCTTTATTTTTATATATTGTATATATTTTAAGGGGTGCAGGGTGGCAGAGCGGTTAGCGCCCCTGCCTCCCAATAAGGAGATCGTGGGTTCGAATCCCGGACCAGACCACGACCTCCCTGGGTGGAGTCTGCATGTCCTCCCCGTGTTATCGTGGGTTGTCCATCTATGTGTCAGCCCTGCGACGAGTTGGCCACTGTCCAGGGTGGCCCGAAGCCACTGGGATAGGCTCCAGTCACCCGCGACCCCGAACGGGAGCAAGCGGCAGAAAATGACTGTATACATTATATATTGTCTGGCCAAAGTAGTGGAATGGAGGCCAGCTTAAAAATGGGTCGGGTCTTCATCACTTTATAATCCTTAAATGTCCTATCCTGTTAAACTTTGTTTCTCCTTAAATCAAATCACTTAACTCATCTGTCCTCTATAGGGACAGCTCCCAGCAGGGCGGGTGGAGTTAAGCAGTCAGCACTAAGAGGGTTTGTTAAGCTCACTTGTCTGTCAAAAACTGTCATCTCGAAGGACTCCCCTATTCCTGTCATCTCTACTGCACCTCGGCCTTCTCAGTTTCCTCTGTTTTGATGTATCCAGTCTCGACCTTTTAATGCATGTCAAAGTGCCAGGGCTTGTCGTGTCAAACTCACGCGCGCTTCCCGTGCCCACAACGTCCCTTTGTCTCTGTCAGTGTCACAACTTCCTTGATGTTCCTCTCTGTCACCCTTGTCGAGCTCCGCAGCCAGTTCGACTCAGTTTATTTCCCCTGGATAAGATGGCAATGAAGGGTGATAGAACATAAGGTGTGTGTGTGTGTGTGTGTGTGTGTATGTGTGAAGTGCTAACTTACTAAGCAGAGGTCAGCCAGGCAGTGTGCGATGTGGTGGCCTGAGCGCAGCAGGAGCTGTCCTCAGTATGACTCGTCTTCTTTCAGTCTTTCATGTGCGAGCGTTCTTCACCTCAGGGGACAGCTGGGAGAAAGATGAAAGAGACAGGCTGAAAAAAGGCTGTGGGGGGGGGACTTTACAGAGTTAAGTAAGTGAACTAACAGGATACCGGGGCATGCTCTGATAGATGCAGTGGAGCAAATCAACTTTGTGTAGTAATGTATTCATATGCATGCTCATACACCCAGCTGTATGTTCAATTAATGAATGGAGTAACTGCTAACTACCCGTGTTGCAAGAACAATTGTGTAGATTGATGGATGTTTAAAGGATTATTCCTGTTAATTAACTTGAGTCGCATTTCCTATTTCTATCAGTTATGATTACATCGTATTTACCAAAGTAATTACTGAGATCTGTGAACATTAGGACATTGCTAAAATGACATCTGAGGGCAAAAAAATTATGGTCAGACAATCAGAAAAGGCTTTAAAATTCTTGTAAAGGAAAATCAGAGATTTGTTTCTAAAGACATTATAAATGGTAGACATTTCTAAACATTGCTGAAAACACGTTACACAGACTATTTAGTACTGAAATGTGGAGTTAGACCGGATTTTGTGGGCGGGCCTGAAATCATGATGACGCACTGGAGCCACTGAGCACGGCCCCTCCCCTAAGACTATAATAACTAGAGCGCGTTAGCATCAGTGGCTCACCCACTCAATTGCACGTTACTGTCATTCCTGTTAGTTAGTACAGCCTACAGATTGCTAGCTAGCTAGGCCTTTGTCCAGCAAATACATATTCCCTGGATGAGAGAATTTGCAAAACAGCTCGGTCCCCTTATTTAAATGTACAGAAAATGATGACATCAGAAAGAGTTGGATTGATTTTGTGAAGAGCCACCATGATGGAGAGCTGAGGATCACCACAACACCCACCACCGCAGTGAACGTTTTACACCGGGTAGTTTCACTAACTTCAGGAGACAACTGGGAATCACTGATAATCCGCTGGTAGTGGTGAATGGGGCCAAACCGCCCCCGGCCTGCATCCTCCAGTCCTGCCGACAACTGGTGATGGGACCGGAACGACTATCTCCCACCCAGGCCTTCGTCCTCCGGTCTGATGCCATGTTTGGCAGTTACGTGTAGGCCTGCATGATAAATCGTTATAAAATCGCGATCTCGATTCACCCTGTTCACGATTTAAATTTTAAATGTCTTCGATTTTTAAAATAAATAAATAAATAAAAACGTTGGCCTTTATTTTGAAAGGACAGCTCTCCCAAATTTCAGGGCTTCACCCTCAGCCAATGACAAACCACCTTTTAGTCACGTGTTTCGAGCGGGCGCTGTAGTACGGAAATAAACAAGATGGGCGGATCACAAAGCTCAGGGTTCGGATCACATTACGGGTCACAGGTCACGGATCGGATCATTTTTCCAATCCTTTGTAACTGTTGATGTCTGCATACCGTTACAGTTTTGTCCACCGCCCTTCTTCCGTCATCATTAGATTTTACGGGGAAGCCGAAATGCTCCGCCGCTAGCCGTTGTTGACTCATTAACATGTGAACACATGACTGCTGTGTGTAGTTTCACTGAAACTCAGCATCCAGTTTAAAATATCGCAGTTACTTAAAAAGCAATATCAGCAGAAAACCTCTTTCACTCTGCGATCGCTAAACAATTTAGATTAATCCGCTAGTTAAAAAAAAAGCGCAATCAATCCGCGGGTCACGTGCGAGCCGAACCGTGGGTCGCAATCAACTGCGATCCGTTACAGCCCTCATGGATATTGATGAAAACTTGTAGGCTTGTGGCGATGTGCAATGTGCCAAAACCGATATTTTTGGTACTGCCAGTTTTTGTTTTGTCCTGGTTCATGTGTGTAATAAACATCACGCTTCATGAGGAAAAAATCATTGCAGAGAATCATGATATCAATTCTAAGCTAAAAAAATCGTGGTTCATATTTTTCCCTGAATCGTGCATGCCGTGCCCACCAATGAGAACAATAATACAAAGTCAACCCATTTTTTCTGTAGTGTGAAAAGCTCAGAAGACATATTTATCATTGCTTTACACAGACTTTAAACAAGCAAAAAGATTAAGCCAGATTATTTAAACCACTTCATTCGGAGATTAAAGAAGGGACACTTAGTCAGGTTTGTAATAGTCCCTCAGTGCAAAGAAAATAGCTGAATTATAAAGTTGGTCTGTGATGGATGTTGTCAATGGAGAGTTTTATTTAATAATCTAAATTTCACTTCTAAATAAGTTTGGCGAACCAGGGGGTTCGTTTAAAACCTGTCTGACCACCTGGCGACTCGTGTTTCTCTGCCCTTCTTTATTAATTATAGCAAAGTCCCCAAATTCCCAGATGTGAAATAACATTATTACCATTGGGACTGAGTGGAACAATTTAACAAAGAACCAAGTTGTAACAAACAAGAATGGCTCTTTGACATTGTACGTGACATACTGGTTATGATTAAGCTGCGTGTAAATATGTAGACAAAGTATTGTTAAAAAAAGAGGTTAGCCTGAAACGTAGGCTATAGGAGGACTGGGTGACGGCTGCCCACGTACTGCTTCTGATGCAAGTCTGGAATGATGGCAATGGGTGCAAATGTTTTGAAAGGAATAGTTCAACCTTTTAGGAAATATGCTTATTGGTGTGTTACGCTGTCTACAAACGTGCAAGCAGTAGCTGCAGACCTCTAGTGTCCCGATCCCGCTGGTGTGCTAGTGTGTCTCTCTCCCTCCCCTCTGTCCTTGTGTGTGTGTGCATGTGTGTGTGCATGTGCATGTGTGCGTGTGTGTGCGTGTGTGTGTGCATGTGTGTGTGCATGTGCATGTGTGCGTGTGTGCCTCAGTCCGGGGCGTGGCACAGCTGACCTGGTTCTCTGCTGATTACCTGTGACTCTGCAAGCTGCACACCTGATCTCCATTCCTCGTCAGCCTCTGCAGTAGATATACCGCGGCTCTTCCCTCCAGACTCCAGCCAGATTGTTGGTTATCTTCACGGTAATATAGCGGCTCTCTGAAAAAAAAACAAAAACTAGTGACTATTGCCTGATCTACACCAATTGTGTTCAGGTCCACTCCTCTGCCTGCCTGCCTGCATGCCACGCACCTCCTCCGATCTAACACACTGCCTACTGCAAACCCATCTCCATGCCCTGCCACTGTCTGCCACGCCAAGCAAGTCTTCATGGACCCTCTGCTTCCCGCAACCTCCCCCCATCCTCACCATTCCGCAAGTGGTTCATAAAACAAGTCTTGCATCCTACCTTCTCTTTCTCTCCGATTCTACTTACCTGGGTTCAAGGTTCAAGGTTCATCAGTGTGACAAACATGACATCTAGTCAGTGTCTCCGGGATGTGTTCAGGCACAGTTCTGAGTGTAGGTCACCCACATTTTGGCAGCGCTAAGAACACAATCGCTCAAATTACGCATGCAAAGTGGAAGACAATACACGTTTAAACATTTTGGACGAAGCCAAGCTAGCTGTATCGCCCAGCTTCCCGTTTTTGTGCTGAGCTCGGCTAATCGTCTCCTGGCACCACCCAAAAATAAAAGTGGCATCACATTTTTCACGTAACTCTTGTACATAAGCGTATTTACCAAAATGTTGGACAGTTACCGTAACATACTTTAAAATGAGCATCAGGTTTCCGGACGTGAGGGGGTACAAAAGTCTCACCCTTTCCTCTTGTGGAGTTTTAAAGAAGCATCACAAGAGCCACCCGCTGTTGCTTTTTATTTCCGCTGTGTTTGTAGATTAAGATTCATTTGGTTTCCCTTTCCATAGTCGGGACTGCTTTTATTTGCTTACTGAAAAAATGTTTGTTCATGGCAAGTTGCACTTTTATTTAACGAGAAAAACCCCTCCACATCCCATAAAGACCCTTCACTGACACTGTTTCATTGGATTCATGCCCACAGCCGTACAGTCCCAGTCCAGGTCAGCCAGCCCCATATATCTCCCTGTGTATTTACAACGCTTTCTGCAACACTCTCCTTGTCCCTGCCCAGGTAGCGGTTTTCCACCAAATGAACAATCTTTATAGCCGTGTGGCCGCCATAACAGGCTTGATTTCCAGCACCGACGTGGGCTGTGTAAGTCTCTGGGAATTGTCAGGCTTCCCGCTCGACAAATCAGCCCTAATGTATGATGTTTGGGGTGCAATTTTTATTCCTGCTTGACTTGGCAACTACCCGGAGGTAATGGGATGTTGGGGGCGGAAAAGGAAAACTGCTGGTGGGAAATGTATTTGCGCTGCTTGTGTGTGTGTGTGTGTGTGTGTGTGTGTGTGTGTGTGTGTTCGCGCGCGTTTGTGTGAAGTCTGATTGATCGATACCGAACCCGCTCTCCATTTATATCCCGCTTTAATCAGAATTGGTTAAGTTTAGGAAAAATGAATCTGAGAAAACTGAGCGAGAAAGAGAGCATGAGAGAAGAGATATGGTGGCAGATTACAGCGAGGCAAGCTCATACATCTAAGCTGGGGCTGGGGTGTCCGTGATGGAGGGGCTGTGAATTGTCTGTGAACGTTAAGTTATCTAAATGAAAATCAATAATGTGTGTGTGCCAGTGTCTTACTAGTGAGGAGTGTCCGAGGACGACGGCCGGCAGAGCGAAGAGGTGGGCAAAGAGGTGCACGCGTGTGTTTGTGTTTGGCATGAAAAGGAATGATCCAGCATATCAGGGACAGGTCATCGGTTTCTAGGCTTAATTATCCAACATCAGCTGCCGTGTGGGAACGGTTCCTGTGTATTACATCATACATACTGGAATGTACAGGGATGTGCGTGCCCTAAAGGAAGTACGTGTGTGCACATGTTTGTGTGCTTGCAAGCATGAATTTGCATATACATCTGCTTGCATATCTGAGCAGAAGCCCACTTCAATCCTTCTCACATACTGGGCCCTGGAGAAATATTTTGCTGGTCATGGTTGAGAACCCCCTCACCTGTCAGCATCTGTAGAATTATTTCATCCCACTAGCAATTAGCCCAATGCTGGCTGGTGTAACGAGTCACCACGCCGCTCAAGCCCTCATGAAATCTACAGATCCTGTGGCTTAAGGAGAGGTGTTTATAATCTGCCATAGCCACACTTTTGTCAGAGACAGACGAGGCATTAAGCAGCCCGACCCCCTGAAAACCTAAACCATGTCATATGTCCATCCTCTCTACACCACCCTGCCTCTGGGGTCAGCTCCCACTTAAACTGCTATGGATTTTCTGAATGAAATTGTGAAACTGTCAGGCAGTACAAAGTACAGCGACTTCAATTCCCACCTTTCTTGGGTGTGTCAACACAACATTATTAGCAATGTGAAAAACACATACATGCTTCCAATCTGTGAATCAATTCAGAAGCATGAATCTCCAAATCCCTAGAATGTACCACTTCTTATTTAGTGAGAATTTGTGTTTTTAGAAATTCTGAAATAGAAAGTGGTTCAGAATGAATTATGGCCTAATGATTGCATGCATAAGTTAAGGAAATACTTTAGTAGCCAAGCGATAGGGAAATGATCCAGCCCCTTCTTAAAAGTAGTGAAATAAGAAATATATTCTGCAATCACATCAAAGCAAGCTGAAGTTATAGTTTACATAAAAATATGACTCTGTGCTGCTTCAGATATGCTCACATATCCACCATATACAGATGGCCTTTGAGGAAGACATAGTTGGCGAGAGGCAACCCGAGGGGTGGGTAAGTGGGAGTAGACAGAGTAGGACAGTGTATTAGGGAGACGTTCTAATGTTAGCCCTCCTATTCTCATTCCCCTGCTTCCCCTGCCTTAGTACCACTGCCGCTGCTGTGGAGACGGAGAGGGAG
>CM022485.1:31339574-31362074 GCA_011952105.1 Coreoperca whiteheadi | reverse complement strand
TTTATGATATTTTATAGCACAAATGAATAATCAGTTAATCGAGAAAATCATTTGCAGAGTCGTCGATAATGAGAAGAATCACTAGTTGCAACCCTAAATACATGCGCAATGCAATTGCTCAGTACGCTACATCTGTTCAGTAAAATGACTGGTTGTCTGTCATGTTAAATAATCATATACTGGCAGTATCATGGCCACTGATTATTTTTTGAAAACCATACTGAGGGGCAGCATGATTGCCACACTTCCATCCCACCACTATTACATCTAACTGTGTTACTCTCTCTAACAGTATTAGCCGGCTGCTCGGCAGCACACAAGCTGCTTCCAATAGCCTCAGTCCAGTGGTGCCATGTGACAATGGGAGAAAACAACAACTAATATCCAGCCGGCACAGTTGGTAATTAATCCTGGCTCGGCTTCCCTCGGCCAAGGAGTACAGCAAAGGCTAGAAGGCAGGATCCCTTTGTTAAGCTTTGACCACACAAGTCACCTCACCGGCCCTCCCGAAGCGGGGAAACGCCAACTTTGGAGTATTAAGAAAACCAATAGCCTTGTTGACATGAACACGGAGGCCTAACCCCCGCAGCCTCCTCATATGAAGCATTGATTTTTCTGTCCGGCCGCGGCACTAAACCCATTCATTCTCTATGGCCGAGCCCAAGACTTGCGCAGATACAAGCGACCTACATACACACACAAACAGACAACACACACAGGGGCCTGGCTAAATTCTCCTTTCATCCTCTCGGTTTTACCTTGGGGGCGGAAAGTTGAGGATTAAAGTCACCCCTCCTCCTCCGGGTTTCACCATCACTCCGGCACTGAACCAATACACACACACACGCACACGCACACACACACACACACAGGTACATCATTAAACATGCAGAAACACACACACAGTACGACCTGGCCGGTGTTGAGAGGCCAAAGTGGAGGTGAGGTTAAACACGTTGGGGTGCAGCTGAGGGGAGTCAACCTCTTGGTCTTTGGGGACGCAGGCCACCGATTCGCCCTGCAGGGCTCTCTCGCAGGCAAGCAAACACAAGCGTACGGCCCACTGCAGGCAAAACAGGTCCTATTATCACACAGATGCTTTTCACACATACAGGCACAGGTTTCACGATCAGCCATTGGTCACCTCTACAGCTTAGAGGGGCATTGTTTCCTCTCATTCTGTTGTTGTCTCTCTCATTTCCTTGTTCTCTCCTTCCATCTTTATTGTCTTATTTTCTCTGTAGTGAGGATTAAGTATGTCCCTCTGCCTCTTTCAGCCTCCCCATGCTGTCTCCCTTTCTCTCTCGGCCGTAAACAGCGGCCGAGAACAGAAAGTGTTTATTATCCAACTTTGTCTCCGGCGCACGAACGCGACTAGATAACACAGACAACGAGTTGGACAGACAGCTGTAAGTGACGTGATCTGAATGTGTGATGCAAGAAGAGAAATACATAAAATCAAGGAAAAGGCTGGAAGAGAGCACGGGGAAGAAGCACTATCATTTGCTCAATTAGCATTGGCACATTAGCAAAAGCACAATATCACAACCGCACAATTGGTTTCGGCTCCCTTCAGGACACGCTGTGAGACATTCGCAGACATTAGCATAGGGCGAGCTAACGAAGAAAAAAGACAAGGGGAAAGAAAATTAAAAGAGCAGCACATTTTCAAAGCGTCGGTTGTGCCCGACGCCATTAAACATTTATGGAAGTGTCCCCTAAGTGTGATGAGCAGTTTGGTTGTAGAGAAGATGTGTTGCAGAACAAGTCGGGGGGGGGGGGGAGAAAAAGTCACACTTTTTACTTTGTTTGCCTTCTCGCTGCCTTCATTTCTCCGTAGCGTTTGGTGTAATTTCCTCTCTGACATCAATTGTAAAATAAGAATGAGAGAGAGTTCACTAACTGCATGTACTGCACTACTGCATTTCGGGAAGGTAAAAGTCCCTGCAAAGAGAAGTGAAGCTGTTTTTAGAGCTATTTCCAAAAGAAAATCATTACCTAAAAATACAGACAAATAAATATGTCTGCTAGTACCACTGAACTAGTTTCCGGATATTGGCACTTTAGCCTTTCTTCCATTACATTTCATTATAAGGACAACCCACATCAATCAGCAAATCATGCAAAGCAACAGAGAGAAGTGCTTAAAGTTTGCCATGTCGATTGAAGAAATTAGTTGATCGTAGAGTTATTTCTGTTGACGCTTGTCGCCATTTTTATTTTTATTTTTTATTTTTTTTAGCAGAGGACTCTGGCTCTGGCACACGAAGGTGATGTCGCAATTCTTTATCTGGCCTACAATAAAAGTCTTGATCAGCTCGGGGGTCTCTACTGCCACAGAAACTGCCCTCGACGAGCACCACACCTCTCTGAATCGCTGAAAGAGATCTGAGATGTCTGGATCCAAGCTATGGCTATTGCTGCGTGCCATTCAGGACCCCATTTGGGTCATACAGCCTCCACGTGTTCTACTGGCTTTACTGAGAGTGGCAACGTTGAAACCCCTTGCCTTCACGGTTTGTGACGAAATCAGGTATAAAATAGGCAAAGCAGCAACTGCTCTTCCTTTCCACAGCTGTCAGCAGTTGTCCTCTGTGCTAACGCTGGCACTGTTGGACTTTCTGTAGCAACTGTCTCAGCCCAGTGCACAGAGGATCTACTTTTACAACGGCTTAAAAAAATCTAATTGAACCTGGAGATCTAAGTGGTATGTATCGCAGGCTGCATGCTTCTGGATCCAGCTTTGTTCCACTTGTCCATATGGTCCACATTTCTTAGAGAAAAAAACATGCAGCTTTTTGCTGACAGATTAGGAAATAGCATAGCAGGTAAATGTCAAAATCAGTCTGAACTCACTTTCAGCTGCAGTGTAAACAGAGCCTTCCAAACCTTTCTCCCTTCTTCCTTAAACTTACCGCATTCCCACCATTTTATTTTCCTCTCTTCTTCTCCCTTCCTTTGTTTTTTTCTGTTGTCTTTTCGGAGTGGCAACAAACAAATGTGCTCACAAACTAGTATGCATCTACCCCCATACACATACTATATGTACATACAGCAACACGGAAGTGGTCATACAGGGTATAACCAAGTAAGTGCATTCATATTCACACAAACTGTAGATAAATGCGAACAATCGTGTGGAAAACATATTACCCTGACAAACCACACGCATGCATACATGAGCATACTTATGTACACACGCAGTATGCATGCATACTTTATATACAGTATATGTAGCAGGTTTAGGTCTAGCAAGTGGATCACAAGAGCAAATAGGAGACGGTTCTGCTCTCATGCCCAGTCACATAGACGTCTGCAGCTGGTCCCAATCTGGCATGATCGGAGGAGGAAATGTCGCACGTCATCAACCAGTGAATCAAGCAACACTGTAGTTGAATCAGTGTGCTTCATATGGGCATGCTTAAATGCTTATGGACTCTGACTAGGCAGCCTCCTCACAATCAGCTCAGACGACTAGAGAATCATGATCAGTTCTACAATCAAACCGAATCATATCATTCAAATCAGAAGGAGAAAGAAGATGGCACTTGGCACTGGATTGAATGTGATATTAAATTAAAGGATCATTTTAGTTTAATATTATTATATTCGAAAAATATTTTCATAGTTGGGGCCATTTGCAATGGATATGAGATATGCGACATTGCTACCACACAGCCCAGTGCGACAGCAACGTTGACCTGTTTGAAACTGCACCGTCTAATTTTGTAATGCTGCAGCGTTACCAGATCAGAGCAGTTATCATACTTGTTCAGTATAATGTTATTATTACTATCAGCAATGGCCATAAATACGAAAATATGTTGTATTAAATTGGAATTATCCCTTAAAGGCCAATAGCTGTCAAATATACGTCTAAAACGGAACGTGACATTAACCCCATACCAGTGGTGGAATGTAACGAAGTACAAATACTTCATAAATTTAGTTCAGTTCAGTTGTCCCCCTGCCAAAACGGATTCCTGACCGCCCGTCACACGTTTGTCTCACCAGTGAAGTTTGCTTGGCATAGATATGGATTGCTACGCTACCAAAGATTCTAGAACGCTAGTCTTTGACCCTATCAGAGCCCTATAAGGCTCTGACTGGAACCAATCAGGTATGAATGATCCTTCGATCTTTTCGCTTTTCCAACGGCCGCATAGTCTGGTGTGGTCAGGTAACTGTGGGTGCGGTGCCTGTGACCCTGGCAGAAGATGGAGTCTGAGCCCGAAGCAATAAGCCACCCATGGCCGTATTTACGAACTATTCGAAATTACAGGTGCAAAAAAACGACTCGTGGAGGTTCCTATATAAATTATGCCTGCCCCGAAAAAATGAGCTGCTGGCCTTCGAGAGCTCTCGTTCACTCTCTCCTAACATTAACGTTAGCTAGTAGTACTATGATAGTTATGTCACCGCCGCTTGTTATTTATGCTGCAAGCTTGCGAAATGCGTCTTGACATATAGCAGTCTTACCAAAAAAGAAAGTACATTTACTTTTAATAGTTAAAGTACATTTAAAATCAGGCACTTTTTACTTTTTACTTAAGTAGGGTTGCCATTGTAGTACTTATACTTGTACTATGTAAGTCGCTTTGGATAAAAGAGTCTGCTAAATGACTAAATGTAAATGTACTAAATTAAATATATCTCTGGTTATTTGTACTTTTACTTAAGTACTGAGATTATGTACCTATGTACCACTGCCCCTTACTGAGTGCTACCAAACTCGGTGTTTCTAGTGAAGTATCAAGTACTTTCTGCTGAAAGTACATTCAGGGAGCAGAGGAAAATGTACATGTTCCACTTGGCTCCTTTTGGGCAGAAAGTGTTCTGCTGTCCACATTGCACTCTTTCTACCCTTAGCTTTACACTTTACACAAGGCCTGGGACCTGTGTGCCGTGTTAGATTCCAGTGTTGCAAACAGCAAGAACGTGACACGGATGTTGATCACAGAATCGTTTTGGGGACGCAAGACTCACAGACGCAGACACCATGAATTTATTTTGTGTGTCTTTCCCCTTTTTTTCAACATGCTGCATTGGCCAGTGCAAATTGGGGGGGGGGGGGTTGTTCGGGGAAAAGGCGGTGTTTGTTACTGCCGTGGGATATTTATCCCTGGAAGGTTTTCGCTGGAGATATTGTGTAATCTCTCCTTAACTCTGACAGAGAAAGAAAGAGAATGCTAAGGGAAAAATAGAAATTGTAATCACAGTATGCTTGAGGGAAATGCATGCAGCTAAAGAGAGAAAAAAAAAAAGCACCATTACATCAAGAGATTTGTCTTTGTGAAAAGAAACTAGCATTGCACTCTAAGTACACAGATCATGTACCACTGAGACCATAGGAACAATGTGTTAATGCAGCTTAATCGCTAACGCCGAGGGGATACACACTGCACACAGTTTGACTATATGTGTCTTTCTCTGTACAGCTGGTATTACCTTATGGAATTAGGCGCATTCCATGAACATGAAATGCACCATGATTTACAACAAAGCAATACACAGTTGTGTCATCAATATAAAAAAAAGCGCATGTATAAAGGAAATGATCAGGTGTTCTGAAAAGACATTTTTTGTCAGAATCCACAAGCCCCACCACTTTGAGACCAAAGAAATAAGCAGCTTTTTTGCATGGCTACATTAAAGCTGCACTAATCAATCAATGTTTTTTTTAATATTAACACATTACATGGCTATGTGTAAAAATAAAGAGGCCACTCGTAGTGATGACCCTACAGAAAATGGTCACACTTTGCTATTCCCCTCCACTCCATGGCTTCCATACCGCCTCTTTTAGCGCATTGTTTTATTTTTCCCGCCCATAAATTGCGATCTCATCGATCCTGTTTTGTTTTCAGTGAAACATCCCTAAATAAACCACCTCTTTCGTGCTAAATGTCAGACAGACAAGCTAGCTCGGGAGTTAAAGGAGACCAAAACGGAGCTAAAAAGAGAATGAATATTTTTGACTTTTACATTCATTAGCTAGCTAGATATATGACTCCAAATTAATGCCATGTCTGCTCAATGTCTAAATAGGCAAATGTTTGCGACCAAAACAGAGCTAAAAGGAGAGTGATTATTGGGCTTATCATCATCAGAAGGACGGAAACACAGCTCCAAATAAATTCTAATGTCGCCCTTTGGCTGCTTTATGTGTAATTAGTTTGCTTTTGCCACACTTTTTTGCCATAGTCATTTTACAAGGAGGTCAGTGTTGTGTTTACAGCTTGTTCTGCCCCCTAAGCAACTAAAAACGTCGACCCGTAATGATTTAAGTAATGAAGTAAAAAAATGGATATACAGTAGTACAATAACTGCAAATGCAACATATCATTTTCATGCATTGTTTGCAGACGTTGGTGTCAGTTGGCAGATTTGGAACTGTAACTGCAGACAGGGAGCAGCCCGTCTACAGACTCGGAGACATGGTGCAGGAGGTGACTGATGACCACCATCACATCACTATCAGCTCTTCATAAGACTCAATAAAGACACGCGCACACACACAAACACACACACAGTAAACTGGAAGATGGAGCTCTCAAGAATATCCCACCATGGAACACATCTGATATTTGAAATCTAACTGATTCGGAATTTAAAACAGCATTCCCAAACTAAACGTTTTGGTTACATTTGGTCGAGTGATACATTAGTTCGGATCAGCCACGTTCGGTATTAATTCACATTTCGCGTAAACATGAAGTTAAGCTATTTTACCATTGTTCTCAAGGTGTTGTCGGCCTCAAATCAAGCTCCATTATATGTTCTATAAAATAACATCTTAATGATGACAAAAAAACAATCAAGGAAACAGAGCAGAGGTCATTTTCATCTTCATTTCCTCCTTCCATCCATGGCATTAAAGTTGCTCGCTCTTGAGCGTCAGCAAACTGCTCTTTCAAACACCCCTCTGAGTGAATTACAATTTTCCTTCCTTTCCCTGTCTTTTCTCTTCTCTCTTTTTTTTTTTTGCTCTCCTTTTTTCTGATGGGCCACTGAACCCTTTCCTTGGCTGTGTATGCACCAGCAAACATGCTGATACGATCTTAAAGGTCATGTTCTTTTCACGTTGACAGAGGCCTTCCAAAACTCTGACGAGGGGGTCCCTCTAAAGGATAGCGCCGTTACACTGCAGCGGCAGCAGCAGCAGCAGCAACTCAAGCCGAAGCCAAACTGATTAATGCTCTACATCAAAAGCCCTTTTTCCTATTCAACCTGCATTTCCGGGGGTAGTCATGCTGAACACGGATGGCCCATCAGCCCCGACGCTCCCCAATCTTATTCATTGAGATGTAAAAGGATAAACTGATTATCACTGATGAGCAGCACTTGGGGTTCACTTATGGAGCTGCCACGCCGTCCAATCATGTAAAATGAGCTAAAAGCTTTTGATGGAGACAGTTTCACGTATGGCCATGGAAGCGGTCTGTTGAGTGCACGCAAACAACACACAAGTGAGTTAACACAACAGTTCAATAACTTTTTGCTATTTAACTGTGTTTCAGTATGTATGATATGATGTATAAAGCTAAAGAAACTGCCACTAGTTCATGCAGTGAACACTCCATAATGTGTGTGTGAATCTTGGTGTACGTCTTTCTCCATATGTGTGTGTATATGTTTGTGTCAATGTTGGACTACTCTCGCTCGACAGCTCCTCTCTTCCCCTCCTTGTTTTTAAAAGGCAACCATAATGGCCGGTAAGGACAGTCTTAAGAGCTGCTGGCAGCTTGAAGCCTGACGCAACCAAAGGTCATTGATTCCCCCCCTCCGCAACGCATGCACTGTCTCTCTTTTTTTTAAACAATTCATCGAGATTTTGGCATTTTGTGAACACACACAGGACAGCTCACCGACAAGCCGACCTTGACAGCGAATTGGATAAATAAACCTTCAATTTAGCCGCTCTCCTCCTCTCCTTCCCCAGCGCAGCTCGACGGCTCAGGCAGCGAGTCCCACCGGGAGCTTTCACCTATCCATATCGTTCAGCCCACGCTCAGCTCGCCTCGGCTCTCCCTCCCTCTCTGCTGGCCTGTCTAGCGGAGCTGCCCTCAGCGCTGTGACAAACACGGCCTTAAAGATAAGCTAATAGCCCCCTTGCGCTCCAGTCAAAGTCAATCCTCGCGCCACGTCGGAAATTTAATGCCAATTCCATCTCTCAACCTCGTCTATCCCATTTCCACAGCCAACGCCGTACCCTCCGCCTCTGTCTCCGCCTGCCTTCATCAAACCCTTTTCGCAAGACACAAACACATAGGGCAACGCCGACATGCACTGACATGCATGCAAACCCACACTTCTCCATACCTATCTGATGGGCTTCGCCATCCCAAGGGGGAATCAGGGAGTGAGCGCACCACTCCATAACGGGTAATGACATGGCATTTAATGATACTGTCCAAAATGATCCGGGCCTCTTCCCGACAGCAACAGCTGCTCTGCATGGAGGCCGTGCAGCCGTGGAGAGCCAGATAAGCTTGGCTGGGCCTGCTCTGTGTGTGTGTGTGTGTGTGTGTGTGTGTGTGCGCGCGCGCGCACGCGTGCGCTCATGTATTCGCGGTTTCCTAACACAGTAGAGGCAATACTGTATCTTTCACTCGTCCTGTCGCCTGATCGGATGTGACACATGCCTCCGCTCGCACACTGCCGTCATTCCTCCCATCGCCTCATCTCTCCACCCCCTATCTCCTCTTTTCTGCTTTCATTCGCCTTCCCTCTGCTTTTCTTACTACGTCTTCTTTACACATTGTCGAAAAGAGGTTTTCTAATAGCTAAGTGTGTTTGTATGTGCAGTGCTACAGCGGCAGTGGATGGTCATCATAGGGATAATAACAACCTGAAGTCTGAACAAAATAATGCATTACTTATATACGAGTGTAGTGTGTGTGGTGTATGTGGTGTATGGGTGACAGAGGAAAGGAAACGAGACACGTTACACGGTTGAGAAACAGACAGAGCAAGCCTAAATGGCAAGAAGTTGAGCTATACGTAAGAAAATAAAAAGAGCGCTTGACATCAGCCGCTCATAACACACGCAGTTTTTGGTAAGGCTGTGACACAGGCATCCGTCTGCCGTGGTGTGATGGTCACTGGCTGCTGCTTCAGTTCACATTCAGAAAGCTGCTTATCTGATCCACCACTTGAAAGAGATGCGATTCACAAGACAAACTGTGTTGTGACTTAGGAGAGAGTTTGCACGACGGGGCAGTATCACACAACGGCACTGCAATGAAAGGGTGATGAAGGGTGGTGAAAGCAGGAGCATATGACAGTGAAAATGACATTAGGGTCTACAGCGTTAATCCAGAAGTAAAGCTGATAGCTCACGTGAATCACTTGTCAATCACACAGCGCCAGTGTGTTAGTGTGTCTTACACATTTTGTAAATGTAGCCGTTTTGGCAACAGAATGTAAACACGTTCAAAATGGACCGTAATGCATTTTGTGCAAAAGCAATGAAAAGCGATCCGCAGTTTAGTCCCCGTTCACTGCTGCCGTGCTGACTGAGTGAAGAGTTGTGGAAAAAGTGAACTCCTAGCAATCTTAAAAAGACAATTCTGGATCAGATCAGACCCAACTTGTATCTGTGATCAAACAGGGCTCAGAGCTGGCTGCTGGCCAAGGCAGTATAGGCAGAAGCTCATGATGTCGGTGCCCTATAGATGCAGGGGAAATATATAACTGATAAAAGTACATAAACACAACACACTGATACATGCAGACTGTGAAGGCAAAACGCGCTCCATGTTCTCGACGTGGGTTATGGGCACTTGCATCTCTGCCTGCTCGGACCAACTTGTTGGTTGTGTTGCGCATGCACTGACCTCTCCAAAAATCCTACATAGTTGCTAGACAGCATGTATACCGTCTTAAAGTATTTAAGTCTTCTGATATGACACAGGATTTAATAACTGATCGTCTATCCACTGGTGATCTAAGATTCCACGATCATGCAGTGTAGATCATATAGACTATAACCGCCACCTTTTTTACATAAAATAAATCTCCAAACCTTTTGAGATGTGCGTTTCTCTCTGACTTTAAGAATTGGTAAAATGCTGCTTGTAAAGATGACTATGGTACCAATATAATTTCCATTTTCTTTCTGTAATTTCAGTTCTCCTCTTTTTTCTCCATCAAATTCATTTTAACCCACATTTAAAATCTCTCTCTCTCTCCATCTATATATATATATATAGCACTTTTTGCAGTTGTGGTAACAGAAATACATGTCTGTCGATAAATTACTGTTTAATGCCTAGAAAAGTTAAGGTTACTTAGGTACGAAAACAGATCTGTATCTGAATTAGCTTGACTTTGCATATCTGCATGCATAGGCCTGGTGCTTTTCAGAATGTGTGTGCATAGACTTTACGCATGTGTGT
The DNA here is from genome assembly GCA_011952105.1 of Coreoperca whiteheadi. Lineage (NCBI taxonomy): Eukaryota > Metazoa > Chordata > Actinopteri > Centrarchiformes > Sinipercidae > Coreoperca > Coreoperca whiteheadi. The sequence goes on along the minus strand of CM022485.1, from coordinate 31,351,674 downwards.
CATCCACTTCGACTGGGTCTGACAGCCATAATGACACCTTTGGGCTGTTGAAAGTAAAACACAACCTCCAGCTAAAGCCACTCTGGCTGTGATAATGAGTGGCTTGCTCTAAATGCACTGACAGACGGAGGAGAAATCCATGTAGCCAACTCAATCAAGTAATTAGATTGAACCTACAATGCCACGTAATAAGTGTTTAGGTAGAACTAACAGCTACCTTTTTACAACTCAGCTGCATTCATCCTCTAGCAGGTTAATTGCAGCTTTCTTAAGAAGGAAAAAAGTGGAGAAAGAGGAATGGGTTTCTGTCTGGACAATAGGCATACAGGTGTGTGTGTCTGTCTCAAATTGGCATTACTCCACATGACATTGATCAGAAGGTCCTATGTAAATACAGGCATTAACAAGCTTTGTGTTTGGTTGCCTGTGTTTGTGTAAATATATGTGTGTGTGTGTTTGTGTGTGTGTGTGTGTGTGTGTGTGTGTGTGTGTGTGTGTGTGCTCGCGCACGCTCTCCAGAGCATATGAAACCCTGAGGGCAGCCCAGGGGCTCGCCTCAAGCATCTGTTCTTACACCGACAAGAGCAAGACACACTAAGACTGTACCCTGCAGCCAAGCTATCAAAACACACACACACACACACACACACAGAGTGGGAGCCCTATAACCTTTTCAAAAATCCTTCATGACGTTACAAACAATTACAGAGAAGTCAACCTGGCATGGAATGCCAAGATACTGCAACACTCATCTCTGTCTTACAAGGCCGCTGCTTTTAAAAGGCTGCAGGGAAAATTCATGAGGGGAAATTATGTAATATGAATTGTTTGGGGCCAGGAGTTTTCGTCTTCCTCTTCCCTCTTCTTCCTGAATGCAATGAATGAATGCAAATTTAACCGATGCCTACAATATTCGATGTAGCCATTTTTTCCAATCTCTCTGCAACTTTTGCACAAAACATTTACAGAAAGACAAACTGGAAGGATGTTTTTACCAGGTTTTCAGCATGAAAATTATTCAATTCAAACAATCGGTCAGAACGGTCAAAACTGAAGTAGCAGACACCAAGATATTCTGATTTTTAGTCTCTACATGGGTCAAGGTCCAAAAGGCCGGATCATACCTTTCCCATAAAGCAACGTATGTTTTTATTGCCTGGTGAATGCCCACATCTTTTAAACTCCTTCCCCCAGTTTGTAGGAGCGTTAGAGTATTCCCTCAACAAGCTAGTGGCTAGCCAGCCGGGTAGCTTTAAGATGTAACCCAGCCAGTTAGCGCGAAGCTAACCACACCGAGCACGACCGGCAACAGGCGCCGAAAGACTTTTATAACAATTTGCATCGGGTGCTGATCCTGCTGCCTCCATCACACGGGAGATGTCTGACTGTCCCGCTGTACTGGCAAGGGATACCGTCTCGATGGCTGATGACATTTGTTGTTCAAACAACAATATTGTTTTAAGAGGTCTCGGTAGATTCCTTCCATTCCAGGATTCCTTGACAACTGTGTGTTTGTTTCTTTTTTATGATGTATTCATTAACATTAACAGTGGGTTCTTTGGAACAGCCATCAGGAGGAAATGTCCTCAACTTGCCACATGACCTGGCATCACGTCATTACTTTGAGTCTGATGCACAGTCAGACATCTGCTCCAAAACACGGCAGGCTACAGCATCATCTGATCTAAATTCATATATGGGGTATTTGTTGTGATTCAGGGTTCGCGTGAAAGTCTTGCGCTGCTCGAGCGTTTCAGCTGCCGCAAAACCGCAAAAGCCTGTTCAGTTTGCAAATTCAGTGGCTGGAAAACCATTCATTTAGCTGCTCTTTATTCAGAATTGTTGCTATGTTTGCCATAATTGTTTGGTTTGTTTTGAGATCTTGGGGGAAGGGTATTGCACTTTTTTTCTATCTCAAGGGGAAGGTCCAATGGAAATTTAAATAAGATCTCACCTCCCCAATCATTTCCGTGCTGCTCTTAAGGTGATGATGTCATAATAGGTTCCGCTCCATCATAGGGGCCAAAAATAAAATCTATTCATGCAGGCTTGAGCAGGCAGCGTTTTTAAAGCAAATCTTATAATATCGCCAATTTAGCGCTAAAGTACACAAAAATGGTCACAAATTTTAGCACAAGTTTTTGGAAAAGCTGCAGCAAATTCAACCATTTCTGGGCCCGAGTAATTCTCAAGGGCCCACTCCCCTTCTCTCCTTTCCTTTCCTCTTACTACCTCTTTCCCCTCCTTCCCCACTCCTGCCCCTCGCACTTCCTCCTCCCCTCTCTACTCTGATGTTTACATCAGATGGACAAATAGCCGTAGTAGGACTGTATTAGAAATGCAAGCAGCAGGCCCAAGCATCACAAATCAGCCTGCCATTCTCCTCTCTCTCTCTCTCTCTCTCTCTCTCTTTCTCTTTCTCTCGCTCACTCCGTGCCCCTCTCTCTCTCTTTCGCGTTGCCATCACTCACGAGGCAGAGCAGATATATTACAGCCAGAATTACTGGGTGGCTGACACAAATGAGCGGGGTCTGGGAACCTGCAGTAAGCTAATTACAGCCCTGGCCCCTGTTCTTAAAGCTGGGGCAACACTGTACCAGCCCTCATACTGTTATGTGTGTGTGTGTGTGTACATATAGGAGCAATTGACTTATAGACCTTGAACCTTGTACCTAAAGATCAGATATCAATAGCCCATTTGTATCACTTTACATTCAGATTCATAGAGCACCTCTTGCGGTACTAAAGTCATGTTCCAACAGAAAGCAAGAAGACGATTGATGATTCATCCAACTTCAATCAACCATGTTGTAGGAAACAATCTTTCTGCAAATGGGAGCCGTTTAAAGTTCGATTTAACAAATGGAACAAACAAACAATACGTGGTCGCGTGCGAAAGATAAATGCTTGTTTGAATTAAAGCAACCATCAGCGTCATCATTGTTCAAGTCAACTGGAGGGCAGCCATCAGTCACAGATTTCCGAAACACATATCAGTCACGTCCTTTGTGTTACGGTTACAGCCGTGACAGTCTGTTTGTATTTCCCTGCGTTCCTGGCTGTTTTCCGCTGCCTGGTGTCTCCTGTCATTCCCCTGTCTGTCTGTCTGTCTCTGTGTGTGTGTGTGTGTGTGTGTGTGTGTGCGTGCGTGTGCGTGCCTGTGGGCGTGGCCGCCCCTCTGTCTCTACGCCACTGATCTGAGGATCTAGACCCCTGCAGCAGCTGACACACCTGACTTCCATCAACTCATCTCCTCCATTATATCTACGTTGTTTCAACTGTCTGGTAGACGCACACGGCCAATTTCACCTCTTGTCCAAGAACCTAGTCAAAGCGTATATTCGGCTATCAGTCATCGGTCAGTAACCTATGCTTTCTTGTGCCTCAGGATCACAGCTCACCTGCCTGCCCTTGTTCGCTCCGTTTGTCTGCTGGCCACGCTCACCTCCACCACGCCACACTCCCGCCATTACCTCTGCCCTGCCCTCAACTTCATCCTCCGCATCCTCCGTTCCCCAGCTCCCTAATAAATCCCCTCTATCCCTGTGTCTGAGTCCAGCGTTTGGGTCCACAAACCTGGTTCAAAGGTAACACCTTGTAATGAAGCAGTTATTAAGAAAAAGTAGCTGGCGGACAAAAAAACATGAGGAGCTCCCTATGATAGTGTGGGGGAAAATTACGATGATCACAGCCTCGCCAACACCTGAGTTGGCAATGAAATATTTGGAGCAATTCAGCGGCAGCAAGGAAGGAGACCTGGAAGCAGAGCTAACGAGGGAGGAGAGGAGATGCAGACAAGTAACCATTAACCAATATTTAGTTGCAATACTCTGCATCTTTAATGGCATTCCAGGTAATTACATTTTGGGTCTTATTGTCGTAGTTTTGGCCAAAGCCCGGGAGCCTAGGACTTACTGCCCACACTGGATGATTTCACACCTCACGTTCAGTGCCAGCGCATGAAGCAGTGTGTATCCTTAATGTAGCCAGGCGGAAAGTGAGGGCGTTGAGGTCAGGGTGGAGGTTGGGCGAGGAGGAGCGTGCAACTTTCACGCGGAATCCATGTTCGTTTTTTTTTTTACTTAACAACTTAACAACAACTATCCCCAACCTAAATCTGTGTGTTTTAGTTGTCCAACCCTAACCCTGACCGCCGCCTGGATGTTCGAGCAACATCGAAATGTGTTGTTACCATCATCAACGGGCCTTTTTAGCTATCCTCCAAATGTTTGTATACAGCATACCGTATGCATTCTGTAGCTTTATACATGACCAGATGAACAGCTTAAAATAATACTTGTTCTAAAATTATCCAACTGACATCCTGGTTTGACCTGGACGTCTGCAACATGTTTTAACAACGTATCATAGGCTATTCAAGATAATCCTGATAGTAAATGATAGGTACCCATATACATAGCAAAGTTTGTTACACTAGATACAGTCAGTACTGACATGCACCGATATTCTATTAGGACTCACAAAACAGAAAATGGTGATCGTCATAAATAGAGCTGCTTGTCGATAATCCAACAATGTAAAATCTGAACCCGTTTAATTCCGTCTAATGCCGTTTGCTCCAGTTTCCACTGGCACTAGCAGTCAGCTAAGTCCAGGATGTCGAACAGCCGCTGACCAACACCATTCGAACTCTGTTAGGAAACCAACATGCCAGCGAGCTCTTAAAACTATAACATACCCAACAGCGATATTTCTTCTCTGTTTCTGTCCTCTTGCTTGCTGCATTTCAAAGTCTCCGCTAGTGCAACTTTGCACAGGTGCAACTCTCATCTTGATGACACTCTGCTCATATTAAACATCAATGAGACAAAATGTTGAAGTTTGTGACTCCATAACAAATCCCTCATGTCTCTCACTACACCAGATAACGCTCATAACACATTTAACTGTCAACTAAAAACTTCATGTTTCGGAATGTTCCCATGACTGTCCTGATAATAATTGTGTGCAGCAGAACGTGTTAGTTCTTCTCTCCCATCCTTTAAATCATCATGCGACCCCTCAGACTTATCTTGCGATGCCCGTGGGGGATCCTGACCCTCGGGTTTGGAACATCTGATCTAAACCACTTTTATTTGGACGCAAAAGCAAACTGGGTGCACCTGAAATGTCAGAAAATATCTCTCATTGGGGCTATATGATCATTCGACTTCCCGTGTTTCTTGCCCCGTGTGACTTTCACGTCACAGTGTCATGCCAAATTATATTTTTAGGGCATAAAAATGACCTGGATTAAAAGGCAATGTTGCAGCGGCTTTCAGTGGCGGACCCCCTCAAACAGCATTTAGATCGTATGACTTAAATGAACAACAGAGCAAAAAAAATTATTTTTAGGTGGATAAGCTCTTCCTTAAGGCAGAATAACCACTGAACCTACTTAAAGTTGGGGTGGGGAAAGTCCTGGATGCATGTTTTCTTTGAAATAAAACTTCCTTTTGCCAAAACCACACAGCAACCAAACAAATAAATAAAATATTCAAAATAAAATGGCACTGGATGTTTGACAGATTAAAACTGTTTAGTCAAATTCTAACATACTGAAATGCCTTCTCTGGTAATATGTATATCTAATAATAACAACGTAACCCAGATACTTTGGATTTGTCCCTCCTTCCTCCTCCTTCAGTTCCTCCCTGTCAGCGCTTGCTAGTTCAGCTGGGGATGGTTTCTCTGCCCCTTTTCTTAATTGGCGTTAAAGATGCCCAGGGCCTCAGCAACACACACACACACAAAACCAGGCAATACGCACACAGTGGCTCTCCGCTGCTTTACGGTGGCAGAGGAGAGTGGCTGACGTGTGGGAAAGTCTGCCTTGGGTGTAGAGAAAGGAAAAGAAAAAAAAAAAAAAAAAAGCGTCTGAAGCGGTCCTTTGCGGGATGAAAAGCGCAATGATAGCGAATATTCTGCTCTTAATTACTGCCTGTTTACTCTGCCCTCCCCCCAGCCTTTAACCGCCCCTGCCAGCCACCACCCCACACCCATCCTCACCCTCGTTTTCTACTTTCTCACCCCTCACCTCCCTCTCTTCCTGCTACACCCCCCCCCAGGCGTCTGAAACGGAACCTGCGACTCTTACAAAAAGGGGATAAGACGAAAAAGGAAAGGAAAAGCTTTGAAGGTTGAAAGTTTCCCCAAAACACAGGAGGAGGGGGGAGGGGGGAGAGGGTGGAGGTGCAGGTAGCAGAATAAAGTGGGCATGTTTCTACCTGGTTTTCTCTTTGATGTGAGTCCATTAACAACACGGTGACTCATATTTAACAGCTCATCCCCAATAATCAACTCTGGGCGGGAGCTGAATATCTAAAACTCAATTGTTGAGCAGAACAATTGCCTCGCTTGTGATTGGCGATTTGTGCTAGCCACCATCACCTCCATCCCTCTATCCTCCTTCTAGACACACAGACACACGCGTGCGCGCGCACACACACACACACACACACACACACACACACGCGCGCGCACAAATCAATCTTGTGGCTCCCTATTGCTGGTCTCTGGAGAGAGGCTCATCTTGAAAGCCACAGCAGGGTTCACAGGTTCACTATTGACCTAGTCCATGGACTCAGAACGAGAGTATGAGTCCCTCTCTCTCACACACACACACACACACACACACACACACCATGCCAAGTGCATGGCAGAGTTTCAAGAGGAGTTTCAATGGTCTGATAAGCAGTGTGTTTGTTAGCCTGGATAGAGTAGTATAGTGTAGTAGTGGTTGTGCTCGCTGCTTGGGGACTGGGGGACTTGTGTTTGAATGCCAGTTGGAGCTCTACTTGAATAAACTGAGATGGCAAAATAAGGCTTTACTGATATATGACTGCTACGCTGGGTAATGCGGTCCCACCCCAATGGCAATACAAACCCGGCCCCTGTGATGGCAACAGACCCCACCCCTTGTGACAGTAACAGGCCACGTCCCTGTACAGCTGTAGACCACGTCCCTTCCAAATATTAGAAGACCACATGCCCAGACCACGCCAGCTGACCACAACCCTACGACAGCAACAGTCCTGCGTCCACGCCGCGGACACACTCAGTTGGTGTTCGAATCACAGTTGGAGCTTGACACACACCCACACACACACTCCTCCTGGGGTCAGGAGGAGTTGTAACTTTTTCAACAGTTTCAATTTTGTTTTTCTTGTATTCACAACCCCAGCCCCTAACCAACAAATCCTCACTTAAAGGCCAGTTAGGCGAAATTTACTTGCATGGTGTGGCCAAAAGCAGGAGGGGACAGGAAATAGTGCGGGTAGGGTTATAAACATAAGCTGGGTCAATTCCCGATCACAAGTGAATGTGTCTCCTCCCATTCCACATAGAAATGAATGACTGCGCCATTGGGCTAGCCATAATCGCTTGCTCAGTGGTATATTTCTACACTATGGAATAGTGGTTAGTCTATTTATATATTTATAATAATGAAAAAGAAAATGAAAGATTTTAAAGAGCGTGAGAAAAAGAAATGACAGAAATACAGTAGTAAAAACAATACAAGCAATAATAAAAACAATTATGGTAAGTGTAAAAGAAAAAAGAAAGGTAAGACACATTAAATATCAAACTGTCCAATGTAAAGAGACCAATGGTTTCATTTTAGCGTTGGTGATTGGTGAAGCTTTGATGAGAATCAACCTGTCTTTTATACTTCTATGTGGAACAAATTTTCCTTTGACACACAATCACACACACAGATTTGCGGCACTATCTTCGTAGGGACCTGTCATTGACATAATGCATTTCCTAGCCCCTTACTCTAACCCTAACCCTAACCTTAACCATTTACATTTACCTTAACATTTACCTGAAGTCTTAACTCTCAAAAAGCCATTTAAAACTTGTGGGGTCCAGCATGTTGGCCCCACAAAGGAGGGCGGGCCCCACAAGTATGGTGTGCTCCTGGTTTTTGGACTCTATGAATACAGTAAAACAAGAGCACACACACACACACACACACAACCACACAAAGGGATGGACCATATTAATGTTATGACACAAAAATAACAAATGCATTAATTTATCCATTGTGAGGCATAAATGCTCATTCCTCTCTGTTGCCCCTGCAAACATCCAAGAAAACACAGATGCTAAACACACACATTTGTGCACAAGCATACAAGACACTCCAAAACATGCACACGTATAAGAGCACCTACACAATTATATACCTCTACTCATCATTTTCCCCATTTCCTCTAAGCTCTTACTGTATTTTCTTTTCCCAGCATGTACCTGCTTATCTAATATTATCAGTCACTGTGTATATATAGTTTGTGTTTATATAGCGAAATTTATTGAAATCTGCCTGTGTTGGTGCATCTTCCTGCTCATGCAAGGCAGGAGGTGGGGTGGCCATTGGGGTGCGCCATCATCCCACTGGAGGTGGACACTGACTGAACTGTTATGACCAATATAACAACATTATTGTCATAAAGAATCTTTAGAGGGCATGCCATATGTGACCAATCAAAGAAAGTAGGGATACAAGTCTGGGGCATTCTGAGTTATTCACAGATTCTGAAAGTGTAGTCTCCAAGCTTTCCAACGATCTGGAAATCAATATGGAAATCTGATAATATTTGGAGAAGTTGTGGCCAATTGAAGGTAGGCACTCAAAAAAGCTCAAAAGGGAGAAAACGGCCTCTAAAGATTGTGCAGTTCTCAGCTGTTCTCACCTCCTTGGAGTGACAATAGGCCTCATTTACATCTCATTTAGATAAGCCATAGCCCCTGTAAAGCTCCCGCCTCTAAAGCTGCATGGTTGCATAGCAACGACAGACGCAACGGGAAAAATCGGACCGCATGCTATAAATAATAAAGGATTATTAGCATCACATTTAATTCAAGAATGCTAACAGGCAGGTTTACGTGGGCTAAGTCGTTCACACCTGTCAATTTAAGCAGTCAACCAAGCAATTGCCAGTGAGCGCTTGTTTGTAAGCATCTCGCTTGTCGAAGAAGTACTACATTTTCGGTGTAACGGCCACAGTTCAGCTCGTCTGCGATAATCTTTGTGGCGTCCATCTTCATTGAATTTTGATATCAGCTAAAGCTGGCCAGACTGCGGCATAATAAGTTGCCATGCTTCCCTTGAAGGGCAAAGAAACAAAAGCCGGCTTATCCAGTATGGAAATACACACAGACAATGACACGCACCTACTACATGCTAGAATGTCCGAAAAACAAGCCGAATGCAAAGTTAAAATGTTCGCTTTTAAATATACCAATACTGCTATCTCAAACACGGAGAGGCTTCTTCGTGATCTCAACGAACAGATTCTGCAAAAAAGCGAAAATCACCAATTTTGAAAAAAAACGCTTCTTTCTCATTTTGCTCGAAAGTTGTGCTGCCGACTTGTGTCCCTGGTTTCTGTGACGGGTCACATATGTTATCAAATAATGTGGAATCCTGCTGCTAGAAACTCCAATAATGATCCTGAGGAGAGATAAGAGATATTAGTAGGCTAGGCTATGATACTTATTAAAGTAACATGTTAATGAAGTCAATTCAAAAGGCTTTCACACTATATAATTAATTCCTCAAGTTCAACTTTTAAATGTTTTCCTTGCTTTCATAATGCATAGCATTCATAGCATTCATAGCTTAGCTCAGACACGGATTTCATCTGTTACGTTAACCTACAGAGAAAGCTTTTGTCTAGCAGTTCGCTGTTTTATTCCCCCCAAATCACTCCATTCTACTACTCTAGGAATGGGAGAGACAAACTTAATTTCAGTAGTTTGATTGGATGGTTGTGTGAAGTTTAAGCACTGTTGGTTATTCGCTTTCTTTCAACCTGCTAGCTAGCAAGTTAGTTGAGTGCAGCACTCAACTCCGTTATGGCCAGCCGCGCTGGGCCCGCACTCCAGGCTGCGAATTTGCGAATCCTACTATGGCAAAGGCATGACCCGCCCCAGAGTGCTTCTGATTGGCTAATACTCGTTGCCTTCATTGATTGGGTTGGTAAGGTTTAGGCAAGAGGCGTGAGGTTGGTTAGGATTAAGGTAAGAATATCAGGGTAAGCCAATCAGAGGCAGAGTAGGGCGGATCATGGCTTTTCCATGTAGGATTCACAAATTCGCCTCCAAGCTGGAGTCTCCTGCTCCGTTACCTATAAGTTACAAAAAAGGTGAAAGAATAAGCACCATTTGTCTAACACTGCCTGAAGTTATTCAAGTGTGACGGCCATCTGAAACATGAAAGAATAAATTCCATTAGTCTAATGCTAGCTGAAGTGATTCAAGTGTCTTCCACATAGGTAAGGCTAACACTGAACTTAAAAACAGCATTCAGACCATTATTTACTGTTGTACAACTTAATCGTCATATCTGCTTCACTTACCAATGTCTTGCTTTCTTTTTCCCCATCCACTTTTTAGTCTTTGTTTTTTTTTCTCTTTTAGACAGATAACTCCTCTTCATTTTCCTTCATTGACTTTCAGTTCAAACTTCATGTGTCATGTTAGTTCCACGAGATGGCAATCACATGGGGCCTCTTCAGGGGGGCTTTCTTACTGAGATGTCATTGCAAAAAGTCCATTGTTTGTTTAAGGGGGAGGGGGTTGCGGTCACTACAGTTGCCACATTTTGAGACATTGCTGTGGAGTAAAGTTTGTCAGCCCTCGGGGGCGCCCTAATGGCCTGGGGCCCAAGCAGTTGCCTGACTTGCCTGTTCACAAGCTGCGGCTCTGATGTCGCGCTTTCCTGTTTGACCTGAGTTTGTGGTCAAACGCTATAAATTAACGCAGAGACATGAAGACGTTTGTTTACTGTAACAGTAACATAATGGTGCAGCGACTGTGTGAACTTCATTGCAGGGCAACACTTTCTGTGTAACAGTGACTCTGAAAATGACGCTGTTCCTGAATAAACTGATGATGAGGATTATAATTTTGTGCCAAGTGATCAGTCGGAGAGTTAGGAAGCGGAATTGGAGCATGAGTTGTGGTACAACCATGTTCCAATGACCACAAGATGACTTTGCTGAAAAATGTTTCTTTGGTAAGTGTCAGTCACTGAGGAGTTACGGCAACGTATCGGTAACATAGAACAATATGTATATACACATGAAAGATAATGGCTAGATTGGAAGATATCAATCATTTCTGTTGTTCAAAACAGTTTACAAGCAATATTATTTTCAGTTATAGAGCTATAACTGAAAATAATATTGGAGCTCTCCATCTGTGTTAGTTAAGTAACAGGTCACTAAAGACATAAGCCATGTAGGAATATTTGGCAAGACATACACTTTTAAGGGATAGGGAAAGTATTGTAGCCCCATACGTATAAGAAGACAAAGACATCCAAAAAAAAAATTGCCAAATTTTGCAGCAGAAATGTGTAGAAATATCTTGACATTGGGAATGTGGAAAAGTCCAAGATTCTATGTACGGACAGGAGTTAAATGTCCAAAATGTAACATGGCATAATACGAACAAACACACACGTGCATACCTGTGATTGTTTGTTTACATCTCTAAGGTCCATCGAATATGTGGCTCACTCTAGTTTTGCATTCATGTTTACAGTTGGAGCTGATTAGACGTTCAACTCCTGCGCAGCAGGAAACTGGAAATGACTTTCACATGCAACACGTGATTGATAGTGACAGAGAGTATTGTTTCTGCCGGCCAGCTCACGTGTTTATGTTACATGCTGGGAAGTCATGGAATGTGGCCAAGGGAGTGTCCTGAGGAGTCTAATTGGCTTTGTTGGTATTGATTCACAAACACAACTCATACACATCACTGATATGAGACGTGAGCAGGAAGAAAAGTCTTTTGTCCAATCAGAATGAAATGCATGTAATATCCAGGTTAGGTCAGATTAAATGCAAAAATGCCCACATTTGTACATTTCTTTGTTTTATAAAATAATCAATTTCTACTTGTTTTAACATATTTTTTTGGATATTTTATAAACCTGTTATGTTTATACAGTAATCCCATTCATATAAATGAGTTTTTCTTTTCAGTTTATCAGAAGAGTAAACCAACATGTGTGGCAAATTAGTGTGGTTTTTCTCTTGAAGCTCAGTTTCTCCTGAGTTTTGGATGGTGGGTGGGTGGGTGG
>CM022485.1:31312688-31339549 GCA_011952105.1 Coreoperca whiteheadi | reverse complement strand
TGGTTAGAAATATTTCCCTGTCCCCGGGTGTGCGTGATGCTGTATTAAAGCCATATTTCGCATCACACTTGGCAGATATATGGGGTGTCTTAAACAATATGAACTATGTGTTAAGAAATAAATTGCTTACACCACGAGAATCCTTACAGGAACACTTCAATCCAGACCCCCAAGACCATCCAGATCATTATTTCTTGCACATTTTCCCCAGTGCAAGCAGACATGGGTACTGATTGTAATAAAACACACTGTGTGGAAGTGTGGGGTGGGGGGTGGGGGAAGGCTACCGTGACAGTGACAGCGCTGTGTGCCATTCATCTTCTTCATTTACACTCCAGGATTCCGGTGTTCTCAGCAGTGGCTGTATTCAACGTGCTGGTTTCAAGTCAGCGTTGTTTTATTTTGAAAATGATTAATTTTAAGAGAGTGGCCATATTTTCCCTTTGCATCTGTCTGTCTGTGTGTGACTGTGTGTTTGTGTGTGAACGAGAGAGAGGGACTGAGTGAGTACCTCCTCTCATGAGCTCAGTCAGGAGTTGCTGAGATGGGAGGCACAGGGGCCCATTTTGGGGTTTTGGTGTGTGTGTGTGTGTTTGCCTGTGAGGGGATGCTTACTGGAAGAGAGGAGCATGCTTTCTCAGTGTTACCATTCCTGACACATAAATCTACTCAACGAGCTATGGATAGTAGCAGAACCTGGAAGACTTAACTATAAAGTTTGCTGTGAGAAAATTGTGACTTTTAAATGTATCGTACCCTGTGCTACATAGTTAAGTATGTGCTGCTTGGTGTGTGTGACATACAGATGAGTGACAAATTACAGGAAAGACCAACATGAAGTGCGTTAGTATGGAGTCAGGCCACCATTCAGTGAACCCTGGTGCATGGAAGCATCTGCATTTCTCCACTCTTTTATTCAGGTTTTTCCTTTAATTTGTCCCCCGTCTGTATTTTTCATTTGATTCAAGCTCTTAAGCTTTCAACTGAAATAGGACTCATCACCGTCCTGCCACTATATTTGAAAGTGTCTAATTTTACCATGGTGGTCAGTAGGGAAATTAGACAACAGAAACTCACTGAGAGTGCACCATCCGCATTTGTACATTTAACAGCCCATGGATGGTGACTTATATAGTGTATGAAAGCTCAGGTTTTACTCAAACGTCATCCTAAAGTGAGCCACACAATGCAGTTGTACTCTAAATTTATCCAGAGATGTTTCGTAGAAAGTGAAATCAAGAAACCAAGACAGAGGACGATGCATGACCTAAAAATAAGTGCTAAGCAGGAAATAAAATAAAATGTTCACCCTGTTAGCCTTTTTTTGGTAATGCTATTTAAATCATTTATAAATTCTTGACTCAAATGTTTCATAATGTAACTAATATGCAAAAGCCAAATTTTAGCTCAACATTATATGGCGTCAATTTCTGTATTAATAGCCTACTCGTTACCAAAGCTAGCTGTATAGTCTCAGGGTGCTTTCACAACTTTATGTGCTTCATGCAGTCAGGACCAAGGGGGAAAAAACATACATCGTTATGTTTTGATCTGCTCCAGTTAGTGTTGACACTGGCGTTTGGGCAATTGTTTTCATCATCAACACTACATGGAGACACCTGGTGTCTAACACTGAGTCGTGCTGCACTTTTATGAACCTTCTCTGATGTCACAAAGCGCTCACACAGAAATAACTGATTATGAGTAATTATATAGACAACAACTGGGCATCCAATATTATTTACAAAGACCCAAAAATTCCAACCATGAGCAACCACTTGGCGACAGTGGCAAGGAAATATGTATAAGAGGCAGAAACCTCGAACAGAACCAGCCTCAGGGTGGGCGGCCATCTGCCGCTGCTGATTGGGTTGAGAGAGAAAGAGAGAGAGCGAGCAGGAGGAAAGAGAGCATACAGTAGCACAATGCAAATTCCAAATAGAATTGTAATATTGTAATATTAATAATAATAAAATAGTAACATTAATAATAAATATAGGAATCATAATGATAGTAATAAGACTAATAATAATAACTGTAGTAGCGGTTTGTGGAGCGGGAACAGCAGGTGCCTTGCAATCATAGATCCAGACTCGAAAGCTCTGGAGGCAGAAATACCAGCTTAAAGCAACAGAAAGAGAGAGGAGAGAGACAAGAAAGCACAAATCTACGGGAGTACAAACCATTATATAACAGGGGTACAGTTACTGTGTAAATGCTACATTTCACTCATTTCACTAAATGTAACTACTAAATTACATGTAGTAGTGGGACACAAACTTAATAAATACCTGTTTTAACTCCTTTACACTTTCTGATGAATCAGAGAAAATCCCCACACTCATGTGCTAATGTTTATGAACCTTACCATGGATACATGTATGCGCATAATGGTATTACATAAATCATGCTAAAATGACAATCATAAAATCCTGTGGTTGGTGTGCCTTGCTTTCATACCACAAACACAAGCAAACTGCACCAGAGTTTACCCGACCCACGTTGTCAGGAGGTCTCAGCCTGGAAGAATTTAATAAAATAATAAAAATCATGTGTACAGTCATTGTTGGTAATGTTGAATTTGGTTATTTAAAGATAATCATAAAAAATAAAAGTATAAATGAAAAACCTAGAAAACACACTAGCTAAAGGAAGGTGCATTCCGTAGCATTTTCCATTTGAAATGCTTATTGTTCAACAACTGAAGTTCAAGCTCAAGAAGTTAAAGTTGAAGTCTCCCACAGCTTATAAATGCAATAAAATACAACAGGTCAAGCATTGTAGTAACTAGGATAAAGCCTGCAAAAATGCGTGTATCATCTTTGAATGTACTTTTAAAAGATGTACGACTAAATAAGAGAAAATAATGACTCTGAACAATAGTTATATCTTAAAAAAAAGTCTAATGTCTGCAACAACTACACTCTATGGAGACAGAGCGCAAAGCCTCATACGCCGAAAACCACGACCACCAGAGGGGGAAACAATTGGCACCAGAATTTGCAACCAAGTGCTGAAAAGTTACAAAGTGCCTGTAGCTAGCTAAAAACTTTAGAAAAACTTAGATTTCAGCATGTCAAAGGATTATATTTGCGCCCTATTTCTATCAGAGAGCAAAAGGCATATTAACAATAAAGGTAGTTTATCACCCCTCTCTTTGTTTTTTCGTTGAAAAACAAACAAAATAACAACAGAGCTGTAAGGCGAAGCTCTCTATTTACCAGTCGATCTACGTTCCTACTCTCACCTGTGGTCATGAGCTTTGGGTCATGACCGAAAGGACAAGATCCCGGATACAGGCGGCCGAAATGAGTTTCCTCCGCAGGGTGGCTGGGCGCTCCCTTAGAGATAGGGTGAGGAGCTCGGTCAGTTGCGGGGAGCTCAGAGTAGAGCCGCTGCTCCTCCACATCGAGAGGAGTCAGCTGAGGTCGCTCGGGCATCTGTCCCGGATGCCTCCTGGACGCCTCCCTTGGGAGGAAGACCTAGGACACGCTGGAGGGACTATGTCTCGCGGCTGGCCTGGGAACGCCTCGGTATTCCCCCGGAAGAGCGGGAGGAAGTGTCTGGGGAGAGGGAAGTCTGCACGTCTCTATTTAGACTGCTGCCCCCGTGACCCTGCCCCGGATAAGCGGAAGAAGATGGATGGATGGATGGATGGATGGAAAGGTGACAGTCTGAGGAATAGCAGCAAAGCAACACGTGGATTCGCAAATAACGACCTGCACGGTGACAGATGCGTGTCTGTTGCATGAACATACTGAAAGCAGAGAGAGAACCATATTTAAACAGAGGTAGTTATAGGTTGACACTGAAGGTGTGTCACACTGTGCTATTGGATAGATGAGACCAGCTGATGGAACAGCCGATGTCCCGATTTGACAGCCCCTGGAAATGACAACAGGAAATAAAAGTGACTATGTGTGAGACGATTGAAAGGCAGAACGGAATGATAATAACTACGTCTAAGGTGCGGAAGTCAGTTTAGTAACACTGAACTTCTGCTGCTCACTTTAAACTACACTATTTGGGAAGGACCACACAGATTATTTCCACATATAATTAACTAGGTTCTTAATTCATACTACCTAACTAAATAATATATAGTTTTTGGATGTCTAAATGAAAAGAACAAAACAAAATAAAGTTGTGTTGCCTATGTAGCTCTGTGTATGCATTTATTTATTTTCCCTCTAACGTTACCCTGATATAGGTCCTGTGCTTGCAAAATTTTAATCTTGAATGGCCATTCTAGCCTCTTGACTTTTGATATATTTACTTTTCCTTCCATGTCACCTGTCTGCCTTTCTTCATTTTTCTATTGAAAAATGAAAAAATGAATTTGCAAAATCCAAAAATGGACCTGTTTAAATTTGGTTTTCCTATTCTTCCAGCTGATGCCTCACTTGTGCCTGTATCCATTTTTTTGTTCTTAAAGACCTTTTCAATTCGGCAGCTTATAAATCTTAGTTCTTTACCCTTTTGGTAGTGCATCCCACCACACAGCAGCATTTTGTTGTTGTTTGCTTGCAATGTGACAAACTTCATCATAAATTTTGTTTAAGTGATTTATTTATCTCATATGCCAGGATTTTCCTTTTTTTTGCAAAGATGATGAGGCTCATAAAAGATGATTATGGGACACTGGTAGAAGGTGGTTTGTCTAAACTATGGCCTTCCAATCTTCACTGCCAAAGATAAACAAGCTTTATCTGCGCATTTATCTGCGCTGAAAACAACCTGTAACAGTCCCACTCCACTCGTCAGATCTCAATCCCCCCAGAGATGTGTCTAATATATATGACTCCAGCCACCTACTCTCACTCACCAAACAGCATTGACCGATGTCGAACCCCAACAACCCCAGCACGTCCCAAAGATTTTTCCACTCTGACAGCGAATATAATAGCGCTGCTTGGAGATTTGGCTCTTGTTTTCAGATGTTTGTTTCAATCAGTCTAAAAAGTTTCCCTGGGCTACAGGTGGTCTTGACCATGAACTATGAAGGAAAATGCAGAAAACACCTCTTTGAAACCTCTTGATTTGAAGTTTCATCCTTTTAAGTTATTGATTTTGTTGAATTGGAATGTTGTATGTTCAAAGTGAATCTCAAGGTTAGAATGGGAAAAGCAAATGATTTTTTGTCAGACTGTTGCAGGTCTCATGTGGTTTAAAATCTGTGCAAAAAATGAATAAATCTATCTGAGAGACTTGCCTAAATGAATGAATAAAATAGCTTCTAATAAAAATCTTGGATTTTGGTATAACATTTTCCTATTTTTTGAGCTCAATCATCTGGGAATTGGTGAGAAAACAAGGAATAGGAATCGTGCTTTTCAATACCCTGTGTTTCTGCAGAAGTTGGGCTCGCCTACACGTTTGTAACAGAATGCCGGCGTTTACAAACTGGAGGCAAAGAGCTTAACAATAAGTGGGCATTTATCATACAGGAAAGGTCTAATAAAGAGACGCTATTGGGTTGGAAAGTGTAGAATTTAATGTTTCTGGATCTTAACCCATCCTAGTGACTAAAGGTTGGGATATTTCAGCCTCTGCACATTGATTTTGACCATTCCTTTTTTAATCTGTCTCCTGTGAGTCCTCCAACTTTAGTTAAATACTCGCGCTTTAAATAACACCATCTTGAAAGACTTAGGCCACTTGAGTAGCGGTGTTATGAGAATGGACGAGGAGATGGTATTACAGGAGAGAATAGGTGGATATCATAGTTAAGGAAGAAACAGTTATGACGACGTATAATACATGCAAGGTGGTTGTGAGAGCTGTGTTTTTTTAAAGCAAATGGCCGATGGCTTTGGATAAAAACTTGTAATGCAATCATAAATCAACAGTTCGATAACTCTTGAAATCATAAAGGTTAAAATTGCAATATAAAGTGCTGTAGCAGACATTCATTTATCTTAGAATATGGTTAACCCCAGAAATGTATTTCACATTTTCAGGATGACTGTTGAATGACACCCTTAATGAGAAATAGCATTGAGTTACAGAAGCTAGTGAAATACGAGTGACGTCTGGACTTCATCTCTCTCTAGGACTGATGTTTCTGGAAAACATGACATTCTGGAGATACAAGTGTTTCATCTAACACCAACAGTAATGTGAAGCTTGGAGGTGCAGGTAACAGGCAAGACAGACAGCATCTATTCCAAGAACCTCCCCCGTTTCTACCCCCAATATGCCCCTACATTTTGTCTTTATCAATCACATTAACTGTCCCATTTCTCCCCCCTTCCTCTAATTCTCCTCCCCTATGACATTATGAGAAAACAAAAGGGAGAGAAAGAAAGCAGGAAGAGGAGAGGGAAGCAGTAGAAAGACACGACAGAGTCCTCAGTGACATGCTTTCTCCAGACCCACGGCTCTATTTCTTTTATACCCTGCCAAACTTTTGAAGAGGCACCCTTTTTTCTCAGCTTATAAATCGCCTCCCTATTCGCTCCATCAAACCGAGCACACACTCACTCACTGTACCTCGACATACACACAATATACACACACCTCTCCAGGCTGCAGACATTTTGGCAGATCCCCTCTGACAGACAGGTAGGGAGATCAGAGCGAGGTGAATGATGGAGAGGGAGGCAGATGGAAGAGGGATGGAGGGGTGAAGGGTAATCAAATGAATGACAGAATACAGGTGTTTGGGTTTGCTAGACAACCTCTCGGCTGCCTCCACTCCCTCCGGGAGCCGATGGTATCTGACTACTCTTCCGTTATTGGCCGCCAGTTTCAAGAAGCCAGACAAGCTTTGGTTGGGAGTGGAGAAATGATAAACTGAGGAGGAGGAGGAGGAGGAGGAGCAGGAGGTGTTTGACAAAGAGTGAGAGAGTGAGTGCTCCTCTTCAGGAACATCCCTCCCTCTGTTGCTAACATTTGGCTGAACTTTCAGATGGGATCCTCCCTCATGGCTTATCCTCTGTAAGGTCAGACAGAGAGAAGGGGGGGGGGACTCGAACAAGAAAGTACAATAAGGAGATGGCCAAGAGAGGTAACATTCAAACAAGCGAGGACGGAACGTGAGGCCAGTATGGAATTATGAACTGGAAGGGATGTTAGGTGTGGGGATAGGTAAGGAAATTCAGGTCAGGAAAAGAATTGGGAGGCATTGAAATTAAAGCACAGGTAAAAACTAAAGGATAAAGTTTTGTTTTTACCATGGATTAGAAAAGCAACAATGCAATTTTACAGGAATGCATATCGACTTAAATATCTCTCAACAAGCGCGAGCTTACTCTATCTGAGCGTAAGTATCATGCTGCCATGAGTCACTCAGTGTCTGTATTGCTGGAAGTGGGATAATGTAGATTTTATATCAAAACTTTGAAAGAAGAGAAAAAAGAGAAGAGATGCAATGGTGTGGAAACTCTGGTGGGAAGGTTTTAAGCAGACTTTGGGCTGGACAATTTTGCTGGACCTGGCAACACTGCTCAGGGTTGTTCCCACAGGGAGTGGCTCTGCAATAATTATTGGCATATACAAGGCCAACTTCCTTGTAAGGTCACAGAACTCCAGGAATCTGTTACTTTGCCATTGGAGATCGTTGCTTCAGTGCTCTAAGCTGAGACTAATGCATGTGCCATACGAAAAGTCCAAAAGATTGTGTCAGTATCACCATTTGCATAATGAATTGTGTCAGGCCTAGAAAGACACCCGAAAGGCACCAAATTCTTGGGTAGAGGCAGTGGGATGCTGCCAGGAAGAGGCTATGGTGGCGGGCCTTTCGTCTGTGTGTGGCCATTCGGTATTGGCATAAACCCCTTTAGACATTAGATGCCTTTAGACTTGCTTGGTCAACATGTCGTACAACCTGGTTCAGCCTTTAGACACATTTCTCTACATTTGATTGAACTAAAGCTACTAGTTGCTGCAAAAATTGCAGTGAGTGAGTGTACAGCATATATGAATTACAGACCAAAGGAGTAAAGTCAGGGAAGTCTTTGTTGAGTCTTTCATCTGGTTATAGTATTGTCATCACCTTGTGCTGTATACCATTATGTAGATAAGGAGAAAACTGTGTAACTGCACACAGATAGGTGGACAGAACCATCCTACATAACGAGAACAAGAACGTTTAGCTTGAAGAAATCAATTTGGATAAAACATTGACCCCAGTAGAGATTAGAGACATAAACAGGAGGGAAGCAGGATACATGTAATCCCTTTCTCATTCCATTTTTCTTTGCCTCTGTATTTCCTTTCTCACTATTGAATGCTAATTCTTTTCTGCAGCACACCAAAGCTCACATTGGATAATCTGTATGGTAATAGAGCTGCTTTAACACATAAATGTGTCAGAAACTCAGTCGGAATACAAAAAAAAAGAGAGGGAGGAGAACATGAAAATGAATCCCCCGGTCTCAAAAACCCTGCCATGATATTCAGAGGTATTAATTTCTAATTCCACATTTTCCATGTTCAGATGTTCAGGAAAGAGGACTAATAGCCGAAATTATATTTGGTAATAATTCATGTGGAGTGGACTCCCTTTGAGCACTGGAGGGACCCAGCTCTAATTCATCAGAAGGAATCAGATAACAGCTCTGTGATATCAGTGTTTTAAAACATCTGCCGCTTGCTCAACGTTTCATCAGGGAACATGTTTAAAAAAAATATGACAAGAAAATCAATCAGGCAACTGCAAAGGAATAGGTGCCAACACATTCCATGGTACTGACGATAGTATTATGGCCATTTCTCATATGTCTATGCAGACAATTTATAGAAATGTTTCATATTTCACTCCCATGTTCTGTTTACCAAGAGAAATAGATGGGGTCCCGTTTAAAAAAAATTCAGGATGCGCATGCAGCACATACAGTATGTAACAAAAAAACCCATTGTTGCAATGGCACAATATCATATGGAATTTTTCACTGTTGAGAAATAAAGCAACTTACTGGAAACCAGTGGTATTACTTTTTAGAGGAAAATTTCTACGTGGAAATTGTCTTCGCATCAACAAAAAAATCTATACCCCACACCACACTGATAGACATCTGTTGGCTATTGCTACAGTAGCTAACGTGACACATGGAATTCCAGTGAGAACTGGCAGCTAGTAGCAGTGACAACGCTAACAGCGATTCCTTCAAATTAACTCTTGGAGGTAATGAAAAATGACCTGTGTGTGTCCCAAACAATAGACAGACAGCATGGGTTAAAGGACACGTTCCTCACGCAAGTAACGTTCGCATAAAAAAAGTTGACTGGGGGACCCACAGTTCCCAGAGGAATACTTTTTGTCATGTCTCACAGGTGCTTCATTCTATCGTTCCAATTTTTTTGACTTTGTCAATCAATTTGTTCCTAATTACTTTATATCATTGTTTTGTGTTTCTGCTTTGATTAGTGCTGTTTCAAATACCAATACCAATGCATTGGGGTGCTGAGGGACCCCAGTCAAAAGCACCCAATTCTGCCAATGCAGTTTTAATAGAACTATTTATTGAGTTCGTATTTTAATTCAAAGTATCACACAGGGACACTCTGTCAGTCATTTTGAAGGAGAGAGACACAGATGCACAGATGTGCTCTGCCGAAGACCCTAAATACTGCTCTTCCTTTAAGGTAAGATGATGTTAGCAGGATCGGTACATGGTGTGAGTGTGGGAAAAAGCACACAAGTGGCCATGTTTGAGCCTGTAGAGGGAGAGGGCCAGAAGCAGGGGTTTTCTCTGTTTCGCAGCGCTCCATGATGTGTTTTCTTTTTTTCAGATGACATTAATTACATAACTAACAAACATAATAAGCAATGTTTTGAGAAGAAATAAGTTAACATTTTGGTATGAGGGTTGTTTCTTACAGTAGTTTATTCTTGGGGTCCTTAGTGGGGTTTGATTGTGATTCATACAGTTTATAGCGCAAAAAAGAAACCGCCCTGTGTTGATCTCCCCATAAGCTGTCAGTCATTGTGGTTTGTTTTCTGCCCCTACGTGCGCCTCACAGTGACGTTGTCACCATCAATACTGTGAGACTGTACAATACTAACAGAAAGTCTGACATTTTATGTAGCAGCATTACAGCCTAATGTGGTAAGTATTGTGATGCTGGACAGTGCCAGTGAAAAGTGTAATGAAAGCCGGGTAAAGTGTGTGACAGTAAGCGCTCAGTGTGACTGCAGCACAGAGAGACATGACACTATGGATAGTTGTGCTTACAGCAAAGCCTGTTGGGGCAGCAGTAAAGTCAGGACAATTATATAGCTACAGGGGGGAAATGCAGCACAATGTCATGTTGCATCTGCCGTTTAGGCAGGCATCAAAGAAAGGAAGATTTAAACAGTAGGAATTCCAAGAAAATGTGTTGAGATTTTAGATTCCCGGTGTTTCAAAAAATCATCACTGGATCGCTAATCCAAGCTGCCTTGAAACCAGGGATGACTGGGCTGCAGTTGAGTGAAAAGAGCAGTCAAGAATGTGAGCAAGATACTACATAGAACTATATTCTATCGCGGGGGGAGAAAAAATAGAACCAAATTATATCCTGAATTGGCAGAAATTAATTATGCACTTTGATCATTATGGCCAATAGGAATTGGAGGAAAATAATGAGGGGGAATTTTAAACAGGGACTTTGTTTTGATTGTAGTCTGCATTTAGAAGTGCTGCGTGTGGGAAGGGGGGGAAGAGGTAACAAAGAGTGGGGAGAGCCCATCCTCCCCTTCCTCCCCCAAAGCCCGCTTTGTTAATTATAATGAAACCTTTTGGATATGCCTCATCACAGGGAACTCTTGTCTGTTTGTAAGAGAGGACACGGAGAAATGTAATTGCAGAAAGCTTGTGTCCTCGTTTGAATTATGTTCTGGTCGTACGCGTGTGCATCTCAAACTATTTACTTGGGATATCTGTGTGCATTTCTACATGAGGGTTCAGATCAGATTCATGTATGACTGGCATCTGACTTGGTGGATGTGTGTGTGTGTGTGTGTGTGTGTGTGTGTGTGTGTGTTCGCAGACAGACACTGACTGGGCCCATGCTTCTGTGTCTCACTTCTTAAGCGGCCGCTAATCACACAAATTATTGCTTCCAATTAGCGCCGTGGTAGTAATTAATTCCCCCACTATCACATCGTTTAGCGTGCTTTCACACCACGGCACCTGCTTTCCCCAATTCTGCCACCCCTGTTTGTTTATTCCGCAGACGTTATTTGCATCAAAAGGTCTAATGAACAGTTTAAGCCATACGCCACTGGTGCAGGGATGTTTTGAAGGCACCAAGGGTCATAGACAATGGGACTAAAAAGGAGTGCTGGGGAAGACTCCCTCCGAGAGAGGTTCTTTTACTAACACCGACTGCGCCCTCCCTTCCTCCTCCACCTCTCTAATATGGATTAATAAAGCGATAACGCTCTTTGTTAATTAATATGAGCTTGCAGTACTAATTACTTTGCTGTACGACAAGCAAGCTGTTGAACCCGTGAAAGGAACGGTGTCAGATCGGGCTGGCGATGCTACAACTCTGGGGCTGTGTTCTGACTAGTAATGGAGTACAGAGGGCAGACAGAGGGAGAGAGAGGTGAGCGAGTGAGCGAGGTCTGTGAATAATCACAATGCAATCAAGTAGCTCTGATATTCATAAGAGCTGTTGAATATGCAGAAGAAGACAGGCCGTGCCAGTCAACAGTAAGTGGCAGGCCCACACACAAAGCTGTGGAGCCGAGCAAAGGCGAGCACATAATAGAGCCGTGGATGCTTATGCTTTACAGCTGGCCAGAAAGGAGTCATCGGCCCGCAGCCGCCGTGTTTGCGAAATGTGGCTTTTCTTGCCATTTTAATACTGTCAAAGGGCAAAAGCTCTGTCTTAAACTTGTGTTACTTCTATGGATTTCAGCTAAATTGAACGCCAAACTCTTTGCTTACACTAACAAATGGTACCATCTGCAAACTGACTTCTGTGTAGGCTAATGGAGGTTAGGCTTTACATTTGACTGATGGCACATGTTACTTATCCTAATAAATGTTGTTGACAACAGTTATAACCTCTTGGTTAACTGACATGTGATTTATGACAGAAAAATGTGTTGTGCCATAATTTATAGAAGGTATTGTAAATATGCCAAACAAGTGCGCTGGGACCCTGACCACTTTGAAACTCATTGAAAAACATAAAATTCTAAAATACAGAAAACAAGTCCCCAATAGTTACTATTGTAATGTCTGCAGAGGCAAGGCCATGGCTACAACTGAGAACCCTGACGTCATGTTCTCTACATTTTTTTCTTAACCTTTTTTTTTTCTTCTTCTTCTTTTAGGGGTTTAACAACCTGCAGGGAATTCACAGTTACACTTACCCAACCTGATTTAAATTTGACACATTTTCAGCTAACGGAATATTAAATAAATAGAGGTTTCAGCTTATTTACACTGAAATCCAAACTTGAAAAATATCGAGATCTTTTGTTTGGTTTCTGGTCACAATTGCTTGAGAATGGTGGCGGGTGCACTGGTGTTACTCATGAACTCAGTAAATCGAAAATCGGCTTGTTTATATGTGAGAGAAATATTAAGTAGGAACCAAGAAGCTCATCTGAGGAATATGACCGTGTACTAATACAATGCAAGCAGTATCGCTCACCTACAACATTTTATGCCATCTCCCTCTATTTTTCCTATTATATTTCAAATCAATATCCACCACCGTGCACCCAAAATAAAAACGACTGCCTTCTTAATTGAAGAGAAAGAGATTCCTTCAGGAAAGAAGTTTTCTACTTTGGCAGTCCTCTTTTCTGAGCAGTGCAGTCCTAATGTAGCCTTTAGTGGTAAATGTCAGTGAATGTGAGCAGGGACATGTAACTTTTCCTTGTATTACATGTACAGAGAGGCTCGAGCCGAGGCTACCTTGCTGCTTTCATAACACCAAGATCGGTTTCCTTGCACACTCTTCCCCCTGCTGGTGTAAATCCATAATCATTGGAGTTAACCATATGCTGTGTACTCATTAACATATTCATATGTGTTATCTATAATGCATGGAAACATGTTTTGAAATTGATATTCAAAATAAGATGCTGCATTTTGTGACTGCTAGGGCATACGGGGAGCAGCTATTTCAGCTATTTAGCTGAATTCACAGCAAGAGCAACATAACTGCCCTTTTTTAAAATACTTTTTTTTTTAATATGTTTGAGTGCCTGTTTACTTTCCACATTTGGGTTCCTCCTTCTGTACTGCATTTAATCAACATTCACACGGAAAGGCTCAACCAAAATCAGTGAGCCTTTGAAGGTCCTATTCATTCAAGATTATTTGATTATTTAATGAGTGAGGGATAGAAGGATAAAATGGTTTAAAAAAGTAAAATAAATAGCATTACCTTTACAGAGATTTCTGCCCACTTTCGATAGGAAATATTCTTTAAAATAAAACAGAAACTTAGAAAGATACCCCAACAAAAAAATGCACTTCACAGCACAATGCCTTTGTCTCCTATTACTGTGTGTCTGTTCCTGTGCTATTAGAGTCCTTTTGGAAGCAGGGGACAATTTTCTGTCAGGTTGAGAGGGGATACACGACTGTGCGCTTGCTTCACGTTTCTCCAAATGAAAATCTCGCAGAAGTCTGTGGCAGAAAAAAATTAAACATGTTCCCGATTGAGTCAAGAGGAAATAAAGACAGCAGTGCATTTGTGTGCAAAAGCTTACAAGTCCTTAATTTCTTACGTGAAATAAATTAATAAATTATAGACTGCCATTTGAGAAGCGAAATCATATTTTTATTGATGTAACAATTAGAAACACTCAAAAATGGCCCTCTTGAATTTCGTCATACCATCAGTGTTTCAAAAATATCTAACTGCAGTAGGTCAGACCAGAAACACATTGCAGCTCAGGCAGCTGCAGAAAGGAGGAGGAGGTGCTACTGTACCCTAGGTGGGAGCAGAGGCACAAACGCTCCTCTAAAGTAGGTTTGATGAGAATTAACAGCACTCGAAGATGGCGATTTTTTTTGACAATGGCTATTAAGAATTAATCAGGCCAGCGCTCAATAATTTATCGTGCTTCCCAAATTCCCCCATTAATTTTTGATCCTCTCCGTCCCCGTCCATTATTTGCATGAAATCAAACAACACTTCTCAATAATATGTCGCTTGAGTGACAGCTTGTGAAGTCTTAATCACAGGCAGAATAGCTTGGTGTAACGCAGGGTCCGGGCCTGTTGTTGTGAGCATGTGAACTGTTGCGCTCGAGGAATACTGAATTAATATCAGGATGCTTGACAAGACTGTTTAACCTCTTAAAATGTCATGTTCAGGAGTCAATTTATGAAAGATTCACACATTTCTTAATGTAGGTTTCTGTAAGTAGGATATAACAATTTCGCTTGTTTGCTGTGCAATCCAAACCTACTGAAGACTTCTCCGGAAACACCGTACAAATGTTCTTGATAGTAATGAGGTGAGCTTCCTTATTATGCATTCATACGACATTTTTGAGGCAAATAGAAACTACCTTGAAAGCGCTAGGAAAGATACTGTAACAGCCGTGGCGAGACTACGTTTTGTAAAACGATGTATGTAAAAAGTATTTCGACTTGTAAGTGCATTTGTGTCCATGTGGTATGTTCATGAACAGCCCTACCATAAGGACACGGGGCTGTGTGTGATAACATAGAGGTTTGCGGGACTGAGCGTTAAAGAATATATTGCCAAACACATCTCAAGTTGTTGCCTTCAGTAAGCTCCGAAGCTCTGGCTTCTGGATTTAGGCAGTAGATGCGTTTTTAGGAAAGGTGCAAGAGGAGATCGGTGAAAGGAGAGCAACAAAAAGACATGTGAGGAGCAGGCGAGATGGGAGGAGGGAAGGCGAGATGTTGACTCTCAGTAGTGGGCAAAGATAAGTCAGGTTTTTTCCCAAAAAAAGCCCCAGTACAGGGGTTGAAACAACAACAGTGGAAGTAGGCTAAGCCATCACGGCTGTCTTTCATCAGAGACAAAACTAATACCCTTGATTTAAAGTAACAGCAGAGTGGTCATGAGGGTATTATACGTAGCCTAAAGCAATGGTGTCAGCTTCCGTATGCTAATGGGCCCGTGCCCTGGAAAAATTAGCATGGAGCTCTCTGGGGCACAGAGGAGATCACCTTGCTCTCTTGCTCTCCACTGTTGTTCTCATTAAATACAAAGAGTTTGCTCCTCGCCATTTTTAAACCTGTGACACCTGCATTCGCAAAGTGATCGCAAGGACTGATGCAACATTACAGCTAATGGAATCGTTTTAAGTGATTTACTTAGAAAATTGCACCGTCACCAAGCATGGAACTGTTGTTTTGTGTGTGTGTGTGTGTGTGTGTTGAATGATTCATTTTAAACAGACTTTTATACTGAGAAAGTTGTATAATGTTTGGATCTTTTTCCCCTTATAATGTTTAAAGGTGCTCTGTATCCACTGATGGAAAGGAACTAAGTTCCCAAGTAGTGTTACTTTACTTGATTATTTCCATTTTATGCTGCTTTATACTTCTACTCCACCACAGGGAAATATTGTCCTTGTCCTTTTTTTTCATTCATCTGACACGTATTTGTAACTCGTTACTTTAAAAATGAAGATTCAACATACAAAACATATAATAAGCTTGTAAAATATGATTAAAAAAATACATGCATTACTCAATAGTATATAAAGTAGTTGAAATAGTTCTTTATTAATTCTGAAAAAAATTTCAATAGGTAAATTTACACTTACGTTTTGTATTTATTGGTCCGACAGAAAGCAAATTAAAGGAACGGTGCCTCTCCATGTGCACTGGTCCTGTCCATTTATACTATGCGTATATTGTATATTGTCTTTTTTGATAAGCATTGATATCTTTGTCCCATTATCCACTGTTCTTATCTACATAAATACTGTACTACATATTATATGAGTTTATTAGTATTATAATTGGTAGGATTCCGTGCTCATGTTTGAGTCAGCATGCAAGATGAAGGATAATGGACATTTTGCCATTCAAGCCTACATTTTTGGGCCTAGGTTTCAGCTGTTAGGACTGTAAGATAAACACGGTGCATGTGGTGTGTGTTTTCACCGTGCCAACTGCATCGAGGGCCTCAGCGTTGCTGTGCTTCTGTCTGAGATATTGCCTGTCCTTGCTCTGTAGACTCTGTGTGGAAGAATGGAGTTTGGTGCCTGTGTGTGTGTGTGTGTGTGTGTGTGTGAGTGTGTGTGTGTGTGTGTGTGTGTGTTTGTGAATGTGTGAGCGTCTGTGCAGGAAGCCATGTGAATATGAGTTGCAGAGTGAATATAGATCAGTCTCCCAGAGGCTAAGTGAGATGGCTGTTGTAATATCCCCCAATTACACACAGATCAGCCCCTGACCAACCACCCACTCCTGTCACTGGTCTTCACATACCTCGCGCGTGTGTGTGTGTGTATGTGTGTCAGAGAGAGGAGTCTGGGGATAGAAGGTTTAAATGTATGCACGCCCAGTTAGTGGTCTGACCTAACCATGGAAGCCTAAATATGAGATGGCAGCACTGATACACTGTAGCCCTCCATAGTAATCAGTCCATTACAAGAAAAAGGGGTGTATGTGTGTGTTTGCGTGTGGATCTGAGGCAGCGTCTGAAGCTCAGCATGAGTGTGTTTGTGAGTGCACCTGTGGATGTATGTGTGCATGCATGTCTCGGCATCTGCATTTGCGTGTGTCCGCAAGTGTGTGCATGTCTTTGTGTGAATAAACAGAATGCTTATAGTATTATGTACTGTATGTGTCAAATGTGCACACCACCAGTAGGTCGGTAACTGGACACGTTCCAGCGGTGAGTTTGGTAAATGACGTGGAGAATAACTTTGTGCTAAACTCAGATCTGTGAGGAACCCGTGCTATTAACTCGTGCTACACCACAAAATTCTAAAAATTGGCAAGAACAGTGACCTAAATTTCCCCTTCTGTCAACCTTGTCTCCTACAAAATATAGTTGTATACATTTCATTTGTTTTGCCAAATGTTTTGCATGAAACATATTTGCTGCTTGTATTATTGTTTCATTTTTTTACATTTCAGATTGTGACAGTGTTACACTGGATGGAAATACAAATATATCACCATTGTCAATCCCTCACTGACCTCAATTTAAATGTGCTCTCTAACCACAGTTTTTAATAAACCCCACATAAGAGCAACAGCAGAGATCCGCTCCACCGCCCAAATGTTCATCCAACCTATCAGCCCAAAATACAAACCAGACACACGTGTAAGCTAGGCCAGCCCAGGACGAGGAAGTGCCATGTCTGATGTATTTAATAAATAAGTGTCATTACACTCGTCGTTTATTACTATAACTATGCCAATATATGGTGATAGATATTTTCGGACACATTGTCCAGCCCTCCCTCGTACTGAAGACCGTACGTTTGCAGCTTCACGTTCTGTGCCCACGTGTTGTGAGCAAGATTTTTCTTTTTGCTCAACATCAGTCAGCCAGATGCCACTGTGTTGATGTTGTTGATATTTCTGTCAATGCGTGTGTGTGTGTGTGTGTGTGTGTGTGTGTGTGTGTGTGTGTGTGTGTGTGCGCTCTCCTCTTGATCTGACCTGTAGGCACATTACCTTATTTCTGCTGAGCTCACAAAGAGCTCTTTGAGATGCTGAGGTGGTTATAGCAGAATCTGGACATTCTCTCTCACACACACAGGCACACACGCACACACACACACACACACACACACACACACACACACACACGAGCAGAAGCCGCAGATCAGTCTGGGGTCTAGCCACTGCCGGCAGTGTCTAATTGCTCTCAGAGGAAAAAGAGATGCTCGGAAGGAAACTGGTGCAGATCTACCTCCTCACTTTTTTTCCACTCATGTATTCAGCGCTCTTTGTTTCTCCTTCTCTCTTTCTGTTTCGCTCCTCCCATTCTGCCCATCACTTTCTGAGCAGCGACTCCATCATTCAGTCTGATTGCAGGGTTAAAGAGAAGGAGTCGGAGATGGAGAGAGTTACAGGAAGAGAGCGAGAGAGAGAGAGAGAGAGAGAGAGAGAAGAGGCCCTTTATTAAACCTGCTGCTAATTGAGATAGCACAAAAATAATGGGGAGTGACACTTTAATGAAGACATGCTACGTGTTACCACTTCTTCCTTCCTTCCCCTCCGCCACAGAGAGGAGGAGGAGGTGCAATGAAGAGAATAAAGAAGTGGGGAGGGATGAGGAGGACATGAAGAGAGATCGAAGGAGAGTATGAGCTTCAACTGTGTTATTGCAAAAAGAAGAAAAAAAAAGAAAAGAGTAAAGACAGAATTGATACCGGCTCGCATCTCATGCTGTAATATGTTTTCAGTGGCACGTCAAAACTAAGAGTTAAAGGGAGTTATGGGCAGGGATATTGTTCTATCACGTTAAAACACAATTATGTTTCATCAGGGTGATTGCTCCGCACACTTGCAATAGACTGCTCTTTGTACTTTGCCTCAGTGCAACATTTCTGTGTATTTGCTCCCCGCAGGAGAAGAGCAAAAAAGACAAACTGTCGCGCAAAGTGAAGCCAAAACGGAGAGCACAATTAGAGAAGATATTCCCGGGTGATGCTGCTTCTATTCGGTTACCGCTCTCAAACTCTGACATGAGATGACAATCATTGGATTTGGTCGGGAAGGTGATGATCGGCATTATGAAGAAAACAGCGCTTCATAATATGTCAACGCAACAGACATCAGGAGAACAATAAAAGCAGCTTTTTGGGGAGACTTTACAGCTAATAACAAATCACGGATATTCTAGATTTCTTATGTTGCCTTATAGTAAGATTTCTGATGAGATTAAATAGTGCATTCACATTGTTTTTAATGCAGTTAGGTAGGATGCACTGCCATTTAAGAAATCCAAATATTACAGCGAAGTTTGACAAAAGTATTGGAAATATAAGATGTATTTCTATATTGTAGCCACCGTAACATCAGCAAAATTCATTTTGAGTTAGAATATGTGTGTGTGTGTGTGTGTGTGTGTGTGTGTGTATCACTCATGTTGTGGGAACATAAATCTGTTTACACAGTCACATTCTGGGGACTCGCCTTAATTTTGGGAACAAATCGCAAGTCCCCATAATGTAAATCATTACATTTTCAGGTGAAGACTTGGTTAGGCAAGCAGTGGTTAGGGTTAGGATTAGCCGTCAGGAAATTAATGTAAGTGTATGTAATGTCCTCTGAAGTGATGGAAACATGACTGTGTGTGCGTGTGTGTGAATCCAAGCACCATGTCAGTCGAAAGTCAAATACCGCAAATGGGAGCAGTGTCCTGCTGAGATTGAAAAGTATGACTTGAGGATGACTGCCTATGCTCACCTCAATCTACAAGCCACCAACCCTAACACACTTACACACACACACAGGCCATGCCTCCCTCCTGTGCTGTAGATGAATATGAAATCAGAAATAGCTATAAATATTTATGAAATGCATTATTCTTTGGCTTTTTTGCTAAAGCAGGGGTGAGCATGATTTGGCCCTGTCTCTCTCTGTTTTGCACCCTCTTCACAAAAGCCTGGCAATATAGAGACACAGGCAAACCGCAGCCATTAACCACACACTCGCACACACACACACACACACACACACACACGCACACACACACACACACACACACACACACACACACACAGAGAATAGCAGTGAAGCAATTCATAACCAAGAGCTTAACTGAAACACTGTATCTGTATGGGTATAAAGGTGCATCTGTTACGTGCACCTGTGAAGTAGCTTCCTGGGAGACCTGCCAATTCAAACAGTTTCAACCACTCAGCCACCTCCCCCAAACCCCTCCACACACACACACACACACACACACACGCACACACACACACGCACACAGATAAATACACATACCGACATATGATATAAAAAGGGTTTAATGAATTGAGTTTCCTCAAGTATATAATGTTATCAAAAGGGTGATGGGATGTAAAAATGCTATCAGTGGTCTCTAAAACATCAAATGTCAATAAATAATCAATGGAAAAAGGCTTACACTTGCAGAAACTCCTTCCTAACTTCCAAGTAAAAGCAGTAAAACTATATTGTTTGAAGAACTTTGGAAGGACTTTGTTGGGTTACATACATCACAAATCCCAAATCAACAGGATTTTTACATTTAAAAACTATTTAAAAAAAATGTAAGCTTAGTAAAACAGATCAGTAGCTGTTTTTGAATTGTAGCTATTCAGCCCGTGTTCATTCCCAGGGCGTCAAATAGCAACGTTTTGTTACGCCCCTCAGTGTTGTGCACATGGTACCCTTTAGCGTCTGTAGGAGACACTGTAAGAAACTCTTCTCGCGTCTGTAGGCGACGCCTTCAGGGCACAGGGCTGCTAGAAAGCAAGTCAGGTGATGTAATATATGGAGCGTGTAGTCCACATCAGAAGATGGTTGGGTATGGCACAAACTAACACAGGACTTCCACACAGGAGAGCAGGATTTTTGTCCTGGTGTGAGACCAAAGGTGAATGTTGAATTATTACAAGTCATGCACCGTCACTTCTGTCACCTGACTTCCTACTACCTTTCCAAGTAATTTTTTTCCCCCTAAACCTAAACAAGTGACATACCATCACTTCTGTCACATGACTTACCACTACCTAACATTGTAGTTTTTTACAGTGTCTCCTACAGATGCTTAAGACTACCTTGTGCGTCTGTGTACAACACCGAGGGTATGACAAAACGTCGCTATATGACGCCCTGGTAACGTTGCTACATGGCACTCTGGGATGAGAACGTGTTGAACTATTTGATTCCATTAAACTGGCAAAACACGGGGTGACTTTTTTTGTGAAGCAGTCACAGGAAATGCAATCCATTTGTCACTGAGGTCAGTGCTGAAACGCTTGTGTATCAACAATAGTATAATTATTGAACCGTCAGGAGCAGGTTGCACACATTCAACTCCTCAGCAAGGTAACCAACTTTACTGTGTCTTGCTGTTGTGTTACTAGCACTGTCATATTGTGAAATTCCTTAATCACCATCGATCTGCATTCGAATGTGTTTGATGGAACTACGTTCACTGATAAGCTGCTAAAGCTAAGCTGGCAAGTAACTAAAGACTAACTAAAAAACTAACACGTACTGTAACTGATTTGAATAACGCCAATGTTAAAACCTCTGGAGACAATCATGCACCCTTAGATACAATCGTGCCATGTGGATCGATCTCAAGGGTTCTGATCTCTCAACAGGCAGCTTCTAGAGTCAGTGAGGCGGTTGTCTGGTTTCCCTTGGTTATGACAATAACATTTAGGATCACGCTCGTGAAAAGCTTTACACCATGTTGAGCATCCAGCCATTTCAGGTCGATGAAGACTGTCCGGTGGTTTTTTTATTCCACAATTGTCAGTAAAATCCACATACACACTAATTCAAATCATCCCACAGCCGTGTGGGTAAAATCGCCTCGGTGAACGGCAGAAAAAAATAGAGT
This sequence comes from Coreoperca whiteheadi, assembly GCA_011952105.1. NCBI lineage: Eukaryota > Metazoa > Chordata > Actinopteri > Centrarchiformes > Sinipercidae > Coreoperca > Coreoperca whiteheadi. The sequence continues at coordinate 31,318,108 of CM022485.1, read as the reverse complement.
TATTGCGACCCTCTCTCTCCCAGCCTCTGTGTCTCTCTTCTAATTCCGATGTCATCCAGTGTGATGGTAAAAAATGAGGCTCCTTACGCAGCAAGCAGCAGCTTTTTTGATTGAAGTGAGTGATTTTCCCCAGCCGCACACCTGCGTAAAACAGATGATAATGCTGTTGGAGTCATTTACTGTGACTTTACTAAGATGAATATGAGGAGCGCTTTCTCATCATGCAAATGTGCCTGCGCAGAAAAGCCTCTCTCCCTCTCCTTCGTCTCTGGGGAGAACTATTTTTGCAGAATTACAAAGAAAGATTACCCGTAACCGAGTGATTCAACTCTTTATCGGTGAATGTAAACTCGCCCTTTACAATTGCCATGACTGTTATTATTATTTGTTTTGGGTATAACACTATATTTAATATGATATTGAGCATTGCAAGGCCTAGCTGTGGGCTGCGGTGCCACTATGCAGCCATGGTTAGATTGATAGGAACACATCATCATTATTGGACAGTCTCCACTGTCACATAGCCTCTAGCTTAAATGTCTGTCTTTCTCTCTGTCTATCTATTCTGCCAGTCTTTTCTTTCTCTCCTTCTAATAGCCCTTCATTTTCTCTGCCCATTGCCCCTGCAGGCCACATGTAATACTCTGAGTGACCCGCCTGGCTTGGAATACACCAAATTTGTCACACACACACACACACACACACACACACACACACATACACCAATACAGAGAATAAGGTGGTCAGCCACATAGGTCTTCTCCTGACACTAAATGTCACCTGTCAGCCAAGACTGGTGGCGACAGAGGAAGGAGAGAGGGGTCAGTAAACAAAACAATAGCCAACACAACTGTCATGCAGAAAAACACACATTCTGGTATGCTGCTGATAAACAATGTGAAAATAGGGCCAGCAATGGCAACGCTTTGACTGTTCAATGGAGGGATAAACAGTTGTACAGATTGAACAATCACAGACAATTCAAACCTTTAAAATATGGTCTTCTTATCGATCATCATAACGTAAACATCCATGGAATTCAAAAGCAACTTGCACAGGTCCAACACCTTTAAACTCCGAGCTAACAGTCTCTACAAAGATAGGTGCTCTCTAGCGCCTACCAGTCGGAAGAAGGTGGAACACGTTGTGTGCAGGGTGTGACGGCTCTGCAGTGATGTTTCCTGCCCGTTTCCTGACTCTGAACATGTATAAGCCCTGAATGGAAGGCAGGTCAGCACCATTTTTTTTTCTGCAGCTCTGACTGTCCGTTGTTGTCTGTTCCTGTCCTGTTTGGTGGCTGATTCAAACCAGAAGGCTTCCACAGCAGACATAGTGTTGTTCAGTATGGTATGGGGGGCAGTGTTGGTGGGCTTCTCCAGAGGTCCACATCTCCACAGTTTTGAGGGTGTTCAGCTCCACATTGTTCTGGCCACACCAGAGGGCCAGCTGTTCAACCTCCAGTCTGTAGGCAGACTCGTCACCTTCCTGGATGAGGCAGATGACTGTTGTGTCGTCTGCAAACTTCAGGAGTTTGACAGACGGGTCTCCTGAGGTGCAGTCGTTGGTGTAGAGGGAGACGAGCAGTGGGGAGAGCACACACCCCTGGGGGGGCGCCAGTGCCGATTGTCTGGGTGCTGGATGTGATGTTCCCCAGCATCACGTGCTGCCTCCGGGCTGTCAGGAAGTTTGGAATCCACTGACAGGTGGGGGCTGGGACAGTGAACTGGGTGAGTTTTTTTATGTAGGATGTCTGGGATGATGGTGTTGAATACCAAGCTGAAGTCCACAAACAGGATCCTTGCATATGTCCCTGGAGTGTCGAGATGTTGCATATAGTGCAGTCCTATGTTGACTGCATCATCCATTGACCAGTTTGCCCGGTAGGCAAACCGCAGGGGGTCCAGCAGGGGTCCTGTGATGTCCTTCAAGTGGGTCAACACCAGTCTTTTAAAGGACTTCATGACTACAGACGTCAGGGCGATGGGCCTGTAGCCATTTAATCCTGTGATGGAGGGTTTTTTGGGGACCGGGATGATTGTGGAGCGTTTGAAGCAGGAGGAGAGGAAGCTGGAAGATCTGTGTGAAGATGGGGGCCAGCTGGTCAGCACAGACCTTCCATTGTGTGTGTGGGTATTGGGTGTGTGTGGCGGCAGTTTCCTGCGGTGTGGCTATGACGACCAGGTACTATTGTGGAGGTACTTTCTGCAATGGAAAACAGAGCAAAAAGCGAGCCGAGGCGAGTCGAGTCGAGTCGAGTCAAGTTGAGCTGGCACTGGTAATTGAAAAGCGCCATAAGCCAGGCTTCAGTGAAGCAAAGGGCGGCAGATGTGTAAAAGTCCGACTTTGCTCTGTTGAGGAGCAGCAGTTCCTCCTTCTTGTGGGTCAGAGAGCGGACATTCGCCAGATGTATTGAGGGGAGTGTCGCACAGTTTATGAGTGTCCCAGCTCGCATCCCACGACAGCGTCTTGTCCTGTAGAGAGCTGTTGCTCCTCTGACTAATAACTCCGTAAAGCTTTCCGGTTCAATGAAAATCGGTAATGTTTGGCCAGTGAATAGTCCAATGTTTAGAAGTCCCTCGTTGGTGAATGTGACCAGAGAGGGAGAGCAGAAAAATAAACAAAAAAACAAAAAGACAATAAGTACTCGGGAGTGCAGTACCGAGGCAGCCGTCTGCGGCGCCGTCCTGAATTTCAGTATAGTTAACCTTATGGTAGCATAAGATTAGCCAATTTCATTAAAATAGGCTCCATTGGCCTATTTTGTACATCCAAAATCATTTAGTTATTATTTGTTTTCATTTTGATTTATCAAGTTTCATGTAAAAAAAAACAAAACAGCTGTCAATTAAAAAAAATTATTAACGTACACATACACACACAATGATTAATGCAAACGTGTGACATACAGTTGATACCTTCCTTAAACAATCAGATTCATGAACACTCTCGAGTGGCTTGCAAATAATTTAAGAAAGACCAAACCTAATTAGCTATGGTGAAGACTGTGTCAACAGCAGAATGCTAATAATAACCAAGAGGAGGAAAAAAATTAAGTGTTTAGCACATGGGCCATTAGCTAGGAGAATTACTGTAAATATTTCTGATTTTCTCTCTGCATCTGCAAAGTTTGTAGGGAGTACTGATCCAATATCATCACACGAGTTCTGATATCAGCACACACTTTAGGCAAAGTGTGATTACAATGCAGCAAGACAAACCACACAAGGGATATGCTGTTCCATCACCACTGCTATCTTGTTTCATCATTGTCATAAGTACATTTCTCATCTGTCATTTGAAAACATATTACCCTTGCATGCTATCGTGGATTTGATAGCAAGAAACTCGACTTCCCTGTTTTGATATTTATGAATAGTTGCATCGGGGGATTGGACATTGTTCTCTCTCGTGCAAGCATCTCTGTGTGTGTGTGTGTGTGTGTGTGTGTACATGGTGAGGGATGGAACAGTGTGTGCCATAAGTAACTGACCTGGGACTCCCCCATGTTTAATCTGAGAGCAAAACAGAACTCATCTGCAGGCAGAATATTGAGTATGTGAACATTCTCTATCTCTTCTCGCTCACACACACGCTAGTGTTAGGAGAATGAACGTGATGTTTGCCTCTGGAAAATCCTTTACAAACTGAACAAGAGGCTGGGTCGTTGAATAAAATGGGGATATGAGCTTTGTGTTTCCCAGCCAGTCCTCCTCCACCTCTAAAACTACTTAATGCTCTCAGCTTGGACTCTTTGACTACATTGTTCCCAGAGTTTAAACTATTGTTGTTGCCTTAAGATAGGCTGTAGGTGTACATTAATGGTAAATGGACTGCATTTATATAGCACTTTTCTAGTCTACTGACCACTCATAGCGCTTTCCAACACATGCCAACATTCACCCATACATTCATAAACTGATGGCAAAAAATCAGAAATAGTCAAGCATTACAGCAACACTGCTTGCCCATTTGTTGCTCTGTTGTTGACATGTCAAACAATTGTCCTAAAAAAACATTTCTATTCCAAGGGTGCTCTAACCACACTACCACCGCTGAATGTATTTCTCTTTAACAGTTGAAACAAAAATATTCTTTGTGCGTGTTATTGTGAATGCTCCATTCACTTAAACGCTTTAGTGAAAACATTCAACATTCATTGTGTGTGTGACTGCAGCTGCAAATTTCCATAGTGAAAATATTATATGTACTGTATATAACTGGGTTAAAAGTGTGACTGCTCCATCCACACAAATGCATAAGATAGAAATCTTACATGCTGTTTCAAAGCTTTAAACTTTGTGCAGTGGAAAAACATTGCAATCTGTCTGGAATACAGACAAATACTTCAGGTCATATGAATGATTCTTTTTCAAGCTCACTCACACCAGCAGCTTGTTTTTAAGGAATCGTCCATTTGACAAAATCCTCTGCCCATGCAGATCGGGGGAAATCTTCTGAAGGACTGCATATGTGCATTTGAGATCTGATGAGTCGCATATCAGTCCAAATACAGTAAATCAAGAGTCAAAATAAAACAAGCACAATGGTCACCATTCTACTGAAGACCTCCATCAACCAAAATATGCTGATTGCATAGGTGTTTAACACGTGTTCTGGAAAATCCCACATTTAAAAATGACCATGAAGAAAAGTAGAGGAAATGAAGACTTAAGAGCAACCTGAGGAAGTTAGACATGAAAAGAATCCAATGTAATACAGATGCATTTATGAGTAAAATGGTAAAAAGTGAAATCAAAGTGCTTGGATATCCCATTAAGCACTGTTATATTTACTGCGAACACCATGGAAGAGCTACAGACTTCAGCTGCTGAGAGTGAAGGTTCACCAGTCAACCACATCAAAAGCTGTGCATAAAACTGGTCCATGGGAGTGTTTCTACAAAGGCAACACTATCTAAGAGGAACCATGTCAAGCTGGATTTAAATTTTGACCCTTTTCTCAAGATATGTATGAGATTTTCCCCAAAATCAGACCAGGGGTGACAAAACAATGAGTATATGCTGGTTTTCATTCAAAATATTTCACTGATTATTCCATCATCTCGGAATGACGCTGAGGTAATCAGTTGTTGGTTAGATGATAATCTGCATTCTCTTTACACTCTCTGATGCAGGGATAGAAATGGAAACATTGCAGTTCTTTTTTTAGAGCTCTATGCCCTCACGTGACACATTTGTGTCTTAATTGCACATAATAACAATTGTCCAATGTAATGTATCACAGCATGTATAGCGACTGCTGATTTCCAATGCCCGTCCCTAGAAGAGCCTTTAACAAATCAGACATAAAACAAGTTCACAGACAACAAAGTAAAACCATGTGGTACATTTTGTTAACCCTATAGGAAATTCAGTATGACTTGCCACATACATAGTCATATATATATATATATATATATA
>CM022485.1:31302027-31312617 GCA_011952105.1 Coreoperca whiteheadi | reverse complement strand
GTAAATTACATCTAAAATCCTGATGTTAATTGTACAACACAAGAAATTATGTTAAAATTGTAGGCTGCACTATTACCAAAACTGAATATAACCAACATTAATCATAAAGAAATGTTGGTAAGAATCTTTTGATAACAAAATGAATGTATTCACCAGAACTGAGATTATTAAATGTTTAAAGATTGAAGCACTGAGAGCCTTGTTAGGAGAAGTGGGTCAGGGGTGAACATCAGGCAGTCTGATAGTTTCTCCATATTGCCAAATAAGGTGACAAGCGAAGCAGTGTGTGCCAACAGCGGCAAGTAAGTCTCTCGGCAGGAAGTATGTGATGTCAAATATCCGTTGTAATATGGGTGACAGATGAGACAGGGTTTTAAAGAAGTGTGGGGTTTTTTCCTTGTGCCTCTTCGTCAGAACACATCATATGAAGGAGAATGTCAGCTGCAACATCTACGAAAAAGGAAATTAAGGACTTTGTCACCGAGGATTAACCATTACCCCGGTGACAGATAATCACAAATTTGGAGTGAAGTTCCTTTGCTCACACTGTGATTTTGGACTCGAGACTTTGTGATCACTTCTGGGACTTCTGAAGGAGTCGAGACGTTTTCTTCATAGAATCAGTCTTCAACAGGAAGACTGGGATCACTCTGGCCAGAGACTCTACGCTCTCCCTCATCCAGACACAGATAAATATTGAATTTACTGTAGACTCAGCTTGTTTTTATGATTTATTTTACGATTCATTCGAATGAAATGTAAATTGAGTTATTTACTACTGCCCTTGCTAAAGCTTATTGCAATAAATAATCAAATTATAGCTAAATTAGTTGTGTGACATTGATTTTGAGTTCATCGATGGTAGTAAAAAGTTAGGTTGTTGTGTGTGTAACATCTTAACAGGTTCTTACAGGTTACTCTAGCCAATTAAATTAACAGTGCCTTGGAGTTTGCCCGAACCATCCTAGCACCATAACAGCAGCCCAGATTATTTCGAGGAGAGCTGCTGTTAACGAGCGTGGCTGGTAGTGGTATCTGGCACATAAGGGCTATTTGGTCGGTTGCCACATCAGAGGACGTAGGGCAGACGCTCGGACGTAGGGCAGACGCTCGGACGTAGGCAGTTAGAAGCTAGGTGTGTCTCCTCGCCACCAGCTTAAACAGTCCTTATTCAATGCTTTAGGGTAATACTCTGAGAGTCTAAGGATCGGACCCTAGAAACGGAGAGCTGGTCCAGTACCACCCGTACGGGGGTTTACCGGGAACATGACACAGTATTTGTCCCAGGTCTTTAAAAAGTCTTTGAGTGTGAGATCCCTTTGTTTCAATAGTTGTCTAATCAATGCATTTACCCATGGAGATTTCTTACTATTTGAGTTTTTAGAAGCTTTGAGGAGCTTGAAAATAAGTCTTTCTGTGACAATCATAAATTCATTACAACATGTATTCATATCATTTTACCATTTCAATCCCTTCAGTTCATTTTCTAAACTAGACAAATTCTGTTTTGGTATTATAAGTTTATCTGATTTTGGCAAGCTATAAGTGTTTCTTCGGTAGATTCCTGGCTGCTATTGTCATACTGTGATCCAACAAGTCTGTTATGAGATTGTACGTCTCAATGCGTTATTCCCACTTAGAGAATATCAAATCAATTTGAGACTGGGTTGATCTATTGATTTGGGTAGGCCTTTTAATTTAATAGCTGAAATCAAATTTAGACAAGGAACTTTTTAATTTTCTAATAATATTATTATTATATAATATAAAATTAATATTATATTAATATTAATATTAAAATCACCAAAAACCATCACTTCTGTTTTATGAGAAATTGTTTTGGGCAGTTTTTCTCAATTATCATAAAATCCACTGTGGGAGGGTTGTTTAAAACTAAAATATGGACGTGCATCTCAGCCGATAGTTATACATTTAATCCTAAACATTGAATGGAAACAACATAGTCAAACTCAGTTTCTGTACATTTAAATGTTATCTAAATAACCACTCCAACTCATCTTCCAGTATGTCTATCTTTTCTGTAACATACCCGGGGACATCCATAATGGTAGTTAAAACCTTGCTGTGAAGTCAGCTTTCACTGAGGCATAAAAAATCCAGATTTGAATCCAACACATAGTGCATTGATTTCGTCACACTTCGGGAGTAGAATTCTAATATTCAGTTGCCCCCTAAATTTTCCACTAGGTTTGACTTTGGGATCCCAAATGACTTTTGCATGTTTGAAAATTGGGTTTTGTATGTGCTTTGACACAGTGGTACAGCTTTTGAGTGAATTTGTCGATATAGAATGCTGTGATTCTGAGTTTACTTTGTTGGCTCCGCTGCTGCGGAATCCCTGGGCCACTCAGGTTGACCCTGGACAGCAGATCGCAAAGGGCACCCTGCCACCTTGCCAGGCATGACACAGGGCATCTGCATGACAGCACCCGTTTCGATGCAGTACAACTTCGACTGGAAAGCCAGAACTCCCGGTACAACAGTGAAAACGTACTGAAATTAACACACTAAAACTTCAGGACTGTCACCATTGATTCACCCTTCACCTATAGGCCCAAAGAAAATATGCAAAATTCCACTTGATTAAAAAGATCCAGATCTCATAAATTGTGAAAGAGCCAGTTATAATTTCCATGATTTACCAGTGAAAGACATATGCCTTTCTCCTGCAGCAGAATCACCTGCACACCTGCAACTCATCTATTCGTCAAGCTCTTGCTGCCACTCCACCTGCACACCTGAGAATCATCCACGCATCACCTCCTGCTATATAAAGGATTATATAAAACCCCCGCTCTCCTCTCTAGTCTTCTCTCGATTGTTCAATTTGCTTATGTGCTACAGATGCTATGGCCAGGCTACTATTTGTTATTCTCTTCTGCCTGAATAATCTGTGTTTGCCCTGTGTCTCAGATATATGTTCACCTGTGATCTCTGTCTGCATGTCTGCCTGCCTACCTTTGCCACTGCCGTTTCCAGCCTGTCTGCCTGACCTGCTCCTCTGTGATACCCTGAGCATGCTTTCACAGACTCTTCTCTCTCTTGATTTGTGAATAAATCCATATGAACTGTTTTAAGAGCCCTTGTTCAAGTTGTGGTTTTGGCTCCAGATTATTATACAGAGAATAATTTGACATTACAGAGACAGAAAACCGCTATTATTTCCCTTACAAAATACAGCTGCACCGCCTCCATTCAATTTTGTAAAGCAATTTCAATTTAATGAACAGGGTAATTAAGAATAGAGACTGCATAACAATCATCCTTTGCTGGTCTCCTATAATATTTTGAATAGCGCTATAGGATTTTTTGTATCTGCATTTTATACCTCTTGAGGAAAAAGTATCAGGATTTACACAGCTTTCTGCTTTGAGCCATGGTTATGAGACTTGAGCCAGTAGTGCAAGCATTCTTATTGAATCAACTCCTCTGAAATATACTTTTATTAACACCACCAGGGAGGACAGAAGAAATGGGAGGGATAGCAACCATATTTAAATACTCCTATAAATGCAAGAAAGTGTCATTTGGTGATTTTATATCATTTGAATACCTCTGTACTATTACATTTCCACCTCCTATTTTACTTGTAATTATTTATGGACCCCCAGAGCACTCAGCACGATCTTTTATTGAAGGAGTTGAGCGAACTCTTATCTGCAATTTGCACAAACCTAGATTTTTTATTAACAGCTGGCACGTGGATAACCCAAAGACAGGAACTTAAAGCACGCCTTGATACTGTTGGCCTATGTCATCATGTGAAGAAGCCCACCCACTCCCAAGGACATACTCTGGAGTTGATCACCAATAAAGGTCTCTGTACTTCAACACTGGTCAAGAACCTAACACTCTCAGATCACTTCTGTATATTTGTTTATTTGTGTGTTACTTCCAATCCCCAAATTTCAAACCATGGCTGTAAAAAACTGACCATACTGCTGCTCTTTTCAGACAAGCAATATCATCCATCCAAGTCCTCCATCATGACGACTTGAGGCTGTTCCCATCCAAAAAAGCTACTGGTAGGCAAAAGGGTTTCCAGGAGTTAAAGCCCAGAGGTAACGGGGGACTGGCTCTCTTATGCCATTATGAGCACCCGCAATGCCAATCCTCCAGCAGTGGAGTGGGTGAGAAGGAGAAGTAGCCAGTGGTTCCGGCAGTCACAATTTCCTGATGAATCGACAAAGATGATTTCTCCACGCTCTCTCAACTGTGTGTGCACCCTTTTCATTACTGGGGTACATATGGCAATGACAACCTGACAGTCATAGTTTTTATACCCATTTTTGCTCTGGTATCCTCTTGTACTATGTTGTACATGTTGGTCACCGTCTGATGAAGCCAGCAGAACAACATCATCTGCAAAGAGCAGAGACACAATTCCCTGCCTCCCCCGGGATGCACAAGAAATTCTTCCGGAGGTGGGAGTTGAAGACCTTGCGGACAGGAGCTTCAGCCAGATGTTTCCAGTTCACCCTGAAGGAAACCTGAAAGTATACCAAATGAAAATGCATAAAAATTTGCTTAAATGCCTAAAGGGCTGAAACAGAACAAAATTGTGAAAAAATGTATGAAATTAAAACTCAACTCATGATTATAAAATGTTATTTAATCCATTCAGTTGAATAGATAGTACCAGGTTATCTAAGTAACCATGGTTCCCTGATAGGGAACGCCGGCGGAACCGAAAGTATAAGGGAAGCCAGCTTCACTCTTGGCGTCAGCCTTCTGATCGACTGAAGCAAGCCGCTCACAGGAAGTATGGCAGCGAGATGCAGCATCTCATTCCCTCTCAGGGAACCATGGTTGCCTACGTAACCTGGTACATTCCCTTTCAAGGGAACTTCAACGCTGCGTCAGCTGACGCTATGGGGAACGCAGTATCCGCCATGCTCAAAGGATGCCTGTCAGAGTGTGAAGCCAGCAGGGCACACTTCAAGACAAGAGAGCAACAGATCCCGGATTTTTTAAGCGGTCTAGGCTGTAAAATCTCACAAAGGTGTGAGGCAAGGACCATCCCGCAGCATTGCATATATCGGAGAGGGGGGTTCCCTACCACCAAGCTCTGGAGGATACCATACTCCGTGTGGAGTGAGCTCTTATCGACAGAGGCGACGGCAAACCGCGCACCTCGTATGACGAAACAATAGCCTCAACTATCCACCTGCTAATAGTGTGTTTGGTAGCCGAGCAGCCCTTACGAGGGGGCCCGAAGCATACCAGGAATTGGTCCGAATTGCGCCACTGGGATGTCCTCCGGACATAAACTCCAGGGCTCTGACTGGACAAAGCAGTTGCAGCCTACCTTCCTGTTCCACCGATTCTGAAGGAGGATGGAACGCCTGCAGGACTACCGGCCGGGCCACCTCAGTGGGTACTTTCGGTACATAACCCGGCAGATCTCCCACTCTTGAGAGAAGTCATGGCCAGCAGAAATGCCATCTTTTAGGCCAGACACCTGTCTGATTCATCGTCCAGTGGCTCGAACGGTGCTGTGGTCAATCCATCCAGCACCACTGTCAGATCCCACAGACTCTGACTCGAACCGGAGGCCTTATCCTCAAGGTGCCACGAAGGAAACTGGTAAGAAAGCGGTGCTTCCCAAGCGAGCAGCCATCCACCAAACTGTGGAAAGCTGCGAATGCAGCCACATACACCTTAAGTGTAGCGGGGGAAGAGTCCAGCCGAAAACCGGCTATGGAGGAACTCCAGCACTGAAGCCATCGGGCAGTGAACTGGGTCAAGATGGCGCTCCAGGCACCAAAATTTTTCACTTGTCCGCATGCACTTCCCTCGTGGCGGGAGCTCTAGAGTGTAAGATGGTCTCAACTACCTCGGTTGAGAGACCGGCAGCTCGGAGGTGGTCCCCCTCAGGGGCCAGACCCACAGCTTTAATTTCCCTGGCTGGGGATGGAATATTTCGCCTTGGCCCTGCGACAGCAGGTCCCTCCTGACGGGAATCTCCCACGGGGGGCCATCCAGGAGGGCTACCAGGCCCAAGAACCAGATTCTGGCGGGCCAGAACGGGGCCTCGCGCAGCAGCTGGGCCCCTTTTCGGCGAACTTCTATAGAACCCCCGGGAGCAGAGCAATTGGGGGAAAAGCGTACAGCCTCGGCCACGGCTGTGCCATGGCATCCAGCCCCAGGGGCGCTGGATACACAAGGGAGAACCAGAGGGGGCAGTGAGCGTTGTCTGAGGACGCGAACAGGTCCACTTGTGCTCTGCCGAATCTCCTCTATATCATCTGCACCGTCTCGGGGTGCAGTCTCTATTCCCCTGTCTATGGCCCCTGCCTCGACACGATGTCTGCTCCCACGTTGAGGTACCCAGGTATGAAAAGTGCTCTGAGAGAGAGCAACTTCCCCTGGGACAAGGCGGTCTGAGGTCGTGCCCTCTGTGCGTGCCAGTCTGCACAGAGGACACGACCTCAGACCGCCTTGTCGATTTAAGTAGGAGACCACCGCTGTGTTGTCGCAGCAAACAAGCACGTGGTGGCCCCTGAGGTCTGGAAGAAAGTGCCGTAAGGCCAACAAGACCACTCGCGTCTCCAGGCAATTTATGTGCCATAGATGCGGGGTCAATCACAGACCTCAGGCTGTGCGGCCTTCCAAAACCACGCCCCATCCGGTGCTGGAGGTATCCGTTGAAAGTGTGCGATGGTGATACACTATTCCCAGCACTGAGCCCTGGGTCAGGAACACCCATTGTCTCCACCTGTCTAAGGCATGTATGCACCTGTGTGTAACCTTGATCAGGCGAAAAGGATTGCCCCTCGGGAAAATACGGCGTCCCTGAGCCACCACTGCAGCTGCCTCATGTGCAGCAATCCAAGCAGAATCATGGTGGACGCAGCAGCCACGAGGCCTAACAGTCTCTGAATCTGAAGTGCATTTAAATGTCGGCCTAGCTGCACCGTGAGTACCATCATCAGGATTGACTCGACGCGTGCGGGAGACAGTTGTGTCCTCAACATGACTCAGTCCCACACTACTCCTAAGAACGTAATCCTTGTGTTGGAGAGAGCGTGCTCTTGCTCGTGTTGAGCCTCAACCTCAAGCACCTCAAGTGCGCAAGTAGGACATCTCGATGCCATAACGTGTGAGATGAGACTGGGATAAAATCAACCAGTTGTCCAAAAAAATTGAGGATGCGGATCCCCTGGAGTCTGAGAATTGCAAGGGCAGAGTCCATACACTCCATGAAGGTGCGAGGGGAGAGTGCTAGGCCGAAGGGAAGCACCCGATATTGCTAAGCTTTGCCCCCGAAAGCGAACCGCAGGAACTTCCGGTGTCCCGCAATGATAGAGACGTGGAAGTACGCGTCCTTTAGATCGATTGTGACGAACCAGTTCTCGGACTGAATCAGACTCACAATCATAAGGATCGTCAGCATCCGGATCCTAAGTCTCCTCAGAAAATGGTTCAGGTGACAAAGATCTAAAACGGGACGCAAACCACCGTCTCTCTCGGGACTATGAAGTACCGGCTGTAGAACCCGGTATGCATCCCTCAGGTGGGGATTTGTTTTATGGCCCCATTGTACAAGAGACAATGTATTTCTCGCTCCATCATGCTTGTACTTGGTCGACCCCTATTTCCAAGATTCCTCAGAATCATGGGGGTGTGGACCGGAACCGAAGCTTGTAACCTTGTCGGACAGTGCTCAAACTCAGTGCGACACGCCGGGTCAAGCTTCTCAAGTGGGCAGAAAGTTCCTCAGGGGAACTAACCGCTCAAGGCTGGTGCCTGGGGGACCTGGAGTGGCGGCCTCGGTTACCCGAAGCGCTGCAGCAGCGGGAAATCCCTGAGGATCGGCATGTACATGCCTGACTGCCCCCCGAACCTGCAATGTGAGAGCTGCGGTACCCAAAAACGATGGAACGGCGGGATTTAACCGGAAAGGAACGTCTACAGGCCTCAACTCTGGCCTGACTGCTGCACAGCCGTGCAGGTCTAAAGGCAGCGGTTGAATGGAACTCGCCATGCCCCGGCGGCAGGGTTAAGAGGCTGAGCTCCCGAGGGCACAATGGGGGAGCATCCATGTGCTCAACCCCAATGGGGGGTGCACCCTCTGAGGCCCGACGCTCGAGTCAGGGCCTCTTCTGTGAGGCATGCTGGGCGAGAAGCATGGCCCTCAGGTCCGTCTTCTCCCTCTCAGATCCTCTCCGAGCAGGCTGGAGCGAGCCCCTAGGCCGCAAGGGAGGGGCACGCTGGGCCCCACTCGCTTTCTGAGCCAGCATGTAAGAGCTGCAAGATTTTGAAGGCTGAGGTGGTCCACCCTCAGCTCAGGCCCGAGACCTCTGGCGACGGGGGTTAAACCGTCGTTGTAGCATGGTGGAGCTCAGTCCATCCTCAGATGTGAGGGCTCCGCCAAAGTCGAGCTCCTAAGCAGGTCGGCTGGGCACACCCGCACGCATGCCATGGCGTGCCCAGCCTGACCCGCTGCCCCGTATGCCTTGCCCACTAAAGTCAATGTAGTGTGACAAGGCCTACTAGGCAACGTCGGGGTCTTAAGGGAGGACGCGGCCTGGGCGATAAATGTTGCCAGCGTCTCCCCGCCCTAGCCGTTCTCCTTGCACCCACTGATTGACGCAGACCGGCGACCAGTCGGGCTAGAAAACCGTGCAAAATATGGCCTGGACTAGGATTTCAACACCTCGGTCTGGAGATCCAGGAGAAAGGCAGGTCCCGACGTGGGCGTGGAGGTGTGGCTAGAAGGAAACACTCACCGAGCTACTCCGGCGATCTGTGTCCTGCTGCTCCGCTGGCCAGACGATATTGAGCCTAACCACCATTTTCCTCTCTTGGGAAAATCACCTCCAGCAGGTCCTCATGCTGCAGTGACTGGGCTGACGAGCCACCCACATCACTACCTTCCAATTCAATTCAATTCAATTCAATTCACCCCTCAGGGCTGACAGAGCCTGCTCTCCGTGCAGATAGCAGACACAAGTGTGTGGCCTCTGAACACGTCCCGCGTTCCGGTCAGAAGAAGCTGCGATGCGGGCTTCCGGTTCCAAAAACGGGTGGGAATTAGCGGATGAGCCGTGTCTCTCCCGTTTCTCACCTGCACCAAGCGGAGCGAGCTCCAGAGGAGACGCTCACGCTGCTCGCGGTCAACCTCGAGGGCTGACAGAGCGAGCTCTCAACCCAAAACAGCCAACAAAAACACATGAGTTGCCGGTGTGGATAATCCGCGGGCAGGGAGGAAGCACTGCAAAAAGCGCTTCACACTCGTCATTTCAAGACCCAGCGCGCTTGCTGAGATCAGAAGACTGACGACAACAGTGAAGCCGGCTCCCCTTATACTTTCGGTTCCGCCGGCATACGTCACGTGTTGACGTTAAACCCAATCAAGATCGGTTTAAGTTGATACAGAGATTCAGAGGCAGTCACGCTGAAGGCGTTCCCCATAGCGTCAGCTGACGCAGCGTTGAAGTTCTCTTGAAAGGGAACTACATTTTTATTTCAACATGCCCATTTTCAAAAGTCCAGAACACTAAACCCAGAACAATGGGTACCAGATTTACCCAGTTCGCACCTGTTAGCTAGAGCAACAACAATGCTAAAGTTATTCTGAATCAACCAACTAGAGGCTGCTGTTATAAATAAACAGTACACAGTAAATAAATGTATGTAGCTTACCTTTAGATATTTGATATCAAAAACTCTGCCCATTGATGTCTGACTCGTACACACCAGAACACAACAGAAGGAAACGGCAACTCCAACTAGCCTCATATTCCTCTTGGAGAAGTCTCTACTCGGGTGATGAAATAGTAAGCATGGCCGATGTATGAATAATGTGAGCAAGGCTCTTTGAAAATGAGATATTCAAAAATTAAGAAATTGAAAATGCTGCTCAACATAGGGACTTTAATGCCGGTGATGTCTATGTGAAAGGTATAGACAGTTCTACGGTTCACTAAAACAGAAATCTGCTCATACGGACAACAAAGTTTTCTCAGATGGGGGGTCCGTGGAGCCTAGTGTGAGTCTGTTTGAGGCACTGTGACATGCTTGAGAACTGCTGTCTCTGAGCATGTACATGCTTTTGTTTCATCTGCTCACAGTTAAATGACAGACAAATGTTAGTTAAAACAGTGTGTGTGTGGAAGAAAGGGAGAGCAGTGCTGATGGAGATAGATAATGGGCATGGTGTAAGGAAAGAAAGTTCAAAAAAATATATAGAGAAAAAAATGACTTTTCATCTCTCCCTTGCCCTTTATCTCTCCATCTCTCTCTCCCCCACCTCCAGTCTGTCGCTCTCCCTGTGATCATTAGGAAGTTTTAATTAAAGACTAGAGGATTATTCTAGTGGCCTGCAGTCTTTCACCTTCTCTCATCATCATTCCCACTCCACTCCCATCTCCCCATCGCTCTGTGGTTCTTCAGGTTATGGGTGTGTGTATCTTAGTGTGTGTGTGTGTGTGTGCATGTCAGGGAGCCGCATTTGCTGAAGAGTGGTGATCAAAGCCTTCCACCTACAGTGCCAGTGATCTCTCTCTCTCTCTCTCTCTCTCTCTTTCTCTCTCTCTCTCTCTCTCTTTCTCTCTCTCTCTCTCT
>CM022485.1:31226664-31301607 GCA_011952105.1 Coreoperca whiteheadi | reverse complement strand
GTTTTTGAATATATTTTCTATTTTACCTTATAATACCTTGCATTTTTTTATTATCATATTTTCACACTTTTACGTACGATATTGTGACATGCAGGGGCCAGCATTTATTTAAACAGTTTTACTGAGCCCAAAGCAGTTTTACAGGTTCAAATGCAGGCCAGTGGTTTGATTTATTTGTCTATTTTGTTTATTCAGATTTATTTATTCACAAATAGATATATAATATACATTTTTATTTGTTTGGAAGTTTAGTGGCTCATTGTTTAGCACTGGTGCCTCAGGTCCAGGGTTTCAATCTTGAGCATTTTTGGGGTGGTAGTCCTTACTGTATGTGAACATTTTCAATTATAAAAATATACTATATTTTATAGAAAATGCAACAAGGTGACCTATGAAACTATAAAATATGGCAGGACATTATAATTTCTCAGTCCCTCCCAAAGCCATTACAAATGACTGTTGAAACATAAATCTGTCTTGCGATGTGACAACGCTATGGTTAAGGTTTGGTTAGGTTTAGGCATACAACCAACATGGTTAGGGTCAAGAAAATATCACGGCTTAAAATTTCTACTTCACTAAATTAAGGGGGAACTTCGGCATCATGGTAACATTTGGTTAAGTGGAATGATAGTGGTCATGCTTAAAAGGTAACAACCTGTTCTCATCCCAGGGCATCATATAGCAACATTTTGTCACGCCCTCGGTTTTGTATACAGACGCACAAGGTACCCTTTATCGTCTCTACAAGATGCCTACAGAAAATATTTGGTTAGGTAATAGGAAGTCACGTGATGTGACTTGTAACTTAAAACTTCAAATAACTCAACTTAAACTTTTTATGGTGAATTCAAGTAAATTAAATTTAAAAATGTGTATTTATAGAACCGATTGATGCTTGCATTTTTCTTTCCAAAGCTTCAGTACAAGTCTTGGCTTGGTCTTTACCTAGGAGATAAGCTTAGACCCAGTAACTGCAATATAGGCACCTAAAGTTATGACTGATGGATTGCAAATAATCTTTTTGAGTGATTCATCAGGCTTTACTTTACTAGACCAGAATCAAAGCCAGCATCTCAGTTGAAAATGAAAACATGCGTTTAAAGAATAATGGAGGGTTTTACCCTTTACAGTATTTTGTTGCCATGCCAATATTTCTTCTTTAGCCATTAATTTTGACCAAGTGATTTTCTACAATTCAAAACCTTTAAAAGTTTTCACAGTTTTCCAATTTGACTGATTCTTCCCCAAATTTCAGACATGAAAACTTTGAACCGAGCTGCACAGTCTTGGGACATTCTGCCTCTAGGTTGCTCCAAATGTTCTAAAGGTTTCTATCTCATAATTGACAGCACTTCTCTTTCTAAAATTAAGATGACATGATCTATGGTCATGTTCCAGTAGCCAGGTGAAATTTGGTTTTGATTGATCACAGTGGGAGGAGGGGTTGGAGTTAGCAAGTAATCTAAATTTTAGCAATACCCCACTAAAAACTTGAACCAATGGTCAATTACAAAGTCTGTCACTAAAAGAATTTTTTAAAGGCTACCGAAATTGATTCACAGTTTGTTTAGATTCTAAAGATGAAATGTTTTAAAATGCTTCGAGACTCAATAACTAAATATATGTCTTTGCATATGTACTGTACAAACAACATGTCCTGACTTGATCAAACTTTATGAAAATATCACAATATTTGCTGATCACAATTTTTTCAGGGTTCTATCTGTAAATTTGAAATTTTGGTATTTAAACTTTCCACTGCATTCCTTCTCATGGACCTCTGTTTTTATTGTATAATTCCGCCTGTGAAAACAAAAGACACCCAGTTCAGAGAAAGCCCTGGTAGTGGTGGGGTTAAGGCACTAACTATGAACCACAAGGTCCCTGGATATAATCCATCAGGGGACCTTTATTGGATGTCGTTCATCATCTCTCTCTCCCCTGGCTTCCTGTCTTTTCCCTACTGTTGACTCTGTAGTAAAAGCGTCAAATGCCCCAAAAATAGTTCACCCTTTTCCAAACTCACTATGACATACTGATCACCAGCACAATAATTCATAATGATTAAATGGGCCTTGTGGAGTTTTCTTGTAAGCAAAAAAAGTTTCTGTTTACATTCACTGCTACTCACAAAGACACATTGTGTGAATCCTTGAGGCCTAACAAATGTGTTGAGTGCATTTCCTTCCTCATAAAACATTTGAAAAGCAGATTATTCTTAAAAGCTTGAAAGCTGCATTGTTTGCATCCATGTTTAGTTGCTTGCAATTGTGTGTTTTTTGACATGTTACCGCCACATTGATTACTGGAATTATTTGAAACCACTAACTGGAATGTGTATCGTTTCACCTGTGACACGGTTCTTAAACATCAAATTCAATTACCTTTTGAAGGACTTCCAGGCCCAATTCCCTAAAATTCAAGGACCGACCATGGCATAGTTTTTAACACAGATCAAGGTAAATTACTTTTTTAACACCAAGAATGTCTATTATGTGAACTAGCAGGCTTTACAGAATCTGACAGACAACGCTTGAACACTTTTGTGCACAATTGTGCGGTGTTACAGTGATGTTAGTTTGAGCAACAAAAAAAAATCTAAAGAAAAATTGCTATTCTTGCACAAAATATATAAAATCAAGCACTTTCAATGACCCATGTCTGTTTATGTCTATGTTCCAAAACTTTCAATGCCTTGATTTCTCCCCCCCCCTCATATTCACAAACGTTCAAGGATTTTAAGGACCCGTGGGAACCCTGTTGTGTGCACACCTGCGAGCACTCGCGTCCTCGTGTACGTGGTTGTGCAAGTTGTTTAATGCATAAGTATCAAAAAAACGTGCTTGGACCCAACTTAAATTTGTTTACTTAAAGTTTACTTTAAGGTCGTTTTTATTGGGGTTTAAATTGACTTAATGTAGTTGTATCTACATTAGATTTATGAGAAATACTTCTAATGTTGCTTAATGAGGGGAAATTGGAGATTTACATGATGGATGAAATAATTTTGATAGTGTCCCATATTTAGCAAACACTATTTGCCAATCCCTAGCATATTGTTTTTTATTAACTTATTAACTCAAAGACATGCTTCTCTGTGATTCCATGGGATAAAATATTCCTCTTGTTGCAGTGCTCAACACTACAGCTGTGTCAGCTAGTCACCATTCTCCTAAGTCAAGCTAATCAATTGACCTGTTGATCATGTTCTAAACTGTAAAATATCAGGGGAGAGGGTTTTTACTTTTAAGAGAGCAATAGGCATTTTATGAGTATTTCTACACATGGATTTGTGGAACTTGTCTCTGTACTCTAACATCATGAACACAGACAGGAAAAAACGCAGCTGTGATTGTAGGTTTAGCAGGTGTACAGGAGGGTTTGTGTAATTGTGTTGAAGGTGTATAGAAGCTGCATACAGAGACTGTCAGTTGTGTGACTGATCCCAGCAGCACACACACCGCAGGGAGTGGACACACACACTCTTGTTAAACACACCTGAGATTATATGTTATAGTGTCGTGACAGACATTGCTACACACTATGTCAGACTTCACTGCACTTGTGAGGACTTTAAACTCTACATTTATTACCCAAAAAGCAATCTTTTCCCTGAATCCCTGAAGTTGTTACTTCACAATAAAGTCTTCTTGAAGAGGCAACAACCATAATGTCCTCACTGTGGAGGACAAGAACATGAACACACAACACACACTTTAATCCCTCACCATGTCACATCAGCTGTCCTAAAAAGTAGTTTATTTTTGTCAAATCCCAAAGCCCTCAAGCACTCCATCTATCTTGGACTTCCACCCCCTATCAATTACCTAATCTACAGTGTCAAAGGACAGCAGACACCTGATCGCACACATTTTAAGTATTGGCCTGTCTGCGTGCTTTGTCCCTGTATAAAGAGGGCAGAAAGAAAACAGAGAACAATAGGACAAAGAGAAATGAGGAAGTGCAAGTTGGGAGGTGGTGGGTGGGAGGTTAGAGTGCTGTCCGATGCTCCCCTGGGTGTTTGCTTGGTTCAGCAGTCGTAGTTACATAGTGTCCAAAGGTGATCTTTAACATCTTATCCAGTGTAGTGAAGAACTAATGAAAAGAAACCAGCTTTAAATGTAGTCATTATTGTTTTACATCAATCCAAGCTGACATTTATTCGCATTAAAATGTGAGTAATTATTTTTGTAGTCATCCATCCATCACTTCCTGCTTCTGTCTGTGTGTGTGTGTGTGTGTGTGTGTGTGTGTATGACTTTGTGTGTCTGGGAGAAGAGACAGCGAGAGACAAGTGTGTTTGTGTCTGTGTGCGCTTTAGTATGCACGCGTGAGTTTCATGTCTCCACACCTCGTTGCACCACGCCCTCACACACTTCCATGGCCAGGAGGTGTTTGTTTCTCTTTTAAATGGGCGACGCGCCATATGTGTGGTCATTAGTCTAAAGACCGTCCTTCAGCCGCACCAGAGGACAACGTGTCAATAAGTAGATTAACTAGCCACTGGTGTTCCCCGGCTTTACTAAAGGACCTTGAATTATAGCAACTTTCACCTTGTTTCACTCCCATCAATTTTATGGAAAATATCACACGAATCACAAATGCCATGACGGATGCATGGCTTAAGGGGAAAATACCCAGCATTTGTTTTGAACATGTGGCCGAGAAAAAAACATTCGGCGGTGCGGTGACGTGAGGAGGCCAGGAAGAGAGGAAATAATTGGAAACGGCGTTCACGGAACACAGGATCAATTTGTATGTTTGCCTTAACTCGTGTTGTGGTTCAACACAGAGCGAGGTGCTGCTCTTTGCTCCACTTAAGGTTTTTAACCCCTATTAGACTGAGGCCCGGCTGACACTGTGTCCTACTGTAGCTACAGTAAATTGCCAATTTGGAACCCTATGTCTGCCCCAGTCCTCTCTGTGTCCATTATAGGAGACTCATTGGTTCACTGCATCATCTCTGTCACAAACACACATACATACAGGCACACACATCCACTTTCACAAAAACATATACACACACAAAAGTGCAGATAATCGTACTCGCATCATACTGCCAAATAACATAAAGACACAAACAGCAGATTCACACATATTGTACAAACACAGAAGCTCTCACACTTTCAGGTGTGTAAACATGCATTCACACATTTACACCTGCACAAACATCCACTATGGTGGTGATTTAGAGAGACATGGGCTGGCTACATTACAAGCCCAGGGTAAAAGGGCTGCAAATAAAAGAATTTCAACCCTTTCATGAAATGGCTCAACAAAAAAGAAAATATTCTGGTTTACAGATAACCAAAAAATTTAATGAAGTTGAAATTGAAATTTGAAGAAGGCTAGATGGGCTATTTAATTAGTGTTTGTTTGCTATCGTAGGTAGGTACAAATATGTCTGAAAATCTGATTATGTAAGTTATGTGTTTGAAAATCTTTACTTTTGGTCTTTTTTGTAGTATCATTTGAAAGTGTATGAGTGGGCTTCTCAGTCTGGTTTATTGTATATTAATTTGTGGTCTCTTGTGAGCCCATGCAGCTTGGGAATTTCTGTATGCATGACACAGTAATAAAATCTACATCATCATCAGCAGCATCATCTATATCAATTCACATACCCTCTCACACACAGACAACACATTAAACACATGCACAGCTCACCAACTCATACGTACAAAAAATCGTTCAGCGGTCACCCTCACAAATATAAAAACAACACTTTTGTGTGAGCGCCCATGTACACACACATGCTCTTACATAATCACCCAATAATTAAAAATACACACTTGTATTCAAGCCTACACATGCACTCTTTCACGCACACACACACACACACAGGGAAGTTGTGGTATCCAGCAGACGCAGGGCCTTGTTTGGGCCCTGCAAACCCTGGGCCTGTCACTGTGTATGGACCGAGCCATTTATCATGTAATCTGGTGTGGAGAATGGACGGGGCACTATCAGCAATCTGCTATTGATCCATGCCTGGGGCCACAGCTATTGTTCATCTGTAGCCCTCGACTGGCACCCATAATGAAAGAAACTAAACAATGCATAGCAATCAGACTCCCCCCAAATCATCCCATCTAACTTCTCTCTCTCTTAAAAAAAAAGAGGACAGGAATCGGTGGGGGGTTAAAGAAGGGAAACAGCAGAAAAAGAACAGAAGAAAAGTTTTTTTCTCAGTTTGAGAGAAAACTTTTGTTATTATGTTTCTCTTTCAGAAGGTGTGAGCAGGGGGAGAAAAACACATTTATCATGTCAGAGATGGCTCATATCATCCCTGACCCTGAGCACCAGACGACACAGTTGATATTGAAGCCGCCTATTGAATAATGCTCAACACCATCCTCTGCCTAGGAAATAGAGACGTATGGTAAATCGGTACGATTGAGGGTTCCCAAGATCATGGTGACTGAATTTTTGCATGTTTTTGCTCTGAATATTGGCAAAATACTAATGAAGTTGGGCCGTTTAATATCTCAGTGAGACATTGGTCATTTAATGTCTCCCTATGTGCTTTGAGATGCAGACTTAGCAGGGTTCAAGAAATGTTCATTCAGCATGCATGCATTTTTTATCACCCAGACGGCTGACTGGAGGATTTTCATTTATTTAAAATTATGCCACTTAAGTTCAGCAAATAATTGAGTTAATTCCACAATCAACCAGAATACAAAATAATTTAAGGTAGTGTTTCTAGTCGTGATTCAGATGTCAGCTTGTTTTACAAAGACCTTGGTGGATGGGTTTAGAATTACAAAGAAATTCCAATCCAAGCAACAACAAAAAGTTTGATTTGGGATTATTTCAAAAATGACGTTTGACTGATATATCACCTCTTGGGTTAATGGGTTAATTAAGTTTAGGCAACTAAAACTACTTTGTTAAAGTTGGGAGAAGAGCTTGGTCATTGTTAGGAAAACAATGCTTGGTTAAAAGGTGATTAAATGGTTAAAAGATACCATTGGTGTCTGTTGCAACCCCATCTTCTAACAAGACTAAGATTCTATAGCCATGTCAGCGGCTCTGTGAGGCTGTACTTAGGCACAGCAGTGCTTTAAACTGCCTAACTAAATGCTAACACTAGCATGGTCACATTGATAATGCTAACATGCATTAGTGTTTTAGCATGCTAACATTTGCAAATTAGCACTAAACACAAAGTACAGGTGAGGCTGTTGGGAATTTCACTAGTTTTGTAGGTATTTGGTCATAAACCAAACTATTGGACAAAGTTCTTGACCTGATGATGGTGCTAGAGGAAAGGTTAAGGGATCACCTAAGTCCTTATATATCATCCTGAGGTGAAGACGAATGTCTGTATCAAATTTCATGCCAAACTATCCAATAGTTGTTGAGATATTTCACTCTAAACCACACGCCTTAAGGTGGCACTACTAAAAGTTAGGGAATCACCAAAGTCAGAAAGAATAAAGTGGTGGACCAACAGACCTGCAGTCTGCCTCCACGGAATTCTATGGAGCTTCGGTGGGTCACTTGAGGAGCTAGCCTGATGTCCAGCGGCCATCTTTTGAAGGGTTTCGCCTTGCCATTTTCAGGGAGTGGCATGGAGTACCCAGAAGATGGCAGGGTCCCCATGTGTTCCGATGCCATTGGCTCTCTCAGTGCCATAAAACCCCAGTCGGTTGTCGCTGCCTGCATCCTGTCAGACCTCCAGTCAGCCATCCCTATCGAAGCAGTCAGCAAAGGTTTCTGTCTTAAGCCTCCAGAGTTGTCCCATCTACATTTGTGAGCCCCAGAGCAGTCACGTCTACGTCGCCTAATCCAGCCCCCAGGCCGTTCACAGGGGTTCCCCAGCTCTGTTCTTCAGCACCCAGGCTACATGCCCCTTAGTCCCTCCAGCAATCCTGCATGGTGTTCCAACCTGGTGGGATGTCACTTTGTTAGATAACAATGAATTTGTGTGCACTTTGACAGGAAGTTCCACAGGAAGCAACACAGCTGTTAAAGAAAAATTGGTACTAAAGAGATGTCCTCAATTGATTAAAGAAATAACTTGATGATCCCCAGTTGGCGTTATGTGAGGATATGTTTATTACAAAGGAATCTGAAAACAGAGAAGCAATGCGCTAGCATGTACACATGCACAGCCAACACAGAACTTAGCCTTGCATCTAGTGCCCCACATCCCAAAACAACATTCACAGGGCCTACGGCCTCCTTTGTAGACCATACTTTAGTCAAAGTGTCATAAATTCTATTACACCCATAAACTCCTTGGTCACCCCCAAATTTCTCCGACAACCACCTAGTCCTTTTCCAAGGGACCAAGGAGGTTAAGGAGAATCATGTCTGTTCTAGATTGAATAAAAATGAGTAAAAGCACAATTGTAATATAAAAGAATATCACCTAATGTGAAGAAATATATATATAAATCAGGTTTTACTCAAATTTAAACTTAATTTAAATTAACTTGAGTATAAGTTTACATGTAAATATAAGAAAGAATAAAAAAAAAAAGTGGCAATAAGACCAGAAAATATCTACTGTATAAGTTATATTGTTAATTAAAGTTTAATTTAATAGGCAGAGGAGGAAAACTCGGCCGAAAACCGTCCTTGGAGGAATTCCAGCACTGATGCCACAGGGCAGTTAACTGGATCCTGTTGGTGCGCTCTGCACCATAAAAAGAAAAGTTTCTTGAAACTTGAAAGAATAAAGTTTCCTTTTGGAGGGAGCTCTGGAGTGCAGGATGGTCTCAACTACCTCAGTAGAGAGACACCTGTCGTATCTCCCGCTCCATCCTTTCCCCACTCGTGAACAAGTGCACGCTGAAGGTCCTGGTTTGATAAAGGCTACAGGACAGCATCATCTGCAAAAAGCAGAGACGAGATCCTGTGGTCCCCAAACCGGACTCCTTCTGGCCCCCGACTACACCTAGACATCGTTCCCTGCTGGAGTCCAACATGCACCGGGAACAATTCTGACTTACTGCCGGAAATTCTCCTTTCTTAAAAAGAGGGACCACCACCCCGATCTGCCAGTCCAGAGGCACTATCCCAAACTGCCGCGCAATGTTGCAGAGGCGTTTCAGCCAAAACAGCCCCACAACATCCAGAGACTTGAGGTACTCAGGGCGGATCTCATCCACCCCCAGTGCCCTGCCACTGAGGAGCTTCTCAACTACCTTGGTGACCTCAGCTTGAGGGAATAATGAGTCCACACCTGGGCACTTGGTCTCTGCTTCCTCAGTGGAAGACATGTCGTGTTGGGTTGAGATCCTCGAAGTAATCCTTCCACCGTCCGAGGATATCCCCAGTTGAAGTCAGCAGATTCCTATCCCCACTGTAAACAGTGTGTGCAGGGCACTGCTTCCAACTCACCACCAGGTGGTAATCAGTTTACAGCTCCACCCCTGGCTTCACCCAAGATTAAACAACCACAAAGTCGATCATTGACCTCTGACCTAGGGTGTAACGTGCACTGATGGACACCTTATGCTTGAACATGATGTTCATTATGGACAAACTGGGAGTAGCACAGAAGTCCAATAACAGAACACCACTCAGATTCAGGTTGGAGGGGCCGTAACAGTTAGAGACCTATCCCTGACCCGAAGGCGCAGGGAAACAACGCTCTCATTCACCGGGGTGAACTCCAACACATGGCGGCTGAGCTGGGGGGCTATGAGCAAGCCCACACCAGCCCGCCGCCTCTCACTGCGGGCAACTCCAGAGTAGTAGCGAGTCCAGCCTCTCTCGAGGAGTTGGGATTCAGAGCCCAAGCTGTGCGTGGAGGTGAGCCCGACTATCTCTAGTCAGTATCTCTCAACCTCCCGCACAAGCTTATGCTCCATCCCCCCCGGCGAGGTGACTTGCAATGTCCCTAGAGCCATATTCCATGTCTGGGGATAGTGTCGCCGAGGCCCCCGCCTTCGACTGCCAACCAATCCACATGGCACCGGCCCCTTACCTTTCTTTCTGCAGGTGGTGGGCCCACATGAAATTGGCCCCACGTTGCTCCTTCAGGCTGAGCCCGGCCGGGCCCTGTGGGGCCCCTACTGCGCCATACTGAGCAACATCACGGTCATTGAGCTAATGCTCGTCATAAGGGGGATTTGCGCTAGTATTTTTATATTAACATTCGCTTCATTAATTCATGTAATGGAAAAAGAGTGACTCACAGTAACAAATTGCAGTTCTCCTCAGTGCTATGGGAGTGCATAACACCGTGTTTAGCATCTATCATGTCATTCTTTTGGTTTTACAGCCCACAGCTTTAGTGTTTTGGTTCAGTCTCATCACTCTCATCAGCCTTGTTTTAAGGCACAGCTGGCAGCTGTTCTCAGTGAAAAAGCTCAAACCCGCAGTAAACTACCTGCCTAGAACCAGAAGACACAAACATAGTGAGTCTCTTAATAACATAGTAGAGCATTTAGCAGCTAAACAGCCAGATATTTCTCTCAGGAGTTGAGGGAGACCAAAACAGAGCTAAAAGGAGAATGAACATTGGACTTACATTTGTCAGGTGAATAGAAACACATTCCAAATTGATTCTAATGTTGACCGCTCAGTGTTTTAATAGCGAAGAGGTTGTTTTAGGTATTTTAGCAAGCAACAAATGCTATTGTTTTTCAGTTTTTTTATATCAATTTGTTTTTCTGGCTTGCTCCAAGTAGTCTCTCTTTCTCTCTTTCTCATAAAGCAGTGTGATTGCCCATAGCATCACCATCTGCCAGCTAGTGCGAGGTGAAACACTAAGCACTCTAGTGGGATGAATGAGTGATAGGAGCATGAGTGCTGGGAGTGTGTGAGTATGTGGAATCCTGCATTATAAACATACACGCACACACATACCTATCCGTTAACCCTGGTGTAAACAGCTCAGTCTTATCATTGCTGCTGTGACAGTCACCCAGCAGACAGACACTCAGTGGAGCAGACAGAAAGAGACACAAACAATAAGTAAGCCAGCCAGTGACACAGAAAGTTGGCCTAAACCCCAGTACAAGATTTAAAACCACAATTTATTCATGGTGACTGATTTTCAAGATTTTTAAGAGTCTATACTGATCTATGCAAATTAGGGCGGATCTCCATGCATTCAGGACATGTTACTGCATCTTGTAGTGTGTATGGGTTCAGCATTCAAGTTTCGTTCGTCCTGAATAAACAGAGTCAATTTGTTTGGTCAATTTGTTTGGTTTCCAGCTGGAATCTGGAAATTCTGAAGGTTATCCTGTAGTTTGAGCTGGTTATTGATCACAATCTGAATGCATTTCTATGACTGTTTATCAATGAATACTCAGTCACTGAGTGTTTGAGTCATTCAGGTAGAATTTTAAAGAGTAACTAAACCCCAAAGTTTTGGCTGAAGTGCCTCTACCCTGGAAATTCCAAAAATGCCTCTAGAACATCAAAAAAGTGTCCTCTTAGGACACTCCTCTGGCATAAACTTTTCCGGGGAGGCTGAGGAGTGTGATCCTCCTGTATTTGGAACACACCCTCCGGTCCCCTTTCTTGAAAAGAAAACGCAATTCAAGTAGATGCGACAAAAATCAACTGTGAAAGATAATTTGAAGTTAATTCCTGGACTTGACCAGTTTGGTATCTTAGTGGTACCCAGTTGGGCGCGGTAGAGGCTGTGACGATGTCAATCCAGTTGTGTACAGCAATCTTGGTGCCAAAAATTTGGCGACTCACGCTGTCCGCTGCTCACTTGTGTGCCATAATACTTTGGTCACTTTATTTGGTGAAGAAACACCAGCATAAACCTCTATAAAATGACACGAATCCCTGCATCCATGTTTTGCTTGTCTTTCCACTTTCATTTTGTGTTCTTCAACCAGCTGACCACACAGAAAAATTGTTTAATTCTGATTATGGCATTATTGCCAGCAAGACAATAAAATTACTAAGTGATTTTTACCAACATCTGTCAACCAGAACAGTAGCAGTAGCAAGTAACCTTTTCCAACGGCCTTAACACATGTGATTCTTTACAGTCATCTGAAGGCAGCAAGTATCTGTTCCATCTGCTGTCTCTAATTGGATTGATGTTGCACAACCAGACCACATTTACACACGGCAGATCAGTGCTTATGTTCACATCAGACTTGTCGGTTTTGATTAATTATTCTAAACAGTTTCTACTGCAGTGTAAATCAACAGGCATGTTGGAAATGGGCACATTCACACAGTCCCATGATAAATTGAAGGTCAATAAAAACCTCTCTCTCTGCTAAAAAACTCTCTCAGATTGTCTATTCCTACCAGTCCTCTCCCGGTGTCTTCATCAAAAACATCCAGGGGCCAAATGTATAAAACTCTGTTTGTATTTGGGCGTATAAATCTGTGTACACACAAAACAGGAAACATGCATACACCGTATTTTTGTCAGATTTACAAAACACCACGTACGTCCGATCCCACGTTTTTTTTCCTCATACATCTCCATCATTCTGAAATTGTACGCACCTGCAGGAGTCTTCTGACCATTCCCACAATTTATTAGAATGCCTTCAAAGACATCCCCCATTGCCTGGTTAAAAGGCACGGCATTTAGTTATATTTTGAGGAGAAATGGCGGAAGTCTCGAAAAAGCACTTGAAGAAGAAGAAGCACACTTTTACAAATTTTGAACTGGAAGTAATGGTTGACCAAATTGACAGAATAAAATGTATATTATTTGGAAGCCTAAGCTCTGGAATAAGTAACAAAATGAAAAAAGCTGTTGAGCCGGGGTAGATATACTGCAGCGTCTGAATACGTCTGAGAATAAGGATACGGTGTGCAGCTTGCTACAGGTGAGTGGTGATTGCCATGACGCCAGACCAGGGTTGAAATGAGCACAAACACACAGACCGAAACAGGAACACGAGGGAGGGGGAAAATACAGGGAAAACAGAGCAGGATCATGACAGTACCCTTCAACAGAAGCCTCTTGGCAACCCACCCGGTTTTTCAGGTGGGTCTATAAGGAGGAGCTGGTCCAAGATGAGGGCCCGACAGACCCATTACCTTTCTTTCGGGCCAAAAACCTTCCCAATCTACTAGTTACGGAAGGCCCCTCCCCCAATGGCGTAAGTCTAGCAAACGCCATACAGAGTAGGCGGGATGGTCGATGACCTGGGCAGGTGGATGGGTGTTATGATGGAGGGCACAAGGTACAATGGAGAACAGGCATAAGCAAGGAGTCATGGAACGTGGGATGAATCTTCAGAGAGCTAGGCAGTTTTAATCAGACCGTGGCAGGGTTTATGACCCGACCAACCTCATAAGGTTCAATGAAACTTGGAGAGAGTTTCTGTGACTCAGTTCTTAGGGGAATGCTTTTTGTAGTGAGCCAAACCTTTTGACCTGGTCTGTAGTCTGGAGCGGGGATGCGATGGCGATCCGCCATGCATTGGTTCTGGTCGACAGAGCGGAGAAGGGCCATGCGGGGGTCCTTCCAGATTGGACTGAAGGGACCTATACCTTGTCCTCCTGCGCACCAAACAAGATGCTTCGAATGGGGACAGACCTGTAGCTGTGCTCATCATGATATTGTGAGCGTACTCGACCCATCCGAGATGGGAGCTCCAAGCTGAAGGTTTATTGGTGGCCAGGAATCGAAAGGCTGACTCCAGGTCTTGGTTGATACGCTCTGTCTGGCCATTGGTCTGGGGATGAAAACCAGAGGATAAGCTTACATTGGCACCAAGACCATGAAAGAAAGCTTTCCATACCTGGGCGGCTGTGGCTTGGTGGCAGAATGGTTGCCTGCCAATCGTAAGGTCAGTGGTTCGATCCCCTAGCCACGTGTCGAAGTATCCTTGAGCAAGATACTGAAC
Source organism: Coreoperca whiteheadi (assembly GCA_011952105.1). Taxonomy (NCBI): domain Eukaryota; kingdom Metazoa; phylum Chordata; class Actinopteri; order Centrarchiformes; family Sinipercidae; genus Coreoperca; species Coreoperca whiteheadi. The sequence goes on along the minus strand of CM022485.1, from coordinate 31,287,802 downwards.
CCCAAAATGCTCTCGAAGCTGCGCCTTCGGTTTGTGAATGTTCTCATATGTAAGTCGCTTTGGATAAAAGCGTCTGCTAAATCACTAAATGTAAATGTAATGTAAATGGATCAGGGTAGGGTTAAATGTTCTGGGCCTCCCTGACTATACACTCTGTTTCCCAGGTAAGAACAGCAATCACACTGGTAGGGGGTGGGATGGTTTCAGGGTTTTCTAGTCTTCCGACTACTCAAAGCGCTTTACACATTACATATCACATTTACCCCATTCACATACATTCATATGCTGATGGCAGGAGCTAACTGCCCATCAGTACAAGGAAACTAATCATTCTCACACACCGAATGCACTGGAGCAATTGGGGTTCAGTATCTTGCTCAAGGAAATAGCTCTATTGAGCCATGTATTCCTGTAGCCCTCCGTAGTAACGACATAATGAACTTCCTTAATGATAACATTTTAACTATTAGAAAAAAATGTATCACGTCCTGCCCTTAATTGGTACAGATCTATCTTCAAACACAGAAACCTTAGAAAAAGCTATAAAACCTGATGTATACCTGATGTCTGCTTCTCTCCTGTTGACATTATTCAACTAACCTCGACAATTTCTTCATCTGTCTCTTAGACCCCATTCGAACTAGGCTGTTTAAAGACGTTTTGCCCCTAGTTAGGACTACTAGATATGATAAATCTGTCTTTATTAACAGGCTATGTAACAGAGTCTTTTAAAGTAGCTGTAATTAAGCCTCTTGTTAAAAATCCCACTCTTGATCCAGGGGTTTTAGCCAACTATAGACCTATATCTAACCTTACCTTTATCTCTAAGATCCTAGAGAAAACAGCTGCCAATCAGTTATGTGATTTTCTAAATAAATAGTATATTTGAGGATTTTCAGTCAGGATTTAGAGTGCATCATAGCACAGAGACAGCACTGGTAAAATTACAAATTACTTTTTAATTGCATCAGAAAATGGACTTGTCTCTGTACTTGTCTTGTTAGAGCTTAGTGCTGCATTCGACACCATTGACCATCACATCCTATGAACAGAAACTGGAACATCAAATTGGCATTAAAGGAACCGCACTAAACTGGTTTAAATCCTATCTATCAGACTGATCTAAGTTTGTACATGTTTACGATGAATCCTCCGAGCATGCCAAAGTTAGTCACAGAGTTCCATAGTTTACATTATTTATGCTTCCTTTGGGCAATATTATCAGGAAAAACTCCATAAAGTTTCATTGTTATGCAGATAATACCCAATTATATCTATCGATCAAGCCAGATGAAACTAATAAGTTAGCTAAACTTCAAGCTTTAAGACTTTAAGAACATAAAAACCTGGATGACCTGGAATTTTCTAATGTTAAAACTCAGACAAAAGTGAAGTTATTGTACTTTGCCCCAAACACCTCCGAGACACATTGTCAGGTATAGTTACTCTAGATGTGTGAGGGTTTGGGTTATTTTTCCCCTCAGCCCCCATGTTTCCCTGTGTTTTTTTCCCTTATCCTTGTGTCTCTAGTCTGTCTAGTTTGTCTGTCTTGCCTGTCAGGCGCACACACCATTGGGCGAGCCAGGCCAGCTCCCTCTCCTTCCTCACCTGCCATCCATTCCTCCGTGCTCCTGCTTCCTGCACAGTTGTGGCTCATCCAATCACCACCACTCGCAGTATAAAACGTCAGCTCTCTTCGACAGATCGTACCGTTGTACCTCAAAGTACTGACCCCTGGCTTTAACGATTACATTGTGTGGCTTTGTTAAGTATATCTCCACGCTAATTTTTTACTTCTTTTTTATGCTCCAGGCTTATCATCTCCTGTCACCTCCGTCCGTCCATCAGTCAGCCTGCCTTGCTCAGTGGAGTCCCCACCATCGACTCACCTGCCAGCCCCGCTACCCTCAGCAACTAGCTTACCCGCTCTCTGACTCTCCAGTCTGCGTGCCTGTGATCTCAGTTTCCCAGTTGGCTCCGCATCTCCTGGCTCATCAGCCAGCCCCGCTCCCTCGACGACCTACTCTTTTGATATATCCAGTCTGCCTGCCTGTGATCTCAGCTCCGCCGACCTACCCCGCTTTCTCCTCCTAAAAATAAATCCGTTAATAAAACTTTTTCCAACATCACCTACATCGAGCCTGAGCCTTACCTTTGGGTCCTAAGCCTCACTAGACTTAACAAGATGGCATTGCCCTGCCTCCAACACCATCGTGGAACCTCGGGGTGTTCTTTGATCAGGATTTATCCTCTCCTCTCCTTTGGAATCATATCCCAGTGTGGGTTCGGGAGGCAGACACCATCTCTACATTTAAGAGTAGGCTTAAGACTTTCCGCTTGTAAAAAGCTTATAGTTAGGGCTGGCTAAGTTGAGTCCTGAACCATCCCTTAGCTATGCTGCTATAGGCCTAGACTACCAGGAGATTTCCCATGATGCACCTCTCTCCTCTCCCTCTCCATCTGTATGCATTCTTATCCCATAAATGCATGTTACTAACTCCATATCTTCTCTCTCCCGTAGTTCTGTGCTTTCTCATCTCTCGCTTCTCTTTTACGGTAACTTTCAGCAAATATTTCTGCCTCCAGAGATGCGGAGTCTGGATCTGTGATTGTGGGCCACCTGCTGGACCAGTGCTGCTGTGTCTATGGTGGAAGAGAGGTGGGGTGGCTTGGATCCTGCTCGGTGGACAACCCCTTGGAGCTGCTTAGTTGTCCTTCTGGATCCATCCTCTTCCCTTATGTTTTCCAATCTACCAATTTCATCATAATTAGATTTATATAGTACAATTTCATCATTTTGATTATAATTGTATGTACTATGATTTCTGGATCCATCCTCTACATGTTTACAACCTACATTTTGTCATCATAATGATTTTCTGTTGTGAATCTATTGCATGTCTGTCCATCCTAGGAGACAGATCCCTCCTCTGTTGCACTACCTGAGGTTTCTTCAATTTTTTTTTTACTCTGTTAAAAGGATTTTTTGGGGTAGTTTTTCCTTATTCAAATCGTGGGTCTAAGGACAGAGTATATCGTATGTTGTACAGATTGTAAAGATTTGTGATATTGGGCTATATAAATAAAATTGAAATTGAATTGAATTTCAGCCACAGAATCTGTTACGAAAATTGTACGGTGTAATGAGGCCTTAAGTCAGTCAGCGACTCAGAGACAGACAGTCAGGGGGTAAGTAAAATAGACATAGAGTCTGTGGGTAAGTCAGACAGAAACTCAGGGAAAAGTCAGACAGACATGTATCCTCTCCCGAACACTTCAGGGGGAAGGGGCTCTGGGAGAGGCAGCAGCCAGGCGATAAGGCTCTCACATGTGGCTGCTGTCGTGTAATTCCTCCTATAATGCAACCAGGCCCTAGTTCTCAGCTCAGCCCTGATCTGCACAACCTCTCCTGAGACTCAACTGTCACAACCCAACCCTGCCACGACTCTGAGCAGCCACACACACACACACACACACACACAGAGAGAAAGGTGCTTAAGTGTTTGCATGAGTATGTGCGTGTCAGAGAGTGAGAGCAAGTTCTGAGCCATGTGTGTCATTTTCCATGAGAAGCTCAGGCAGGCTGAGGCTAAAGCCAGACAAGTTCCTAGAGGGAGAGAGGATCAAGGCACAGCGAGCGTTTCTCAGATCTATGTGCTTACAGTATATACAGCTGTGTGTCTCCCTGTCTGGCTTTATGTGTTCTCATACATCGACATGAAGACATTCTGTCTCCGACTGCTGCAAAAAAAAGTCCATCCCGACAAGTTATTTTTACTTGAGTCATATGAAGTTCTTTGTCTCCACACATTCATGAACCAGTTGCTACCGAGCAAACCAGTCTTCTACTGGTGTCCAATGAGAGTACCTTGCTTAAGGGCACCTTAGCATCAGCACCACTCCCCATTGACATTTTGTAGAAACTAGTCACTTTAAATTGATTTAAAGCTACTATGTGTATATTGTTGTTGTGATTATTGTCATACATTTTTGTTTGAAAAATTAGAGAATTTAGGTCAAAAGTCTATGTCAGTCAAAGAGTGGTCCATACAATGAAAAATATTGCGCCACCAGACGAAAGATGCTGTTCCCTTTTGTAGTTCGGATCAAACTTTTACAAGATTTTTCATCTACTTTAGATAAGAATATAAATACAAGGCTCGTCTAAATCCCAATAAACATGACCTTGTATCATCTAGTAATAATCAATGCCCCCACATGAACATGTAAGCTACAGCTACTGTGCCTCATTCTATGCCAGGCTATTTTGGTCGATCAGTACATGGTGTTAGAATGAAGTCTAATAAACACAGATAAATAATATAATCCACCTAATTTAATTTATATGAAACAAGTATCCTGTGAATTCAAGCAAAATTTTTATTCCATGGCTTTAGCTTTTTTCAGCCAGAACAGATTTGCGCCTCACAAATAGGCAGTAGTCACAGAAATTGTTTGTTGATTTTTTAATTCAACAATATCAACAACAGTACTTTCAGTTGAGCATAAATTAAGCATGTGTGGATAACTCCTGTCTTATAGTGCAACATAGAACATGCATTGGCGTATATTGGTAATTTTTTTCCAAATTAACTATACAGTAACAAAAGCTGCTGTATAGTACTTGTGTATTACATCTGTGCTCAGATGCAATAATTAAACAATAGTTTTATAATTCAATTCTATTGAATAAAAACAATAATCAAAGAATCGAGCATACAGGCATGCTTCTCCACAGTTTCATGTAGAAGCTATTTTCTTTTCACCTATAGTTCCTACATGAAACTGCTCAAAACAACTAACTGTCATACTGTTTTTGCATGTACATAGAGCGCACTGTGTACACATAACTGGTCAATAAAGCTGATTCTGATTCTGATTCTGAAGGTCTGGAAAGCGACATTTCTCTTGAGTTTTTAAAATGTATTTTTGGGTGCTTTGAGCACCACAAGTGCCATATAGCCCCATTATATTTCAAAAATGCTTACCGCTGATATCTCCGAAACTTGGCAACTCACACCAAAACAATCTAGATGGATAAATAGCACTACAAGTAAGAGGACAAATTAAGTCTTTTTGATTTTGGGGTGAACTGTCCCTTTAAGGGTTAGACCATTACTCATCCAACCATTAACCTTCTGGTTAAACCTTTCTAATCCTTCACAACATAAGGTTGGAGAGAGAGAGAAACAGAGAGGCACAAGTAGACACACAGACGGGGATTCACAACTAGCAGGACTGCAGCGGATGGCATCACAGAGCCATTTCCTCTCAGCCTCCAGTGCTCCAAGGAGGAAAGAGTTGATTTAAATCCTACATCACCTTCCATTGTCTAGTCCATCACTAACACTTAAGATTGTATCCACATTCCCGCGTTCCCCCTGCCCTGCCCCACCTTCTGTCGTCTCCCACTACTACCATGTCCTCTTACCCAGCAATGATGAGCCTGTTTCCAGTGCTCCACGCTGATGCAAGGAGGCACAAAGACATGCACACTGTGGAAATGTGGAATAAACAACACAGGACAAATGAGACGAGTGAGGAGTGTGCATATGCGGGAAGTGGACAAAATACCAGAAACACCATATATAGAAGTATTTAATAAATAAATAACTCCCCCATAGCCTGTTTAGGCTGCACCTGTACGGCGTTGTGAATACTGATGGTTTCACTGGTACTACAGTTGAAGCTGATATGGTATTTTCCACTGCTAGGGGCATTATGTTACAGCGGCGTATTCTTCATCGTCTTACTACAGAACATACTGACCAACTTCTGTTTTACAAAGGCTATTAACTCAGTAGCGGTGGTCAGTAAAGTATGCATTCACTTAATTATCCTCGCACAGGCAAAAGACTGTATGCTTAAAAGTAAATGCAGTTAACAAAAAGCTGCACACTCTCATTCACTTTTCACAAATTTTTTCGGTTCGTCAGACAGTGACCTTCAGCAAGACCCGCTACCTTAACTGCCAGTTATGTTTCATATTGCAATTCAGTTCATTAAAGACATGAATCAATGGTTTGGCACATAGTGCCCCCTTTATATATTTACTGAATCTACAATCAATATCGAATCGAAAATCCATTCTGAATCAAAACGTGATAAAGATTCCTAACCTACATTACCTGAGCAGTAGGATCCAATTTAAAGCGTTAACAGCCATTACTCTAATGTAAGTTTCAAAGCCACATTAAGCAAAGTTGTTATTTATGGTCATTTGGAATTTGTATCCAAGGCCAACGCATAGAAGCATATAGCATGCATAGCTGGAGCCCAGAGTACAATGAACACCAGTGTGAATCATACATCCAGATGGGTTTACATTTGGAGAAAGACTCATGTTTCCTTCAACCATACCAAATGTGTCTGTGACAAGCTATTAAATACACATGCAGTTGGATCTGTAAGCGGCAGCCATCATTCAGTAGTTTGTTTGATGACTGTTCTGCCTTGTCCTGCCTTGTTTGATTTGATCCACATGAACGTTGCTTAAGTTAATAATACGTCTTTGTATTGTATTTGGTTGACCCGTGCAACACTCTTCTACTTTTCCACCTCCGGTTTTCATCACCAGCCAGCAACAGAGTGTGTCCAGCTTTGGGTACATCTAGACCTGCTGCAGGTCACATCCATCGAGATGTTCAGCTAAAATATCAGTGGGCCTCATGCAAGAACCATTTGTTTGAACAGATTCAAGAGGCTAGTCCACATGATTTAACCACCTGCTGTATAACATTCTCCTGTCCATCTCTGCGACAGTCATGTCCCTTTGACAGCCTCCCATCAAATCATTCACTGCTTTGCTTTGGAAAGACAATTTTAAGCATTTAATTTCATGTCAAAATATTACCGTCTTTATCTCTCTCACAGTACACCACTACTTTGATCTTTAGTCTTTGGTAACAATTTTTGTGATGAAACTTGCCCACAAATGGAACTAACAGGTAGCCGTATTCAGAAATGTGTGGGTGTTGGTTACGCTAATGATCAAATGTGCATCTGCTCATGAACAGGTTGCGTTCATCAAGTTTTTGCAGTTGAGAGAGTCTGTTGAATCTGAGTCAGAACACTCATACAAGCAAAACCTTTCAGAAAAGAAGTAAGGCAAGTTTTGGATAAAACATTAAAAAAAATGTTCTTGCATCAGACACAAAGATCTCATTTATTGACTACTAACATTAAAACTGTGCCCCTGTTTCAGTTAGTCTCTCCCAAAGAAATGCACAAGTTACAAGAAGGCACTGTTTCAAAATGGATTGTTGGTGTCTTCGTGGACACTTTGCTTGGCTGCCACTCAGCAATGATTTCAGTTTCAGAAATTAGCAAATTCACATGGTTTTTCACAGAACCCATGTCAGCTTATTGTTTGTCTTCTGGGTTAGAATTTTATTTTTCAATTCAATTCAATTCAATTTTATTTATATAGCCCAATATCACAAATCACATTTGTCTCAAATGGCTTCACAATCTGTAACATATGACACCCTCTGTCCTTAGACCCTCGATTTGATTAAGGAAAAACTACCTAAAAAAAAACCTTTTAACAGGGGAAAAAAATGATAGAAACCTCAGGAAGAGCAACAGAGGAGGGATCCCTCTCCCAGGACGGACAGACATGCAATAGATGTTGTAAGTACAGAATAGATTCATAGTATCAAAATTATAACATATACAGTTATGATGGCAAAATTGTTGTATATATATATATATATATATATCTAATTATGTTGAAAAGTGTGGGATGTAAAACATAAGGGAAGATGACGGGTCTAAACGGACAACCGAGCAGCTCCAGGTGGAGCCCACCGAACAGGACCCGAGCCACTCGTCCCCTGCACCATAGACACAGCAGCACTGCCCCAGCAGGTCGCCAGTAAGAAAGAAGAGACGGACGACAAAGCACATAACTCCGGGAGAGGGAAGAAGTCGAGTTAGTAACATGCATTTATGGGATGAGAATGCATACGGATGGAGAGGAGGACAGAGGTGAAGAGAGAGAGGTGCATCATGGGAAGTCCCCCGACAGTCTAGGCCTATAGCAGCATAACTAAGGGATGGTTCAGGTTCACCTGAGCCAGCCCTAACTATAAGCTTTATCAAAGAGAAAAGTCTTTAGCCTATTCTTAAATGTGGAGATGGTGTCTGCCTCCCGAACCCGAACTGGGATCTGATTCCAAAGGAGAGGAATTGAACAAGAGGAGTGCATGCACTGCTTTTCACTAGGTGGATCTTGGAGGGTCAATTGTATTTCTACAGACCTCAATTAAATGAATTGCAACTAATAGCTGCCTAGAAGGTTTAAATCAGTTTTTAAACATTTTAGTTTTTTTATGTATTATCGGGTGTTTCCCTCTATCCCTTACATATGTGTCCATCTGAACTTGCCAGATATTCCCTTCCCTGCATTCTCCACTGCAGCCACATTAGGTTTTTCTTACTACTCCCACCTTAATCTAAACAGCCCAAGAACCGTGGTCTTTCTCAGTGCCAGGTCATTATGTTCACATCCTTTTATCATTTGCATATAGACAGTCTCCACAAATAGCCTACCTGTAGTCACAACAGCACGCTCTCTTCATTTTGCTACTATATTGGAATAGACACACACAGGCGCAAACAAACACAGATGCAGTCACACACACACACATACGCACGCACACACACACATACACAGTACAAGGTAGAGACTACGATTTGTTTGTGACCTCCAAAACTTTTTCTGTTTTCTCTACTTCTGTCTCTCTAAAAATGAGCCAGATCACACACAGATACAGAAAAATGAAGTCTCCAAACACACACATACGTAATACACACACACGTCTATGTTCACACAGACCCGGGACAAGGTGAATGGGAATTACCCAGAGGACCTTGCCAGAAACCTTCAGGATGACATCGATGCCCTATGCAGCTTCAATAAGTGTGTGTTTGTGTGGACCTACACGTGTGTGTGTGATAAACATGTGTGTCCTTTGAAATGTAATAGTGCATTTCAAAATCTGCTACACAAAGCACATTCTAAAACTATGGCTTGTCCTTTAAGAAAACATTGGACTGGGTGCCTACAGGTCAGGAGAGCTTTTTAAAATACATCACCTCTCTCACTCTTTCTCTCTTTCTCTGGAAAATGCCGGGGTCTCTGAAGGTTGACCCGTGTCTTCCCTTGCTCCCTCCATCCTCCCCTCTGTCGACTGATTCAACCTTTTCTGTTTCATCCGAAGATATTAGCTGTTTGAAAATGATAAATGTGACATTGGGAGAGAATCTGTTTAGGGTTTTATAATCAGAGAAAATGCCCCCCATCCCCCCACCCAAAACTCCACCAAACTTGTTCCAGGCTTGATGACCTTCTAGCAGGTAAAAACAAATTAAACACACAATGCTGTCTTTGAGTCTGATCTGCAATCTGAGGTTTTCTCAAGGACAAGCTGGCTTCAGGCTGCTGTACAAACACACACAGACACGCACTCTATAGAGCCTCCAAACCACACAATGATGGTAAATGGACTGTACTTGTATAGCGCCTTTCTAGTCTTTCGGACTACTCAAAGCGCTTTTACACTATATCACATTCACCCCATTCACACACATTCACACGCTGATGGCAGGAGCTAACTGCCCATCAGTACAAATTAAACTAACCAGTCACACTCACTCACACACCGAAGGCGCAGCTTCGGGAGCAGTTCAGGGTTCAGTATCTTGCTCAAGGATACTTCGACACATGGCCGGGGGAAGCCGGGATCGAACCGCCAACCTTCCGATTGGTGGACGACCCGCTCTGCCACCAAGCCACAGCCGCCCTGATGCCCCCCAAGGATTATTTTCTTAGAACTACAGCTGGGTTTCCATGCATTTTTTTCAGAAAAATGTATCAGGTAACTCAGTAAATACATTGAGACTGCTTTAAGTGGAAAAACAATTGTAAAGAATAAAAAAAAAAAAAAGACAAAATCTAGTGATAAATCAGAAATAAAGTGGAAATAAACAAGACTAATAGGGAATTTGTTATGGCCTTCTAAAAACACACAAGAGCATTTTCTTATCTGGCACCTCTATGGTTATGGTTTGGTTATTCTTAGCCAATTAGAACTAGTTGGTCAAGGGTTTATTCAACCAACCACCACAATCTCCCACCAAATGTCCCAGTCACTCTTTATGGACTCAAACACTGGAGATGCAACAGAGGATGCCATTCATTGTGAACTGAACCTCAAAAAACCTGCTGTCAAAGAACCAAAAGGTGCCCTGCGGCGTGACATGGGGAAGTTAACAAAGGTTCAACATTATGCAAATTTCCTCGGCAGCACAGGAGCAACAACACGGTGACACACAATCATGCTTGTTTTGATTTGCTTATGAGTTGATTGAGTTGTTTTCTACTCCCTTCACCAGTGTTAGGAACTTTAAACAACATGTTAGAAAAGCTTGTTGTTGCAGTCAATGACTTCCCAGTTCTCCACCTTAACTCGAACAAGATACTTTGATTGAATAAGAAAAACAAGGCATGGAATCACATTGCTTTGGGAACTACTTAGTTGTGTTCAGGTATAACTGCCCAACTGAAACTAAGGCTACATCCACACTACTATGTTTTCGTTTTAAAATGCATAAGTGTTGCTACATTTGCACCTAGCCTCCACACTACTCCGCTGTTTTCCAGCCCCTAAAACAGATACGTTTGGAAATGATGCTGGCCCCATTTTTGTTTGAAAACTCCAGGGTTGCGTTGTCTGTAGTCTGGACGGCCAGAAACAGAGGCTTTTGGAAACGATTATATGGCCACCCAAGTTTGCTTATTGATAGGGTCTTATCAGTCACGATGTGTCCTTCCTTGATTCGTCATGCCCCTATCACTTCCTTTTCCGGAAGAAATGAAACACAAAGCATGGCCAGAGACAGGTTATCGAGTATCTTTGGCATAGCTAATTCAATATGAATAACGAATTACAGGTGATGCTAACCTTGCTGCCTATGCTAGCAGCTGTGCAGTTAAATTCTGCATTTTCTAATGCTACTACTACGACTACTATTCAAGCGAGAAAGTTTTCCAATGTCTAGGTGTGGAAGGAGCATCAAAACACGGAGTACAGACCCCAAAGTGAAGGACACCAGAGGTGTCTTTTGTCTGCCCAGGAACAAGATACAATGTTTTCATGGGTTGAAACCAATGTTGAAGAGGTTTTATGGTGCTATAATTATGTCACACTTATGTCTTTGCTTCTGAGAGAGCACAAGGGGTCACTTGTCAAGGAAACATTTGAATATTTGCAAGTGTATAAACGATTCTTTTTTTGATCATCTTGAAACATATCCAGCATTCACCCAATACCTAATACCAAACAGTTTGTTTTTATGATGTAGCTACAACCTACATTAAGGAAACAAATTTATTTGTATTCATCTCTGCAGATGGAAACACACAAAAAACATTTTTTTTGTCACTTATCATTAACAAAGCTTAAAACTAGCTTCACAGATGGATGGAAATGCAGCTTGTATTGGTGGTGGAAATCTACAAAGCAGGCACTTTGTTTATTCAGCAGGCTAAGGCACATGCCACTAGATTGGTATAAATCCGGCCAATGATTTTTGTCACACATTTCATGAGAAATGAGAATGCTGCCTCGAATATAACAAGTTTTAACAATCCTGATTATGCTTTGGATTTTACACAAGCATTCCCAAAATCTTATGTGTGACAGCCAAAGGAATGTTTTGTGGACAAACATACACACACTCAGAGAGGATGGCAAAGAGTTACTTGAAGATAAATAGCATTATGAGCTGGAAATACACACAGTCTATTTACCTGTTTGCTGTGTTCACCCATGTTATTTGTTCTTTAATGTTCCCTGCTCTTATTTCATCTGAAAACCTACACCTCAGATCAAAAAGACAAAAGAACCAACAAGCAGCTTTGAGATATTTACACAGGTTGCAAGCGTGGGGGTGGGTATTTGTAGTGCAACTGTGAAGCCATGTCTGTACACTCTCATTTATCATACGTGCATATCGCTCACACACATGAACATGCAAACAAACCGTGTGTCTGTGTAAGGCAACAACTTATGTTTTGGCCACTTGGGAACAGTGGAAACAAGCTATGAACACAAGCTGTGAACATATTAACAACTTTTAAGTTGACAAATGTATTAACAGCTACCTATTATATAATAACATTCAGCAGACACAGAGCAACAATAGTATTCATTTGGAGTTGTGTTAGTGGACACCAGAAATCTTTAAGTATAATATTCACTCTCCTTGTAGCTCTATTTTTTGTGTCCACCAACTCCATAGAAAATATCTGGCTCTTTAGCTGCTAAATGCTCCACTGTGTTCACCAGCTAATTGCTAACTTTGTCCAAAGTACTGGGCGACAAGGGTAAACGTACTGCAACTTCAAAAAACACATGCAAATAGACAAAACACAAGCAAATTAATAAAACTTCTTCATCAGTTTGACAACACATGCGCAGTATTTAGAAAACACGCTGCAACTACAGACAAAACAAACAACTGCACTGTAAATATACTCAACACAAATAAATTGCAGAAGCACACAGATTTTAAAGAAAAAGTTTGTAAATGAAAAATGAAAATTACAGAAAATTTGAAGGTATTTGAAAGCATTTTTGGAAAACGTCTTGGATTATGACTATAAACATCGTAATGACAGTTTGGGGAACACCCCCAGCGTAGTGCTTCTGAAGCATAAATTAAAAAAGTCCAATCTTGATTGGTGTTGCATCATGACATTTGACGGCGTACACAGAAGGCATAAAGGGATGCCGGAACATAGCACAGGTAGCTTTCTGAGATGAAGCAAGCGCTCTGTACCAGATGGGTGTGGCGACGAGACACAGTGTCTCATTCCCTTTCAGGGAACAAGGGTTATAATCATAACCCGAGACGTTCCCTTTCAAGGGATCTCGCACTGTGTCATCGTAATGACAGTTTTGGGCACGAATTCCCACTATGCCACACCGATCGCCACCACCTAGTGTGAAGCTGGCACCCAGGCACACTTAGGAGGCAAGCACTCTGGCTCCCAGCGTCTCAGGGGGGTGCAGACTGTAATAGCTTATGAAGGTGTGTGGGGTGGCCCACCCAGCCACCTCGCAGATTTCCTGCAATGAGGCTCCAGAAAGGAGGGCCACCGAGGAGGCCATGCCTCTCCTAGCATGAGCCCTCACGGCCATCGGTGAAGGCAAATGGCGCACATGATAAGCTGAGGTAATAGCCTGGACAATCCAGTTACTGATTGTCTGTTTCGAAGCGGGCAGCCGCTTTTTGGCTGCACCAAAACATACCAACAACTGGTCCACTGCGCAAACCTTTCCAGATAGATCCTCACTGTCTGAACCGTGCAGAGGAGGTGAAGTCTGCCCTCATCCATCGTCGCATGAGGTGGAGGATAGAAAGCCTGAAGAACCACTAACCGAGCTACATTAGCTGGCACCTTGGGCACATAGCCCAGAGTCGGGTGCAGGATGGCCTTAATCCCACCTGGGGTCTGAGGTCCCCCACTCTCCTCAGAGAAGTGATGGCAAGGAGAAAGGCCAGGTTCTTGGCCTCGGCCAACTCGAGCGGCTCAAAGGGGGCCTCGGCCAGTCCCTCGAGCACCACTGCCAGGTCCCAGGTCGTGACCCTGGAACGAGCCACAGGCTTCCTCCTCCGAGGCCCATGGAGGAACTGTACAACCAGATGGAGCGATTCATCCCCTATAGGGAAGTTGAAAGCCCCAATGGCAGCCACATATATCTTAAGTGTGGACGTGGTAAGCCCGGCGGAGAAACTCCAGCACTGAAGCTACCGGACAGTTAACTGGGTCCACCACCCGCTCTCTACACCAATTGGAGAACATGTTCCACTTCAGGTTGTACAGTCTCCTAGTGGAAGGAGCCCTGGAGCTGAGCAAAGTCTCTATGACGCCTGCTGACAAGCCCTCTCCTAGGAACTGGGCCCCCGCAGGGGCCAGACCCAGAGGTTCCACAGCTCCGGCCGGGGGCAAAATATCGTAATCACCGCCTGGGACAACAGATCCTTCCTCAGAGGGACCTGCCGTGGAAGGCCGTCTGGCAGGTCGATGATGTCGGAGAACCAAACTCGGGACGGCCACCAGGGTGCTACTAAGAGAAGGCTGACGCCCTCCCGGTGGACCCGCTCCAGAACCCCCAGGAGCAGAGCAAGTTGGGGAAATGCATACAGACGCAGCCTCGGCCATGTCTGGGAGATGACATCCAACCCCAGCGGCGCTAGATGCTGGAGAGAGAACCACAGCGGACAGTGGGACGTCTCTCGAGACGCGAAGAGATCCGCTGAACCTCCTGCACATGGACTCCACCACCACCGGGAATGTACATCGCCCTGAGGGATGAAAGTTTCCCCTGGGACCACAGGAGGATCCGGTCCGCCAGTCTGCATAGAGGGCGCGACCACAGGCCCCCCTGATGATTCAGATACGATACCACGGCCAGTCTCTGGAACTGCTTGACAGTGAGGCTGCAGCATAGCTTCACCTGGCAACTGCCAGTGGTATGTACTCAACACGTGCGGGGGACAGTTGTGCCCGCATCGTCGTCAAATCCCAGACGACCCCCATTCAGTTAATCGACCCCCAGGTAATCCACTGGGAGGGCGTCAAAACGCTCTTCCCGGCATTGAGTCTCAACCCCAAGCACCGTATGTGGGCTAGGACGACATCTTGATGCCGAACCGCCACCTCGTACGACCTGGGCAGAATGAGCCAGTCGTCGATATAAATGAGTACACGAATGCCCTGGGTCTCAGCGGAGCCAGTGCTGCATCCATGCACTTCGTGAAGGTGCAAGAGGAAAGAGCTAGGCCAAAGGGAAGCACCCGATACTGGTACGCTTCGCCCCCGAAAGCAAACCTCAGGAACTTCCCCTGAGAGGGAAGGATGGAGACATGGAAGTCAGCGTCCTTCAGATCTATCGTGACGAACCAGTCCTTGGACTGGATCTGACCCACTATGGCTGGAATGGTGAGCATCCTGAACCTGTATCTCCTCAGAGACCAATTCAGATGCCTGAGATCCAATATAGGACGCAACCCTCCACCCTTCTTGAGAACTAGGAAGCACCGGCTGTAGAACACGGACTCCCTGTCTAGAGGAATACGTTCTATAGCCTCCTTGAACAACAGGGAGTCTACTTCCTGTTCCATTACCCGCACCTGGTCGGGGCCGACAACCGTCCAAACCCCCCCGTTTAATTTCTGGGGGGGGGAACTGAACTGAAGCCTGTAACCCCATTCTACAGAGTCCGCAGGGCCCACGCAGATATACCTGGAAGGCATGACCATGCGGCGAGATAATCTACCAAAGGGACTAGCCTAATGTTTCTCCTTCGCCTTGATTCCCGACAGGTTTAATCACAGATGCCTCTCCACACAAACTAGCCCTGCCATGGGAACGATCGAGCCGTCTCCTTTGTGACACAGAGAGACAAGTCGGTAGCCTTCCTAAGCTCCATGATGTCCTCGGGCGAAAGGCCCCTCGCCCTCATCAAGCTCCTTAAGGAGGTCGGCCTGGTAGGCCTGCAGCACCGCCAGTGTGTGGAGACACCCCCCGGCGCGACCCGCTGCACTATAAGCCCTGCCCACAAGTCGTGATGTCTTGTGGCAAGGCTGCGGGGGCAGGGCCGGGGCCTTCATCGATGCGGCGGCTTCGGGCAAAAGATAGCTAGCAAGCCACAGCACCGCCACATAACCTGACTCAGCCGCCCCCAGTACATTGGCAAAGTCAAGTACCGGGGGATTAGAGTAGGGCAACTCGTTGCGCAAGTCCGGGAAAAAAGGCAGGTCGATGAAATGAACTTTTGTCCCTTGCCTGCTGTCAGTTATTCGCTACACTGTTTTTTCATTATTTCTCAGCGGCATCATGGATTTTGAGCTACCGGTGGTGCCCTCTTTCTGCAGAATGGATCATTTGCTGAAGATCATTTCTGCTTCCCATTTTATTTTCAAGGACTGTTATCAGGCTGTCAGCTAAGCACTTTTCGTACTGTTTTTTTTTTTTTGTGCGAACAAACAAAACAACAAAAATATCTATAGGTTTCTGAACATCTGTTTGGATGGTCAAAATAAATAGATGTATACATGATAAGAAATTTATAATTTACTCTTTATATCTCACATAAAGCTTCTTGTACCAGGAGGTACAGGTTGAGGCCGTGTAAAAGCGCTCATCCAGCTGATTAGGAGGTTGAACATGAACCTCTTCCTGCGGCCAATCCAGGTTAAGTTTGGACACAGCCCAAGACAAAACCTCCACTAACTCCTTGAGAGCGGGTGAGTGGGGTGGCGGCTGCTCCGACTCACCTGCCTCGGTGCTCAACGCCATCAACCCCTCGGAGGCCGACAGCCGGAGCACCGGATCTGCCATGCCGCAGGAAGAAGCCACATCGTGGACTTCCATGCGAGGCGGAAGGATATCAGGATCGTCAGTCGATGACGAGGAAAGTGCCTCAGTTGTCCCCAGCCCCGCAGACAGATCCATCTGCGAGCCCCACGATCTGCGGCACCGCGCTGCCTCAGCAGCCGCAGGCCCAGAACCACGAGGCTCGCGAGGCTGACCGGCGTTGTCAAACACGGCCAGCCGTGAGCGCAGCACCCTCAGCAGCAGCAGCTCGCGCTCGCCACAGGCCCTTCCCTCGAGAGAGGCCCGGGCATTCTGCATGCCGAGGCACTGTAGACACAACTGGTGTGTATCCGTGCCTATAATAAAGCGCGGAAACGGAGGGACACACCGCTTAAACTGTCGCTCGCTCGCCATCGAATCGCTTTCTCTCGCTACTAGTGGACCCACACAACACAGAGTACTGAAGAGTAAAAGCTACCTGTGCTATGTTCCGGCGTCCCTTTATGCCTTCCGGGTAAGCTGTCACATTCTACTTCATGACGCAACACTAATCAAGATTGGACTTTTTTCATTCATGCTTCAGATGCGCTACGCTGGGGGCGTCATTACGATGACACAGTGCGAGTTCCCTTGAAAGGGACCTACTGTTAATCAGAGATAATAACCAGGTTCATCAGTGATGATAGACAGATTGTAGGTTGTTATGAATGTTGGAGTGACCAAGTACAAATAAATGGTGTTTAATATCTGTCATAAACACTAAATCTCCTCACAAGTCATTCGAATTACTGTTAGAATTCCACTTTTTTGCTCTGCAATGTCTCACGAGGTGCATGCAGTAGTTGCTTTTAGCGCATGCGCAGGAAAGAGCAGAAGTCATAACGAGCATGTCCAAGCGGTGTTCAGCACTTTTTAGTTTACCTTGGAAACACTTCCGTCATTTTCTGTATTTGCAGCGCATATCTGTATTTGTTTTTGCTGTGTGTATTTGCAGCGCATTCCTGTTTTTATCGTGTTGTGTGTATTTGCAGCAAGTTTCTGTATTTGGTTGTGTTGTGTGTATTTGCAGCGCATTTGTATAGGCTATTTTCAGCGTGTTTTCTAAATGCTGTGTGCAGGGTGTACATGAAGACTTTTAAGTTTAGATAACCCAGCCACACAAGGTCCCACTGAGTTCTAACTGCATGAGACAGGCACTGTTTTCTGTTGGAATGTCCTAACTGGCCATGAGTGATGCAGCACTACACAGTACGCAACATTTTGAGCTGTACTTTTGTCAGACACCCTGTTTCTTTTTATTCCTGTCGCTCGCGTTGAAAGCGCTGCAACTGGAACCAGGAATGGTTGATTCAGGAAGTTTCAATGAGGCGTTAACTTAAATAAGGTGGCAGCTTGCTGGAGGGAGATCACCAGAGAGCTGGAAGTTTCTAGGAAGAAGATTTATTTAGTGTGTTTTCTCTCAGGATGCTCAGCAGAGCTAGCTCTCTTGCAGTAAAGAAACATCTAAATATCCCAATATAAAACGTGTGTTTTCTGTTTAAAAAGTAGACCTATAAACATAACTAGTTAGCAAGTACACCCATTTTTACTTGAGCGGTTAACGTCTGCAGTCTGATCTTGAGCACAGAGCTGGTATATGGTGTGTTTACATGAAAACAGACGTGCATATTTAACAGATTCAGTGTGGACAGAGAGCGTCTGATGTTAGGTGATGCGACACGATAGTCGAATGCTCACATTCAGTTAGGACACGGTGGTAGCAGTTTTTATTCTGGTCTTAATACTAGAATTGCCATAAATCGTCCTTTTGACTGTTTAAATTCAAACTCTATAATCTCTTATGATAAATACACAAGTGAAAGATGAATAAATTTTTTCTGTTAGGATATCATTTAAAGAATGAAATAATACAAAAATGCAAATTTCACAAGTTTAATTGTTTATTTATCAATATGCTTATAATTGCATAGTCATTTTGTCACTGTCATTTTTGCATACATTCACACCAGTATTTGTCTGAATGGTAATATCCATCAGAGATGCCATTCGCATTTTGGATTAATCTAGCATTACTCAGAAGAGAAAATAAAAATTTAATTGTATTTTTTTGGATTATAATACATTTTACATAATATATTGTTTACAAGTGGAACTAGGCTCTAGCGCAGCGCAGGGAAGTGGAGCACAGCACAGCAAAGGGCACGCAGCGCAGCACAGCACAGGGCAGTGGAACACACATACTCTATGTAGGAGGGTTCTCACCTCTGATCTTTTATGTTGTAAGTCAGTGTTTCCCTTTGATTAGTGTTCCAAACGCAGTAATGTCTGCTTTTGACCCATATAGGATAATTTTTTTCAAGTATTAACCTAAAAGTAATTTGCTTTTCTCTGATTCCTTAAATGTTAAAAGGCTAACCCAGAATAAATCCAGAAATCAGTAAAATCACAAGAAAATATGATTTTAGAAAAATCTTAAAAACCAATGCCTTATTCAGTCAGTCATTTTCTACCGCTTGTTCCCGTTAGGGGTAGCGGGTGACTGGAGCCTATCCTAGTGACTTTGGGCCTTAGGCAGGGTACACCCTGAACAGTGGCCAAATGCCATATTAATATAGAATTTTAATAGAATATGATTTTTTTCCTTACCCAATTAATCATCTCATGATTAAGCATCATCAGATTTATCTCGTGACCCCTTTTTATGTCTGTGTTGGGAACCACTGTTGGTGGTAAGTATTCAAATTGAGACACTGGTCTTTGTGAGTAGCTGGTTTCCTGTTGTCTTTTTTTGCATTCTGTAAATCCCTTTAGTTTATTGAATCTATTGAATTCATTATGTTTCATTTAAGAGACATATTTAAATACGTTGACTCAAAAACCTAAAAATAAATCTTTAAAAATGCATCTTATGTATTTCTTTGTAAATGTAGAACCTAAATGCCTCCACAGGTCGTTAAATATCTTTACAAATGCAAACAAACAATGTAAAACACCTGTTTTGTCAAGCTATAACTTGTTTCCTGTCATGTTTCTTATGCAATGGTATGGGTGAAGGAGGGAAGGAGGGGGGGACTCCCTGTAATATTAAAAATCACACTGAGAGGTGGTAAGATAATTCCCCATAAAAAGCTGCAAAAGAAGAGATGGGAATGTGTTTCTGTTTTCCACCCCAACCCACCTCTACCCCAAGCAAAGACAAAGCGTGTAATAATTACAAGGCCGAACACAATGCGCTGTCGGTTGTGGCGCGGGGAAAGCTGAGCTGTAGCTATCACACTGGCAGATAAATTCAACGCACAATTATTCATCCGGGGACTATGGCATGTAGATTAATGAGTTTGATAACCCGGAGCTTTGCACTGAGCCCAGGCCCGCTGTCGTCATCCTTGCTTTCCCTTTCTCTCTCCCTCCAGCTCACTACAACTGATAGGAAAGGAACAGAATAGAGAGGTGATCATCAGTAGGTGGATGTGTTCACAAGGACAGACAGATGAGGACAGATGAGGGAGGTCCTTCACAGTGAGGAGGACAATTGGTTGGTCCTCACTTCTGCAACAGGTTCGTATAGGGTTAGCACTTGAGTTATTATTGCATTGACACATATCCGTCTTTTCTGCTCTGGCCTGGTCTGCGCTTTACCAAAGTTAAAGTTAGTCTTATTAATTTATTATTTTTGATTACTCATTCTACCTTGAACTGCCTTGTCTGCTTCTTTTTCAGTTGCTGATTTTCTATATTTTCCAGAATGCCTCTGAAGAACCCCTGTAGTGCCAGAAACCCCTAGTTATTCCTAAACTACGCTGTACAAAATTTAGATGAGAGATCAGTATTTGAGAAATTTGGTATTGCATTTTGAATTGTATGTTGTATGATTTTGTACAATTTTGAGACAAGTGAGCTGTGAATTATTACAAAATGGGCTGCAACTTAGAATATTCTTATCTAAATTTCACGGTGGCATTAAGTGGCTATTACAACATAATAGTTAAAGCTCAAACATAGTGTAACAAGTCAGCAAAGTGACTCTGTCAGTCACACAGAAATATCTACATAGAGTTTGCTAACATTAGCTAACTGGTCATACCAGACCAAGTAAGGATGTAAGAACAAAATCCCTGAGTGCATTGAATTAGTCATTTGTGTTCTTTGTTAACAAACTGAACTTTTCATTTGTAGGAGGAAGAATGTGTTTTTTCTTCTTTACAAAGTTGCTTAGTTTTGCTTTAATTTCATATCAGATCTGGTGGCAGGTCTTCTGAAGCATGTAACAGCATGTCCTCTTCAATGAAATAATTGTCCTTGTGTAGGTGGTGGATGTTGGTGCAAATGCTGTCGAGTGGATTGGTGCATCCCTACTATATGCGTAACAGCGATGAAAAATCTGGTTGCCGCATATGTTTAAGCCAATTATCCACAGTGATAAGAGACACATACCACCAAAACTCGAAATTGACCCAGATCTTTAAGATATATTGGCAACAACTTTGCTTTTCTTTTTTTGTGTGTGTTTGGGAATTATTTGCTTATTAAGAGAAGGTAATGCAATGGATGCACAGTGAACAAATGTCACGCAGGCCAAAAGACCCAGAAGCAGACCAGAGAAAGTGGCAAAAAGTCTTTATTGAACAAAGACTAAAAGTGAGCTCCTTGTATCGTCAGGCGGGCAACGGTGCGCAGGCAGCGTATAAATGGTCAGGAGGTCGCTCTCGACGGAAACCCCGAGGTTGGGCCGGGGATCAGACAGGGTGCCTAAACACAGAGTCGGGATTAGTCGGGCTAGGCAAGCAGAGTGATTACTCTCGATAGAAGTGACGGAGAACAAGGCATACGAGTGCTACGTAACGATCCGGCGGGGCCCTGGCTTAAATGCTGCCAAATGCTCCGGAATCTTCCACAGGTGAGACTGGTTGAATTAGCTGCAGGTGGGTCCGCTCCCCGCGCCCCGGACACCCCCCCATACCTGCTAAAGCCAGAGAGAGGTGGAAGACAGCGGAGAAAAGCAAGGACACAGACACACCCCAATCGCCCCGAAGGGAGAGCAAACACCAAACATCCTTTCACAATCACACTGGCCAGGGAGGCATGACAACCAAACAGCAATAATGACTGAAATACAATTACTGTATGTGTGTACATGTGTGTTTGTCTTTGCATGTGTTTATATGTGTGCATTACTTGCTTGCATGTTTGACTTCAGTGTGCTGCCATTAGTGTGTGTTTGCTTGGATATCAGTGTACGTGTGTGTTTCCTGGTATGAATGGGTGTGGTGTGCGTCCACATGTTTATGTATGTGGGGATTGCGATGGAATGCTGGTGTTGAAGGATTCTGTCCCAGGACGGCCATAATGGATGGAGAGAGAGACTTCCCAGATGGCAGACAGAGGAGGGGACAACTACAAAGCAACCAAGTAGAGATAAACAAGATAGACACACATGGGGGAAATGTGTGTGTGTGCGTGTGCATGTTTGAAGCCACCAGTAGCTCTTTATCTGACAGACAAACTATTTGTCTGTTCTTAATCAAAATCACAGAACCCGTTGAAAGTATTCTACGACTGAACTCAACTCTACCACTCTAAGCCTGCTAAATACCTCTATGCCTCCCTGTGTTGGCCTTCCATCCACACTGAGACTGTATTTATGTTTATGTTGGCAGATGACTTCATGCTCATAAAAAAGATCAATCTCTCAGCCCAGCACTGCAGGAATCTGCGTTTGTGTTGGTGTGCAAGTAGCATTTATAAGTTGCAATCAAATCACTGTTTTGTACTTTTTCAATGACTGACAACAGAAAAAGAAAATTATGTCAATCAGAACAACTTAATTGTGTGTTTAGGTAAAATTGAAAGACAATAATAGTGATCATTCAAAAGGAAAGTGAATGGTGGAAAGACTGGGGAGCCCTCCCTTCCAAGTGCCCCTCCAGTGTGACCATGAACCCCAAGTGGCTGTTTATCAAACTCCTCATTGCTTCCAATCTGACATAAAAAATAGATTTAAAAAAATCAGATTCCCTATACAGTATACTTTGCATATCTTGCATAGGGACAAATCCTTTAGAAAAGATTTTTTTTTAGTTTTTTTTTTTTTTAGTTTCAGTACACTACTGACAAAAACATGCAGTGGAGAAATTAAGATATTTTTACTAAAAGGGCGGGTCAAGTTTAAAGCTGCCCTGGTGCTAATGGACTGGAAGGATTCTCTGTTTCTGACAACTGCATTTATGCCAGAGAGAGACAGGCAAATAAACATGAATCAGTATGCCTGTACACACACATATGCAGCCACACTCAAACACACACCTCCTGTCAAACACACACACCATTTAAAGCGGTAAAGTGCAGTCTCATTGGAGTGGCAGGAAGACATCCTGAATAAAATGGAGTGGCATTAATATTAATACCAGTAAAGTGCCTTTATAATCAGACAGTGGCCCGTCAGCTGGCCAAATGGGGCTGCTAGCATGTCACACGCACATACAAAGAAATGTCGCTATATAACATGCGAACAAATACACACACACAATGTATTTTCATACCCTACATTCTACACACTGTATACTGTATACACAGCCACATGAATGTATGCACGCAGGTACATTTTCATGTACATATCTCCACATGTTCCACTGTGCTGTATTCAAAATTCAGTGTTTCTCCCCAGAATTTTACTCTATTTAGAGTAGAGTAGTTAATCTAATACATGCCTGTAAGGCAGGTGTGAATGAGATTTAATTCTAATTTAAAAAACAAAAATGTGAGCTCCTACACACTGTCAGCACAAGGTGTAACAAACAGTACAATAAGCAGCATATTTTTACAATTGCTACAGGCTGCATTAACCAGACACAAAATGTGTTAAATTACGTGAGACACTCATACTCCATATGCATAAATAAGTCAAAATACAGGCATGAAAATACCAATCAACACATCTCAGAATACAACTTAAACCAGTGATGAGGAAAATGGGGGAAAGGCACACAAAAAACACAATATAGACAGATAATTAAATAAAATTGAAAGGAAAGAGTGGAAAGAGTGTGGGATTAGGTATTTTACCACTATCTCATATAATCCAATTTTAAGAAGTCAGAGGAGTCAAAATAGCATCAAGATGTCAAAGCCATTAAGATCTTCCCCATAAGGAAAACTTGAAGAGAAGAAAAGTGAATATACATTTCCAAAGTAAATATTGTATTGGTCTAACACATCATGAAATTCTAATGTTCTCTTTTTCTTTCTATTTGTTCCTTGCATATATTTTAACATTAGAAATGGACATGACAGGAAAGTGGGAAAGGTGGTTTCGAGCAGGGGATAAAAATTCTAACATCAGTCCAGGCCAGTCTCCACTTTCACAATAGACTACGTATACTGTAAGTGTTTTCTTGAAATATTTTTCTGTTAACTGTTTATGCCAGTAACATATAGTTTGGTGACTTCAGTTTCAACAGTTAGTCAATTGCACTTCTGTAATTAAGGCAAACAGGAAAAAATATTCATATATATCATTGCTGTGCACATAATGAGTGTTTGTTTTGCACTTGGCATTTCCTCAGAGCTCTGACTGGACTTATGTTTATCATCATGAAGCTCTGATAATTTAGTGGCACTTTCCTCCCGGGCTATTCTCATTTTAATAGTCGTGTCAAGATGGTAACCCTAGATTTGCCAAACTCTGGCACATGGCAGATATACCGGGAGCCGCTTCCAAATATTATTTAACGATGGCTAAGGGGACCAATTAACTTATAGTATTGTTGCTGTATTGTAATTATGTCTGTCTGAAACAAAGTCCGAGGAAGTTGTGGTGGATTATTGGGTCAAACTCAGAACTTTCACGCAGGAGACCTGGGTTTGTGTCCTGTGTTAAACCAAAAGTCAATACTGACTTATTGATTTTAGACATAGTTGATTTATTGTTTCCATTTTTTAATGTTGTTATTATTTTCAGTATTCAGTTTTGGTTTGGTTAGGTTTAGGCAACAAAACTGCTTCGTTAGGTTTAGGAAAAGATTATGGTTTGGGTTAAAATAAGGTCAAAACCTCCACTAAAAACACAAGGTCGGACGATAACAAACAACAAAGTCGATCATCGACCTCCGACCTCGGGTGTCCTGGTGCCACGTGCACTGATGGACAACCTTATGCTTGAACATGGTGTTCGTTATGGACAAACTGTGACTAGCACAGAAGTCAAAAAACAGAAGTCCACTCTAGTTCAGGTCGGGGGGGCCGTTCCTCCCAACCGCGTCCCTCGAGGTGTCACTGATGCTGCCCATTTGAGCGTTGAAGTCCCCCAGTAGAACAACGGAGTCCCCGGGTACTCTACACTGCCATTCGGCCCATAAGCACAAATAACAGTGAGAGACCTATCCCCGACCCGAAGGCGCAGGGAAACGACCGTCTCGTTCACCTGGGTGAACTCCAACACATGGCGGCTGAGCTGGGGGGCTTTGAGCAAGCCCACACCAGCCCGCCGCCTCTCACCGTGGGCAACTCCAGAGTAGTAGAGAGTCCAGCCTCTCTCAAGGAGTTAGGTTCCAGAGCCCAATCTGTGCGTGGAGGCGAGCCCAACTATCTCTAGTCGGTATCTCTGGACCTCCCGCACCAGCTCAGGCTCCTTTCCCCGCAGCGAGGTGACATTCCATGTCCCTAGAGCCAGATTCCGTGTATGGGGATTGGGTCGCCGAGGCCCCCGCCTTCGACTGCCACCCAATCCACAATGCAGACAGCCCTGAAGAAACTATGCATACAAATCTTGTGAGTTTCTCAAATCTAGGGTTACCATCTAGAAAGGACCCCTTTTAATGTGAGCCCTCTCAGCTCTACCTTTTCTCTTTCTCTCGTTCTCCTGTGCTGTCCATTTTTTCTCCACTCTGCTCGCCCACACGCACTGACTGAACGTTGTTTATCTGTGTATGTGCATGCAACCTATCATCAGAGTTGTCAAAAGTATTCACATGCATTACTCAGGTAGACGTACAGATACTAGGGTTTAAATAGACTTCTGTAGAAGATGAAGTATCAAATCAAGCTTTTTACTCAAGTAAAAGTGTAAAAGTGCTGGTTTCAAAACTACTTAAAGTATAAAAGTAAATGTAATGTAAGGAAAAAAAATGCCACTAAGGAAAAAAGCTTAGGGGCCTACAGGGGCCTATAGTGCATTACCCCACCTGCTCAAAAACATTTTTTGCTAAAGGTCATAATGAGTAAAATGTTATATTAAAATGTTAATGTTGAAAAATTTGGGATGAGCTAGGCCACCTGTTTCAGCCGCATATATGCCCGTCGAAAATGAACGCATTTTAGTACAATTCCAATACATTAAAGAAAGGACCTAAAATCAGACCTTGCCTATCTGAGTAGTCTAAACAAGTCGTAGTTCAGACTCTTGTCTTGTCCAAACTGTACTATTGCAATGCGCTACTGGCTGGACTACCTGTTTGCACAACAAAACCTCTGCAGATAATCCAGAATGCGGTGGCAAGAGTGGTCTTCAATGAACCGAAGAGAGCGCACGTAACGCCTCTCTTCATTAGGTCACTTTGGCTCCCTGTTGTCGCCCACATCAAGTTCAAAGCGATTCTCTTGGCCTACAAGACCACCACTGATTCTGCACCATCATATCTTCACTCGCAAATACAGACCTATGTTCTTGCCAGATCCCTGCGCTCTGTAAATGTCTGGTGGTACCATGCCAAAAAGTAAAAAAATCACTCTCGCGCACCTTCTCTGGATCCGTACCACATTGGTGGAATGATTTGCCTGCTCCTACAAGATCAGCAGATTCTGTAACCACCTTTAAAAAACGGCTGAAAACGAATCTCTTCCGTCAACACCTATCTGACAATCACTAACTTCTACTTCATTTCTATCTCTTTTCTAAAAACAATAAATAAATAAAAAACTAATTCCTATGCTTAGCTTTGTATACTGTGCTGGGCTTTAACAGACTAGTTTTTGATGCTTCCATTTTCTTCCTCATATGTAAGTTGCTTTGGATAAAAGCGTCTGCTAAATGACTAAATGTAAATGTAAATGTGTACTACTGAGCATTAACATGTGTTTCATGAAGTGATTGATATGATGATTACTTGCCTATAAGTATGGTAATGATGCAAAAAGTCAAACTTCAGATTGCGTACAAACCAATAGGGTGTCAGAATGGTATATGTTTATACTTCTTATCCAACCACAATCATATTCACTCTATCCGGATGGCGCGATTTATCTGGATAGGTTTTTTGGGTTTTTTTTGAAAGTTGACAAGCCAGAATGAAAATAAGCCGAAATTAAATAGGAGTAACGAGGCTATTTTTAAAATATAAGGAGTAGAAAGTACAGATAATTGTGTGAAAATGTGGGAGTAATGAAGTATTTGTACTTCATTACTTCCCACCTCTGCCAATCATGTGCAACGACAGACAGAGATCATACCATCAGGTTAAAAGCAGGTGGCTTTTAACTAAAAGGTCTACAGTTCTGAGGGCACTAAAACTTGATAGGAGCTAGGTCTGGCGATGTGAGACTAGACTGCTATAGCTGCCCAGTGTTGTTTTCTCTTTGATTAACCCATTTCATTTAGCATTTTTAACACAAGCCAATCAGCTTGCCAGGCCACCAGGAATTCTCCCTGTGCTCCCGATGGCCAGTCCAGGTCTGGTTTTGAGTGCCACTTAGAGATGGGAGATTCGACTCCTTTTACTAACTCAAGTTTGTATGAGTCAGTCACTAAAGAGAGAGTCGGGTTTTCAAGTCACTCAGGTTCTAGTTCAAGTCCCTCACCGGCCCCAGCACCCATAGAGCATGTGCACCAGAGACTTCCCCTGCCAAGTCGGCTAACTTCCAATTTATGTAAATATTATCAGCCCCAATGGATCAAATGCTGAATCATTTTGCAGGGGTTGTGATGCTAAAAAAATATTATTTTACAATGTAGGCTAAGTCTATGGGAAACTGTCTTGTGGAGCCAGTGTGCATCACTCCACCAGTTGGCAGGCTCCGGGCTGGTAGAGCTAGTACTGAGTTGAAACAAGTGGCAAAGTAGTTGCTTATCTCACAAGGCTAGGTCAATACAGTAATTAACTTGATACAGTTAATATAAGAGTTGCACAATAGTTCACAATAGGTTTCACCTCATCTTTGCAGTTTGCACTAGCTAGAAGCAGGAGGAGCAAGTCAGTGAACAAGTTAGTGGAGATGAGGACTTGTGACTCCTGAGTCAGTGAAAAGAGTTCACTCATGATTCGCACACCACTATTAAGATTTAATTATAACATAAAACATGCTTAAACAATAAAATAGATAAATAACACCACTAGACAAAATGGAATGTTTTGTCAGGTTTTCCGACGGCTTTCCTAGATGTGGTCATTGCGACCTCCGTATTGGAATGGTACAATGAAATGCTGAGTTGTAAAAAAAAAAAAATGAAAAAGAAAAAGAAAATGTACAAACCTGGTCATGAAAAAGCTCTGGAAAAAGCTCACGTGAAATGTAAAACTTTAAAAATTTACACTGTGGCCACAGTAGGCCCTCTGCCACAAGTAAGCTGTGCACACTAATCCATGGACACAGTAACCACACATGCGTTCCTACTTTTCTTGAAATCTGTGAGCTGATATGCCTGAATCATAGCATATTCCCCTATGCGCACACCTCCCACAGTAGGGAAGGGGCTTGGCTCTGAGGTTGTAAATAAAATGCTGGCTGATGTTTCCAAAGAAGCTCCAATGGGATACAGACAGCTCCGGAGCTGGTTGTGTCCATAAAACTGTGAAATACTGTGAGAGGTAATGGCAGCAGCTATGAGACAGGATGCTCTGAGCATTTCCAGATGGACCTCACCACCACCAGGCTAGAACACCCACTACACTGTGGAAAACAGGAGAACAGGAGGCTTTTCAGGTATTCACTCCCTCTGGTAGACATTTTGTTGGGAGGTCTTATGTGTGAAATGTTATAACCACGGTAACATTTTGTGGCCAAAAGATGAAACAGTAGAAATCGATTTGAAGGATGCTGTTTGTGACAAGCCAGTGTGAACACGAAACAGACCAGAACTAAAAGGCAACAAGGAATAATTTTCTCCCTTGGCCCGGACCAAATGAACCAAACTACAGGTATGAAAGTGCCCTTATTAAACTTTCCAAACCTTAACCATAGAGGTGGCAGATTAGAAAACACTTACATGAATTGCTTTTAGCCATGCTATCAGTGTGGAGGAATGGGAATGGCTGTCTATCAGTCGGTCCACATTCATGGTCCCCAGAGGATGATTTAATGATTTATACTGACTTTGGAGAACCCCTGACCATTACTCTAGCATTACCATGTGGTTGACATTTGTGGATCAGACAGAAATATCTCAACAACTATTAGATGGATTGCAATAGAATTTAGAACAGATATTCAAGTTCCCTGGAGGATATATTATAACAACTTATATGACGGTGATCCTCTGACTTTTCCTCTGTTGCCACCATGAGGTTGACGTTTTAGTTCTTAATTGAAATGTCTTGACAACTAGCCAATTGGATGGATTGCTGTTGAATTTGGTTCAGACATTCATGGTCCCCAGAGGATGAATTTCATAAATTTGATCACCTGCCTTTTTATCTAATGGTTATCTAACGTGGTCAAAATCAATACTTTGGTTTCTACTAAAAAAAACTAAGGACTAAGGGCAGCTTCATCCATACTTTACTGTACTGTGTACTGTATAGTTTAGTGTTAATTAGCAAACATTAGCAACTAACGCGATAAACCAACACAGTAAACATGGTAAAAATATACCTGCTAAACGTCAACATGCTAGTATTATCATTGTAAGCTTGCTGATGTGAACTTTTAGGTCAAGTACTTGTAAAAAAAAAAGTCAGTGTCCAGAAACCGGACCAGAACTGAAATTCAACATTTTTGCATGTATATTTTTTTCCCTTGGTCTGGGTCAAATGAACCCAACAAAGGGCAGATATTTCATGTCACTGTTGGTGGTGGTGGGGTGGTGGGGTGGGCGGTGAGTCGGTTTCGCTGGTGGTGGGTGACCGAAACAATGTTGTCATCCCTACAAAGTCTGTTGCAACTAGGCCTCCGTTCTCTACCACCCCACCCTGTTCTCCTTCTGTGTTGTCACGAGGTTTCAGAGCGACAGACACAGAGCATCGCCATAACCATAGCAACTCACTCTTACTCCTGAGAGAGTCTCCAGAGAGACTCGTGCAGCTGGAAGAAGAGCTGCTGCAGCACGCAGGGGAATAAATTACAAAATAATAGATTTGTGTATATTTTTCACTTTCCCCCAGATGGTATGAATAACTCACTAGATTTGTCACTAGTCGCTTTTAGAAATAAAGACGCGAAGAGGGTCTAGAAAGTCACTCATTCTAGCGAGAAAGTAACAGAGACTGTAATGAAAGTGTGTGTGAGGGGGCAGGGATAGCTATGTTTGCCACAAAAGATTCAGTGGTTGTATGAGCTCATAATTCATATATTAGATACTTTCACAGTAAAAAAAGACCAGTGGCTATGGCAGACAATGGACCAAACCACTGAGAGGCATATGAGGGGGGAAATATGTAATCTTTCAAAACTTAACGCATTGGACTTGTAGTAGAGAACGAGATCTGTTAACTGTTTGTGTACCACATACATTGACTAGACACTGACGGACAACAGTGGTTATATTTTTAGTTTTTTGATCATCATTATTGCTAGGGACATTTTGTGTTCACTAGATATTGGTAGGGACATGTCCCTACTGTCCCTACCCAATTCTACACCCTTGGACCGAACTACAGGTGTGAAAGCACCATCAGTGTTGTTTTCCACAAGGATTGTCTGAGAAGGCACTGCAAAAATACCTATTCTGTTGTTTGACACACAAAGGAATCACGGAATCCAGGTCATTTATTAGTAATTTTACAACACAGGATTCCACATTGAAATGTATGTTAATGCTATTCACACATAGGGTGTTTGTCATTGCATTCCAAAAAGGCTTGTCTGACGGGCCTCTTTGGGTTAAGAACATTTTACAACCTCTTGACCTGTCAAAAATGCATTGTCGTTTTCCTGAAATATTGATATTTTGGAAATACAGTGAGAATACATCCTGTCTTTTGCTTAAGCATTAACTATGCTTGAAACGAAGTGCTGTTCAAACTGTCTAACAGCGTCTGAAACAGGATACTTGAAGCATACTGAACCCTTCAGTCCTGCAACCTTCCTTGCCTCTTTTCAGCCAAACAGCCTCTTTTCCTGCTCCAGCCTCCAACATGTGTCATTTGTCCTGATAAGCTGTACCACTGCTAGCTTGTTAGGCAGACAACCTTGGAAACATCGCACCAGTCTATCAGTATATGTAACAGTTCTGCTGCTTTTAAAAGCAGCATTGATGTTCACCTTGGTTTTGAATAATGTTGTATGCCTTGTTGCTGTCAAGACTAGCTCACTGCTGGCCACACCTGTTTGTTCAGCCTCTGGCCCCAAAACACCATTAGCATTTTTAATTTGCCAGTGTTTCTTATGGCTGTATTTTGGCATCAACATGCAGGCATATAATGTTAAATGTGTCATATTCCTTATAATTTTAAGAAGACATAGCTGGAGTGGTGAAGCTCACTGGTTAGATATAAGTGCTGTAAATGTCTTACTTTAAATGAGAGGCAAAGATAAAGGAAAGGAGGAGGGAGGGAATTGATGAGTATATAGTGGAGAGAGGGGGTGCAACAGAAAGAGGAAGTAAGAGCGAGAGGGAGCCTTAATGGCTGTGTTACTAATAGAATGTTAGCTACAATATGGTGCCATAAACAAAAAAGAGTAACTATCGTCAAAGTTAAGACCTGTGCCAGGACAACTTCATGGCTCTTTGAGTCACGATTATAGTGCCCTAACCCACTCCTAACATTAAACACTGACCTAAAAATCTTCTTTTTCCCAATTGGGGACAAAAGTCCCATGTCCCCAATTAACTGGTCTTTAGTCTGAAATGTGTCCCCAAAGGTAGTCAAACCGCACACACACCTGCAGACTCACTCATGCACTCACGCATAAGGTTTTAAAGAGCAGGTGTGCATCAGCTGTGATGTGTTTCTGCTAAATGTCTCCTCAGCCTGCCTGTCGTTGGCCAGAGGTGATCATAATGAAGCATGAAGAAAAGACCATTCTTTAATAATATGACAACTTTAGTCTCTTTCGTAAGCAAACTCAAATATTTAAAAGAATTGAAAAAGCGTTCAATACTATCAGGGGCAATTTTAAATGGACCGAAAAGAATAAAAAAAAAAGGGCGAAAAAGAAAACACAAATAAAATTAGGGTTTCTAATAATAGCACCCAGATTGGGTATGGTGGCAGCATTCTGGTTGGCTGGTTTTTATTGCTTGTTATTAGACCCTGGCAAAACAATTATTAATCTTAGAATTTTTTTCCTGCTTTTGCTGGTAACACAAAAGAATTAAAACAGTGCCCTCGGGCTGCACAGTCCTACTGTAGTGATTAAAAACAGGAAATTGTGACGCATAAACTATTATGCAAAGCCATAATCAGATTCATTAATTCCCTTCGTTTCTGAGGGCTAACAGGTTTTCTTAAAGTGACACAGCCTTTCAAATAGAGATTTGTCCAGAAATGTGCACCAACGCCAAGCCTGTGCAGTAAAGTATGCTTTGATCATATGATTTCTATCAAAACGGCAAATCATCTATCTGCAACCTGATGACCTAAGTGTCAGCTCAGTTCAGTATAGCAATTATCTGAGTATTACAGTTTTTATACAGTTTCATTAGGATACACTATTGGTTATTTAAGGTCTTAAAATGTGTTGATCAACATTTTAGAATTTAAAGCTGTCATATGTAGACATTTCTTGAATGATAACAGCAGCTTTTGACGTATTTGGATCGGTTTAAGTTTTTGCTTCCCCCATTGTACAAAAGTAAGACAGTCCCATAGAAAATTGAACTTCTTTGCATTGCTGCCTTGCTTTCAGCCCACCCTTCTGAAAAAAGCAAGTGTTAAATGTTATTTTTAAGATGTGAAAAAGATCATTTCACACATGAACTGAAGCATTTCTCTTGTTCACGTAAATTGTAAACAAATATAGAATTATAGGTGCTGCGCAGCTGTGAGTCGAGGTCAGGCATTTTGAGGAGGAGGAGGAAGATGAAAAACAGAAGAGAAATGCAGTCCATCCTGGACCAAAGTTATACAATTTTCAAGTCACGCGTCGCTAATCCACACAGCACAATGCCTGCGGAGACATTAGCGTGTTTATTCTGCATCTTCCAGGAACTGAACTCACAACTTTAGACACTAAAGGCAAATCCTGATCTTGCTGAGCTACCTGCTAAAGTAGAACATGTTAGTTTGGTGTGAATTTAGCACAAAAAAAAAATGTGGGAGGAAGCAGCTGAAGCTTGTCAAAGGCTGGATAACGAGTTAATAATTAGAAGCAGGTGTGTTGGAGTGGGGAGAGACCTAATACGCGCCTGGGAGCCAGGTTTTGAACTCACAACCTTTATCACCACTGGCACGTCATTAGCACATTGAGCTACCCGCAGAAGCAGGACCGGCAGAGGCGGCGTCACACTAAGACGTATGCAACCACCAGGCTCGTGATAACGGCTTTAAGGCCGATTTCAAACTAGTGCCAAAACTTCAGTTATGAAGACAAAATTCTGAGTATTTGTGGACTTCGTCTAGACAACATAGAGATGTTTGTCATTTATTTTTACAAAGATTGATTGCTCCATAAATGACAAACTGATTTTTTAAAGATGCTCTATTTCCATTGCCTGTAATGGTTTACATGAGGACAGAATTCAAAATACTGGCAAAAATTCAGTTGGTGAGACAGGATTCTGAAATTTACCACACTACATCTATCATGACTACAGACTTTTGTAATTGTTTTTCATAAACATTGGAGTATTTGTTTTATGAAGAATTTGCAGTAGCTGTTTATCATACTGTTTACAGTACGCAGCTGTTTACAAGATTTTGATGCACTGTGGGCTCAATTTTTGCTATTTCGAAAATCTGGCTGGGCCGTTTGTGGAGGACCGTCGGAAGATGCAGAAAAAAGTGTGGGAGCAGATTTAGGTTTAATTAGTTTTACAGTTTTTGAGATGGGGAGACACATTTCTTAGGAATAATACTAATAATAATATGGTAAATGGACTGTACTTGTGTAGCGCCTTTCTAGTCTTCCGACCGCTTTCACATTACATATCACGTTCACCCCACCCTGCCATCATACACTGATGGCAGGAGCTAACTGCCCATCAGTACAAAGTAATCTAACCACACACACACACACACACACACACACACACACACACACACACACTGAAGGCACAGCCTCAGGAGCAATTTGAGGTTCAGTATCTTGCTCAAAGACACTTTGACACGTGGGCTGGGGTCAGGGGCGCCGCCAGGAATTTTGGGCCCCATGACAAAAAAAACCTAATTGGGCCCCCTCTCCGCAGCTGTTGTCACCACATCTCTAGGACCTAACTGTCCCATTAAAAGCTTTAAATAACTCTAATCAAAGGCTTTTGCAACCTTCTTGCTTTTGGCAATCCTAATTCTGGCACAATATTTACTGCTGGTGATTTGTAAATGCAAGTCTGCATACAGGTATGCAGTTCACTATTTGATGCAAGATTAAAAGCCATCATAAAAATGTCCTTAAGGCAATCCTTTACATCAATGTATTTTAAATTGTAAAATGTATGTCAGATAAAAAAAAAGAAATTAAAAAACCTGAATATATATATATATATATATATATTAACTTTTTTTATAAAATAAATTAACATCATTATCTCAAAACAATGAAACCAGCAGATTTTTTAACTTAACTGCACATATATGCCAACAACAACATAAAGGTGACGTGTAAAACGGAATTTCCACATCAGGGTTATTATAGTGCTACAAAACAGATCAAGTGATCACTGAACCAAAAGGTTTTGAGGTTTGGAATACGTCTAAAATTCAGTCTAAATGAACGCATCAAGCTGGATTATTTTAGTATTGTCTGTGACTTACATGCAGGTCGAGGTAAGCTACCCATTGTTTCTAAATGCATCTAGTACAGACAGGAGGTTGTTATTTTGTTTTTTATTTATGTCACAATGGTGATTATGTGAGAAAATAATGTGTGTTTGATTTCTGTCATTAATAAATATTCCATTTTCTTTTTTGTTCTGGTAAAAAGAGCAAGAGAGCCAGAGAACCCCACACAGACTCCCTGGAGGGATGCTGAGTCATTAACACAATGTTGCTCACCTTCCTCACTGGGGCAGGGAGGGGGGCAGTGGGGAGACTGGGGGTGCTGCTGACTCATCTGTTGTTAAGTCTGCTAAAAGGGGCATTGACAATGATTCATGAGCATGCAAACCCGTTGTCATCCCAGGGCGTCCTATTGCTATGTTTTGTAAAGCTCTAAGCGTTGTATACAGACGCACATGGCACCCTTTAGCGTCTGTAGGAGACGCCTTCGGAAACTACTTGGTTAGGTAGTGGGAAGTCACATGACTTAAGTGACAAAGGTCACGTGTTGGTTAAGCTTAGGCAACCAAACTGCTTGAAAAGGAAGTAGTTAATGTGACGTGACTTGTAACTTAAAATTTTGATCTCAACGTTGACTTGTGGTTTCACACGTGACATGAACCCCGGTCTGCTGTGTTGGCTTGTGACATCCATCTGCCCCAGCCACCTCATTACGCGGAATAGTCGCTCCATATACTACGTCACCTGACGTCCTCTCTGGCAGCCCTGTGCCCTGAAGCGGTCTCCTACTAAAGGGTACCTTGTGTGTCTGTGTACAACGCTGAGGGGCGTGACAAAACATCCCTATATGACGCCCTGGGAGCGAGAATGGGCTGAACATGTGAACTGTGTGTGAAAACGACAACTTCACGTGTGAACTGAAACACCTCACATAGGACATTTGGATTTCATTTGTGAACATAACATTTGGAAATCACATGCGAAACATCAGAAAAACCACATATGCATCTGTTTTTTTTCATGGATATTAAGCACATGTGAAATGCTGTTTTTTTTTCATTCAGGTATTCATTATGAATTGTTGGTTTACTGCAGTGCCCTTTTTTTTGATCATACCACTTCAGGTTGCCAAAGTCTGAAGTTTTCTAATCCTACACATGGAGGCTTTGAATTAGTTACATACAATTGTGTTAGCATACAAAGGTTGCACATTCAATATTCTAATTGTATGTGGCAGGAAGGACTTGCTGTACAGTACACATTTTTCTGGGTTTTGGCTTGTCTAGAGTGCCTGTAATAATTTCCCACCATCTCACATTTGTTCCACAGCTTGTCACAGTACAGTACAGTACAATATGGAATCTGTCTTTCTCAGCACGTGAATTCCCAGCGTTTCTTACTGCAGCCATCTCCTGCTCAGCATATTCTGCTCTGCTGCTTATGCCAGATTAAGGTCTTTGCTTTGGCATTAAAGTGGTCCTAAACGCAGTAAAAGGTAGGATTCTTTGATGCTCCCTATAAACCATTTTAAACCGTGTTTGTGCTTGGCTTTCTCGAAAACTGAAAACGTGCTCGGAAAAGGTTCCCCAGGAGAGACACGCACATGCTCAGCCAGGCATCAGAAAACAAAACTTATTCAGTCAAATTCAACATTCTGTAATAAATGCACAAAAGTACATTTTTATACATACAGCAACGCACACTCACACACTAACGAGGAATACAGACGAGTGAGAGTGACAGAAAGAAGGAAGCCCTTGAAAACCAGATGAAAAATTAGAACTAGGAATGACCACAATCAATTCTGAAACACTGCACAAAATTAATTAGGTTTCTGCATGGAGGGTGTGTGTCTGTCTGTGTGTGTGTGTGTGTGTGTGTGTGTGTGTGTGTGTGTGTGTACATGTGCGTCATTTGTCTCTGTGCTTCTCCACTGCCACTATGCTGTTGAGAGAGGGGGGGTTCAGCCCTCTCTCACACCCCATCTCATCCCTCTTCAGCCCAAATGATTAACTACAAATTACTGATCTCACAACACAACAAAACAGTACGTGTGTGTGCGTGTGTGTGAGAACCATACATCAATATCAATAGCAGTGGCAACCAATGACAAGTTACTCACAATATTAGTCATATTATGCACAGATGCAGACAGCTACGAACACACATGCTTGTAGGCTAAGGGCCAGGGCACACCAGCATTTTGTGACAGCGCATTTCTACTGAAACCCGTTTATTTCTATGCAATGGGCCCGATTATTGGGTTCAGGCACAGAGACCCCGTAAATATACGTGAATTCGAAGCTTTAACGTCGAATATAAGTTTGGACACATGAATTTGTGCTGTTGCAAACTCTCATTGCTGCCCTTTAAACTACTCCACAAAAAAGTAATGTGCCGTGAGACAAATATGGTACAAATATGTCTGTGGGTTATCTGTGTTACGGTACTGTGTGGAGTTGTTCAACCACTAGTACTCCACGCAGCAGTTTTTTTTTTACCATCTGGTTAATTTGACTCATGTGCAGCCAAATAAGCACTGACATGCCTGTGCAAAAGCACACAGGTGACACAATATACTTCCTGCTGACAGCTCAATATTCCTCTGAATATCGATGGTTCTTGGTGGTAATGTGCCAAGAAAAGTAAAGAAAAAGACTGCCGGCTAGCAAACTAGGTGGGTAAGTTCAAAAATGTTTTTAAAAAAAAATTGGCTTTGTGAATGCTTTAGGAGGAAGGAAATGCATTCAACATGTTTGTTAGGCCTTTAAGGATACACACAATGCATTTGTCTGCAGGAAAACTCAGGGTACCTTCATTTTTACTTTTTCCGTTTAGAGCAAGTAGGTCTATCTCCGGGTGTACAGTCCTAAAGGGCGCGTCTACTACATGATATGCCCTCGAACGCCGTCGCACTTCGGTTAGGTTTAGGAACAAAAACCACTTGGTTAGGTTTAGGAAAAGATCATGGTTTGGGTTCAAATAAGTGCGTTAATCCAGGAAGTTATCTCAGGGGGTGTGTAGTGAAGTGGGTGTGTCGTGTAGTCTGTGAGAGTGCAGACAAGACCCTTTTCCACCAAGCGAGCTCGCTTGGTAACTGTCGTTCAGCGAGCCAGCTACCTTAAAAAGACATCGTGGCTCTTAGGTTACCAGTTAGCTTGGCAGCCACAGTAGCTCTCACCAACAAGCCCTGCAAGTACAGATACCTGCACCACCTATTTTGCAAGATTCCCTAAACGAATTTCATTGTGCCACTTTCATTGCGTGGCCATACACACACACAGACCAACATGAGAAGTCACTGACACGTACTTTTATCTTTTTTGCTAAACAGATGTCTACACATGAATACACAGCCATCAACACAATATTGGATTCTCACACTCGCACTCTCTTCTTGTACATGTGCACAAAGGAGAAAGTAGTGCTCTCAGTGCCTTTCGTTCAGCACTTTGCTCTGTCAGTGAAGATATGCCACTTAAAGTAGTGAACCTTCTGAAGTCCTCATCAGAAGAGAAGTCCACACTTTCATAAAGCTGAGACGCAATTAAATACAAAAAAAGATGCTTTTATCAACACAGCTCTTCAACACACACACACACACACACACGCCCTCCAGTCTCCTACCCTGTGAACTTCAATCAATCGCTGTAACTTGCGGACAAAAGGGACCAGATTTTCTTTGGACGGACAAAAAAAGCACGATGTCTCGACTTGTCGGGACGCAAGGGCCCAGACGGTTCCAGTGCTCAAGGGGCCTCTATGATCTGATATCTTTTTAATTAACGGTATCCCATTCAGCCACTTAGAGCAACAAAATAAAAAGGGAAAGAAAAAGAAAGAGGGAGAGACTTAAGTTTTGACAGCTCTAATTAATGTGCACGGAGGCAAAAAAAAAAAAAAAAAAAAGAGCAATAAAAAGAAACAGGAGAAGACGAGCTGATCTCATAGTGGACTGGTGAAGGATTCATTAGACAGGCCAGTCCGTCTGAAAGACATCAAACACTCCTCTCACTCCCTCCTCTATACTTGTTTTTTTTTCTCTTTTTTTCAGTCTTTTCTCTAGACTCACAAGACTTGATTTTTAGCAAGAAAGCGACGAGGGAGGAGATCAAAAGAGAGACAGAGGAAGAGTGGCTTAGGACGTAAGGAAAACGAAAGGAGAGGAGAGCAAACAGCGATGGGGGGATAGAGAAGAGGGAGAGATGGAGGTGGAAGAGGGGGCGGGGAGTGAGGGACGGAGCCCAGAGCTGCCACTTCACAACAGGGGAGATGAATGACTTTTTACCTCTGGACACTGGGCCTTAATGAAACCTCCAGAGGCCAAACAATGGCATCTCTAAGACACACACACACACACACACACACACAATCACACACACTCACGAAAGCAGAGACTATGCAGGTATACTCGCGTGCACACTAGTAGACAGTAAACACTACTAGAGATGGACACTTACTATATTCATGAACACACACACACACACACACACACAGGAAATATAAACGCTGGTGGGTTTACACACATCAGCTTGCTCGCACCCAAAAAACGCACAAACATCCAGGCATACCGACATTACCACAAACACACACAGACAAAGCCGTGTGCAAACAATAAATGGACACACAGTACCAGAGAAAACATACATGCACTCTCCCCCATAGCTAGACGTACACACTTGTACAGAAAACACAATCAGACACAAACAAAACTGTCACACACACACACACACACACTCACACACAGCCTCCGTGGGTGAAGCAGGGCAGTGCAGCAGTGGTGTGCTGCTGGTGGAGTTGGAGACACGGGGGCCACCTCTGCTGGCGCTGTTTAAAGAGACTGTGTTCATTTCCCAGCAGGCCATAGCCTCATAGGTCCGGCCCTTCTGCCGAGACAGACAGCCACAGGATCTACTGTATGTCTGCAACCTGAAAAGATTCTCCAATTAAAAGATAAAATATTTGAGTGTTTTGTTGTTGCAGTTTAAATATCCTTGTAAATGTGGCAAAGTGACATCATTGTTTCCTTACAATTTTTGGTATTAACAGTATGCTGTGCAATATATCTACGGAATACATATGGGCTTCAGCGCAGGGGTGTAATGAAAGATGGTTTTAAGTTGCATTACGGGAAATGTAGACTCTAGGGTTTGAGTCTTTGATTTTGACCAATCCGTTTTTGAATTTCTCTCTCTGTAATACTAAACTGTCAAACTAAAGGAATATTCCATATTTTTCTTCTCTCACTTTGAAAATGAGACTCAGGTTGAAACAAAATTGTCTAATAATCAGTTTAATTGTTGAAATTATGTCATACGTAACACCCTCATATTTCTTTTTTTTTTTTTACATCCTATGTTTATTTGCTCTATCCTATTACTATCAGCTGCTTAAATGACTCACTTTTCCCATAAAGGTTCAAATTTCATCTAAATACTGCTGACCAATACCGTTTGTGCTCTTAAAACAATATTTCCTGATTCTTCAACGACCATGGGTCCCTGCAATGCTTCAACTGTGAAAATAAATTGCCCTTGAAAAGCCATATTAAGTCCAAGTGTTTCCAGGTCGCGGCCCCTCCCGCCCAGTTATGACGATAACCTTTCATCCGCTGGACTGCTTCAGAACTGAGAGGGCTGAAAAGTTTTGGGAGTGCCGTGATTGATTCCTTCCAACTTCCGCGGCCTTTTCCCGACTACATTTGCAGAGTCAATCACCGGTGTGGAGTGATTTATTGGCACTGCTGGCATTTCTGTGGTACGCCGCCACCACCCGCCCACGACCACCTCCCAGTCCATCCATCCCTCCCTCTAATACCCTCAATTAATGCATCAAGGCAAGTGCTGGGTTATCATTCCCCATCCTCCTCCACCCTCCTCTCCTGCACTCCGATGTCCCTCCATCCCTCCATCCCTCTCCATCATTCTCAATTAAAGGCAGCTGCATGGGTAGCTCTTATCTGCTCTTATGAATATGCAAGCGCCTCTTATCTGTTCACCAAGTGGCAGGTAAAATGGTTACCAGGGCTCCACGTACTGCATAGAAATGACTTTGTGTTTGGGGTTTGGATGGTGACGTGGTTTCGACTGGAAATACCTTTGTTCAGTTGATCCCTTGCTCCCTGTGTTATGCAGTGACTTCATACAGTTATAGTTTATTCCCATCGATTCTGCATCCAATCCGTCCCTCTGTTTTCGTTCTCTGTCTGTGATATACTGGGGTGCACCTGTGGTTTGACAGACAGATACTTATTATAGTAGGGTTGCACAATTATATAGTGATTATTTTGCTAAATGTTCTAATTACGATTATTCGTCTGCATTTCTAGAAAATGTGTATTTTATTCCACTTTCACTACGGCAAATATACTCCGCTTCACTTTTCTCAGCGCAGTAAACGTCCTGTGTAAACCATGTATGTATGAAATGTTCATGTACCAACAAAAACAACAGCAACAGCAATGCATGTTTCAGTAAAATCAATGGGGTTTTAAATTCTTAATTTAACTTAAGAAGTATGAGAATTTTCTCAAACCATGAAGGAACACTAAGTCTCTCCGTTTATCTGTAAAATTAAATTGGAGATACATGGCAACTCATAGCAGATGTACCAAACTCCAACAAAATGAGGATACACTTTATTTCTTTTGAATGCAGCTACAGCAATAAGGAAAACTTGATGGCATAGTGAAGTATATTCAAATGACAGATGGTGATTCACTTTTAGGAACTATTTTTGAGGATTTACCATCTGTTCCATTTTACTCATCGTTCCACTTTTTTTTTCCACAGATGGTTTGTTTGCAGTTTCTATGCTGGTTCTTTATGTGAGCATTCCTATCTGTCACCTGATGCGTGTTTAAATGTTGTCAGTAGTCCAATGTAATAGACAACGCTTAATGTACAGTAGTAACACAACACTTCCAGGAAAATACTTATACACAAAAAATATTGATAATTCAACAATTCACATCAATGTAGAAACAAACATTAGTTTCAAGCAGAGATCTGTAATCTGTGTTCCTGTATAAGAAAGCTCAACTTGCATCACACGATCATACAAAGAGGTTAAAGAATTCACAGGATCGGGGCAGATACAGCGCACATTTTGAATAAGCCTTTTTCAACGTTTTTATAGTTTTGCGGGTGAGAGAAGGAAGCATCATCAGCGTTAGATCACTAGTTTAGTCCTCGTTTCAGGCACATCCAGCAATCAGAGGTACAGTAAAAGAAGACAATGAAAGAGAGAGATTTTCCCTTCAACAAAAGAGAAAGAGGGCTGGGAATATTACAGAGGACTTTCAGTCATGGGCAACAGCACCATCTATAGCATGTTTAAGAAAGCAACAAAGAAAAAATGAATTCAAATCGCACCTTCGCTGATCATTAAAAATATCTTATTGTGCAGTGGAGGAAGCAAGGACACGGAGTGGGATAATGGAAGGAGGAACATAAAGAAAAATGGTAAAGAAAGGAAAGGAGAACGGCAGGCAAGAGAGGGCAAGAGAGGAGAGAGGATTAAGAAACAGAATGAAAGAGGAGAGGAAGGAAGGAAGGAAGGAAGGGACAGAAGGAAGAACGTGGGGAGAGGAATGAGGGAAGAAACTGAGGCATGAGGGGAGGAAAGTGAGAAGGGAGCAACAAAGGAAATCCAACAAAATGCTCAGAAAATGCAAGGAAGGAATGAAGAAAGGAAAGAAAAAGGCAAAAAAAATATATATTTTAAAGAAAAGAGGAAGGAAGACGCCGTGGAAGGAAATGAGGGAGGAATACCAGTAGGAAGGAAGTTAGCAGAGGAGGTGAGTAAAATGGGAAAATAGAGGTAAGGAAGGGAAAGAGAGACGAGATTTTAAAAAAAGCTGACAGGAAAGAAAGAAGGAGGGACAGGAAATGAAAAACATTTTGAAAGAATATATTGTTAACATAATTGTGAAGAACTAAAAAATGAAGGAAATGAGTGATAAAGGAAGAAAAGAAGGACGGAAGGAATCGGAAAGGAAATAACTGGAGAACTTGTGTTTCCACTTCCATTCAAGAAAACAATCAACTTGAAATCGCTGTTTGTATAAAAACACATGAAGAACTGCATTTGTTGTATTATCACATCGTGTTCTGTAGTTAAGGCATCCAGTACTTTTGACACCTGACTGAACCTGGGAACCCCCCCTCATGTCTCATTGGTTTGCCTCATTACCCTGCAGACCAAATGGAGGACTGTTCCATGTCAGCGGCAATACGGGGGGCGGGGGGACATTCGAGCCTGCAGGCTCAGTGTCACTCACATCAGCAGATGTGTCAGTGAATTTGACATATGTCTGATATGTATGTGACACACACACACACACAAATATCCATAAACCCACATACCCACAATGGTGCTTCATAGCCAAGGGCCCACCGTTGGCTACTCCCTCATTTCACACACTTTAGAGCTGTTGCCTCAGGCAGCCAACAAGACAACCCCCTTCTTCTAAACACACACACACACATACACACACACTCTCGCGAATGGGCACAAACACAGGATCCCAATCCCGCTAACATGCTCAGTTTAATGGGCAGTACACAGATATGTATGGACATGTTTGTGTGTTTGTTTGGAATATAGGCCAACATATTTCCACAGTATGGACATAAACCGGTATGTTTGTTTGTTTAGCATCTGAACCACATGGTTCCAAGATCAGTGGTGAAACAAATCTCACTCAGGCTAGAAGCATTTTTCATAGCTTTCTGCCAAATTTTTTATGAAAATTGTGAAATATGATGATTCAAGTGAAAAACTGTAATACTAGTGTGGAAATATCTGTTGCAAAAATGGTTCATCATTTAATGTTAAAGAACTACACACATTTTGACATTTTTGGCTTTTTTGCTACTGGGGTAGATTCATTGTTTTCAACACCCTACTTCCACCACGCACAGCACAACCTCTTGAGCATTCGGAGGTTAAAGTAAATGTTTGACATTTTGGGAAATCCACTTATTCACACAAATATTTTGGCAAATATTTTCGGCTTCCTCTCCCCGTCCAAAGACATGCATGTGTAGGTTAACTGGTAACTCTAAAATTGCCCCTAGTGGATGAATGTGAGAGTGAATGGTTGTCTGTCTATGTGTCAGCCCTGCGACGAGTTGGCCACTGTCCAGGGTGTACCCCGCCTAAGGCCCAAAGTCACTGGGATAGGCTCCAGTCACCCGCGACCCCTAACGGGAACAAGCGGTAAAACATGACTGACTGACTCCCATCTAACTCTCGGCAAGAAAACCAACAAGCATATTACCCAAAATGTTGAACAATTTCCTTTAAGTACGTTGCACAAGGGCACCCCAAAGGGGGGAAGTAAAGGAGAGGCAAGAACTATATTACCTAGATTTATTCTGCCAGTACAGGCTGTACAGTAGCTGACGACCCTACTGATACCGTTCTTCCCTAAACATTTCTATTATGATAACAAGATTGGCCCACAAAAGTATCTCTGTGTAGTTAGCTCTGCATAGCAAGCACTTTACAGCATGTTCAAGTAAATTATCAGCTAACCTAAAACTGAGAACACGAGAAGTAGGAGCAGCTGTATAGCGCAGCTGGATGGTTACGCCTGCATTAACCGATTTATTTGGCCACTT
Organism: Coreoperca whiteheadi; assembly: GCA_011952105.1. NCBI lineage: Eukaryota > Metazoa > Chordata > Actinopteri > Centrarchiformes > Sinipercidae > Coreoperca > Coreoperca whiteheadi. The sequence goes on along the minus strand of CM022485.1, from coordinate 31,243,763 downwards.
GGGGGCAGTAGAAACAGGCTGTAAGCACTGGCACACAGGATTCTTACCCCTAAAGTTGATATGGAGAAGTTGTTAGCAAATAGCTGCCTATTTACACGTCCAGCAGATACGGAGAAACAATAACATTCATTTGGAGTTGTGTCTGGCAACCATGATTAGCGTAAGTCCAAAGTTCTCTCTCCTTTTAGCTCTGTTTTGGTCTACTCCAACTCGTGAAAAAGGATATCTAGCTCTTCAGCTGCTAAACGCTCCACTATGTTCACCAGCTAGTTGCTAACTTTGCCTGTCTACAATGCTGATAAGAATGGTGAAAGTGAACCAAAACAATAAAGTTGCGGGGTGGCAAACTGAAACCATGAACTGAAAAACACATTAATGATCCGTAGAGTTGCAGAGGTGATTGATAATTCTCTCTGGGTTTGTTATTACAAGCGACCCCTTTCATATACATGAAGTCAGTTGAACCATTGTCAATATAAAAATATGAATAAGAGTGGATTTAAAAAAAATTTAACAACATACAGCTACACCTAGTGAGGCTTTATTAGAAGACTGGAGACATTGTCCATCATTTAACTGATTTTGACAAGACTTTAACCAGTGAGGTAATGTCTCAAAAAATAATATTACTTATTTTAATAGAGAAACCTGTTCTTCAAAAGTTCAGCAGTTTTCAAGTGAGCATTAGTCTTCTCACTTAAGAACAGAACAAAACTTTGTTCACACTTAATCCTGGCTGACCTTTCTGTCTATCACCCATTTAATCTTCCCATCCAGCTAATAACATAATTATAAATAAACTTCTGGACTGCTGGAAATGGTAAAATGGAGGTTAAATGTGTGTCCGCCAGCTTTATTGAAACTAAGGTTTCTTGAAAAGAAGTTTATAAAAAATGTAGTTTTCTTTGGCTTGGATTATAGGAATTCATCCTTCTTTGGTGTCTGAGGAGAAAAACAGTGAAACAAACGTTTTTATACTCTTATATTTTAGAGGATCCAAAGCAGCACTCAAGCTTTCTGTTCCATTACACCAAACATGTGCCATGTTTTCTTGTGTCTCAATATCTATTGATTATATGATTGCTATGACAGACGTTCTTCCACGTCTGTCATAGCAAGCATCCAGAAGTGTAAAAATGTTTTGGTGAAGCTGAGGCAATCATTTCTGTCAATTTTACCACTTGCATTCAGCTTTTCTCAGTCCTCAACTCAACATACAGTATCATAATTTGCACAAAAAATGACTCATCAATTAAATCCCAGCCAGTTTTTCCTCTATTCTTCTCCTTATACCCCTTTTCTGTCTATACTATATATATTGGCCAAAAAAATTATCCTCAAGGTTGATCATACCTTATGCCTTCCTCATTCATGGTAAATATAAGTATGATGTAGCCACACCTCTGCTGTTCCACCCTCTTTTCACCAGCTTCCTAGTTCACCCCAATTAAACATTAGCTCTGGCTGCCCTTATGAAATATCACCTTCCTCATGACAAATTAAACATTACTATTAAAGCTAAAGATTGAATTAAAAGAACCTCTCTCTCTCTCCCTCTCTGTAACGGTTCTTCCAGTCAGCAATAACCCCGGCTCTAATTAGCAGCAAGGCTGAATCTCCAGACTGATTTGGTTCAGGCTAATTTGTCTGTATTATTACCTGGGTGACATTCAGCCCTGCTGCCTTAACATATTTTCAGGGTTTATTCTCTAAAAACAGATTTTAGGCTCTAAAGAAAAAGCGAACTGATCTTGTATCCTAAGCTGCCTTCACATGATAAGAAATTTGCTCTTCGCTCACCATGAGGTAGGGCGCAGCACATGGTGGATGAGGGCACGCAATGTGCTGAGGTAAGCATTTTGTCTCATTTCCGGTCATCCGGTGTTTGTGTGTTATTAGTAGCATGTAGTTTGCTGCTCTAGCTCATCATAGCTAATTTGTTCGATTCTTCATTACAGTGACTGCTATAACGATATAGATTTGAATGTTCACAAGTTCTGCTTAAGCATTTATAGCTTTCTCCTTCTAGCAACTTTCTCGTCAATCCCACAGTTTACACGCTTTTCAGTTTTGCTAGCTACCGTTCTTTAGCTTAGCAGCTAGCAATGGCTTCTCTCCCTCTTTTCTCTCACTCTCCCTCTCCCGCTCTCTGTTGCTCGGTGTGTCAAATGTTTAGCTATTCCTCTGCCTCCTTTACTAATAATGGTACATGTAATAAATGTAGTTTATTTGTAGCGTTGGAGGAGAGGCTTAGTGATTTGGAAACGTGGTTCTGCACCATGGGAAATCAATTGTTAGCTGTTGTAGTTAGCCAGGCCCCAGTAGCCGTTGCGGACTGACCAGCACTAGCTCCTGTTAGCCGAATACAGGGAGGCTGGGTGACAGTCCGAATGAAGCATGGCCCTAAGCAGAAGCCCACCGTTCACCACCAACCTGTTCACGTTTCTAACAGGTTCTCGCCACTCAGGGACACACCCGCTGAGAAGCCAACTCTGATTATTGGCAGCTCCATTTTGAGAACATGAAGTTAGCCACACCAGCAACCATAGTTAAATGTGTTCCTGGGGCCATTGAATCATTTTTGAAACTGCTGGCTAAGGATAAGCGTAAATACAGTAAGATTGTTATTCACGTCGGTGTGTGCCTCCATGCCCGCGTTTTATTATGGGTAAGGACATGCATCAGCTGTGCGTGCAGTGTCTCGGCATGCAGCACGCCCGGGCCGCTCTCGAGGGAGAGAGCGTGTGAGCTGCTGCCGCTGAGGGTGCTGCGCTCGCAGCTGGCAGTGTTCTGTGAAGCCGGTCAGCCGCGTGAGCCTCGTGGTTCTGGGCCCGCGGCTGCTGGGGCAGCGCGGCGCCGCAGGCCGTGGGGCTCGCAGCTGGATCTGTCTGCGGGACGGGGGGCTGCTGAGGCATCTTCCTCATCCTCAACTGATGATCCGGTTTATTCCCGCAGGGCCGTCAACCTCTAAGGAGTCAGTCGCTTTGAGCACCGAGGCAGGTGAGGTGGAGCAGCCGCCACTCCATGCCCGCTCTAGAGGAGCTGGTGGAGGTTTTGTCACACACGGCGACCAAGCTCGGCTTGACATCGACCGCTCCATGGCTGGTATGGTCTGTGTGGAGAGAGGACGTTTCCTCCTCGTTTCCCCGATTTTACCTTCTGGCCTGTTTGGCGGTGTGGTAAATACCGTCTTCAGCAGATCTCAGGAGATTACAGCAGTCGACAGCCTTCAGTGTTTCTCCTTCGCCGTTCCAGGTAGCGGCCATAGTCATCCAGCTCTTCGCACCCCAGTAGTTCAGGGGGTGCGAAGAGCTGAACGTTTTGGACGATATTCGGCCCCAAGCAGGTGCAGGTAATGGAACAGGACGTGTTGGTTAAGGGGGCTATCGACCGTATTCCTCCACCGGACAGGGAGTCCGGGTTCTACAGCCGGTACTTATAATAGATATCAGGTCTTTAAACTGGTCTCTGAGGAGATACAGGTTCAAGATGCTCGCCATTCCGAGCATAGTGAGTCGGACCCAGTTCGAGGACTAGTTCGTCAAGATAGATCTGCAGGACACATACTTCCATGTCTCCATCCTTCCGTGTCACAGGAAGTTCCTGAGGGGTGCTTTCGGGGGTGAAGCATACCAGTATCAGGTTCTTTCATTCGGCCCAGCTCTTTCCCCTCGCACCTTCACAAAGTGCATGGATGTAGCGCTGGCTCCGCTGAGGCTCCAGGGCATCCGCGTACTCAACTACATCGACGGCTGGCTCATTATGGCCACGTTGTGCGGTGCGGCATCGAAAAAAATCACAACTAGCCAACAGAATAATTTCATCAATAATATTACATATGGCTGCATCCTTGTCCTGCACGGCCCATATGAGGTGCTTGGGGCTGATACTCAACACGAAGAAGAGCGTGTTGACGCCCTCCCAGCGGACTATGTTCCTGGGGGTCGTATGGGACTCGACAACGATGCGGGCACACCTGTCCCCCGCACGTATTGAGTCCATACAGTTGGCGGTCTCCAGGGTGAAGCTAGGCCGCAGCCTCACTGTCGAGCAGTTCCAGAGACTGCTGGGTCTCTTGGCAGCAGCATCCAACGTAATTCCGTTCGGTCTGCTCCAACTGAGACCCCTACAGTGGTGGCTGAGGACCAGGGGGTTTTCCCCGAGGGGAAATCTATTCCATATAATCATGGTAACGCGGAGAGGCCTTTGTACCCTGAGCATATGGAGGATACCTTGGTTCCTGGCGCAGGGGCCGGTCTTGGGCGCATCGTGTTGCCGGAAAACCTTTTCAACAGATGCCTCCCTCACTGGCCCGGGGCACGGTCATGGACGGCCGCTTTGCGAGAAGTCCGTGGGGGACCCGGCATTCATCCTGGCACATCAACTGCCTGGAACTGCTGGCGGTCTACAAAGCCCTGAGGAGCTTTTTCACGGACCTCCGCGGCCACCATGTCCTGATACAATCCGACAACATGGCCGTGGTATCGTATCTGAATCATCAAGGGGGCCTGAGGTCGCGACCTCCATGCAGACTGGCGCATCGGGTCCTCCTGGGGTCCCAAGGGAGACTGTCATCCCTCAGGGCGATGTACATTCCCGGGGACCAAAGTCAGGGAGCGGACATCCTGTCGATGAAGAAGAAAGCGAAGCAGGAGCTGAGGCCCGGGGAGTAGCGACTCCATTCAGAGGTGGTGGAGGCCATGTGCAGGAGGTTCGACATGGTGGAAGTGGATCTCTGCGTATCTCGAGAGACGTCCCACTGTCCACTGTGGTTCTCCCTCCAGCATCCAGCCCTGCTGGGGTTGGACGCCATCACACAGACGTGGCCGAGGCAGCGTCTGTATGCATTTCCCCCGCTTGCTCCCGGGAGTCCTGGAATGGGTCCGCCGGGAGGCGTCAGCCTTCTATTAGTAGCACCCTGGTGGCCCTCTGAGGAGGGATCTGCTGTCTCAGGCAGGGGACACAATATTTCGCCCCTGGCCAGAGCTGTGGAACCTCTGGGTCTGGCCTCTGAGGGGGCCCAGTACGTAGGAGAGGGCCTGTCAGCAGGTGTCGTGGAGACCTTACTCAGCTCCAGGGCTGAGTTAAGGCCGTCCTGCGCAAGGCTAACGTGGCTCGGTCAGTGGTTTATCAGGTTTTCCCTCCTCCACCTAACGTGATGGCGGAAGAGGGCAGACTTCCACTCCTCTGCCCGGGAGGGCATTCTAGGCCTATAGCAGCATAACTAAGAGATGGTTCAGGTCTCATCTGAGCTTTCCTCTTTGATAAAGCTAACTATAAGCTTTATCAAACAGGAAAGTCATTAGCCTACTGTTAAATATGGAGATGGTGTCTTGCCTACTGAACCCAAACTGGGATCTGATTCACCAGGAGAGGAGTTTGACAGCTGAACGCTCTGGCTCCCGATTTACTTTTGGAGACTCTAGGAACCACAAGTAACCCTGCATTCGGAGAGCGCAGTGTTCTAGTGGGTAATAAGGTTCTATGAGCTTTTTAAGATACGATGGTGCCTGACCATTAAGCGCTAAATTCTATTCTGGATTTTACAGGAACCCAGTGCAGAGAAGCTAATAATGTAGAAATATGATCTCTTTTCCTAGTTCTTGTCAGTAAACGTGCCGCAGCATTCTGGATCAACTGGAGAGTCTTAAGGGACTTTTTAGGGCAGCCTGATAATAAGGAATTGCAGTAATCCAGGGTTGAAGTAACAAATGGATGGATTAATTTTTCTGCATCGTTTTGAGAAAGGAAGTGCCTGATTTTTGTAATGTTACCCAGGTGAAAAAAGGGAGTCCTAGAAGTTTGCTTCATGTGGGAGTTGATCCTGATCAAAGATAACTCCGAGGTTCCTCACAGAGGTGCTGGAGGCCAGGGCAATGCCATCTAGAGTTACTATATGCGCTGATAGTGTGTCTCAGATGTTTTCGGGGCCAAGGATAATAACTTCAGTTTTGTCAGAGTTTAATTTCAGAAAATTGCAGGTCATCCAGGTTTTTAGTTTATTAAGGCACGCTTGAAGTTTCATCCAGCTTAATCGATAGATATAATTGGGTATCATCCACATTACAATGAAACTTTATGGAGTGCATTGTAGTAATCCAGCCTTAAAGTAACAAATGGATGGATTAATTTTTCTGCATCGTTTTGAGACAGGAAGTGCCTGATTTTTGCAATGTTACGTAGGTGAAAAAAGGCAGTCCGTGAGGTTTGCCTCATGTGGGAGTTGAAGGATAGATCCTGATCAAAGATAACTCCTAGGTTCCTCACAGAGGTGCTGGAGGCCAGGGCAGTGCGCTCTAGAGCAATTATATCTGCCGACAGCGAGTCTTGGAGGCGTTCGGGGCCAAGTACAATAACTTCAGTTTTGTCCGAGTTTAACATCAGAAAATTTCTGGTCATCCAGGTTTTTATGTCCTTAAGGCATGATTGAAGTTTAACTAACTGATCAGTTTCATCCGGCTTAATCGATAAATATAACTGGGTATCATCTGCGTAACAATGAAACTTTATGGAGTGCTTTCTAATAATATTGCCCAAAGGAAGCATATATAAAGTAAATAGAAGTGGTCCAAGCACAGAACCTTGCGGAACTCCGTGACTAACTTTGGTGTGCTCGGATGATTCATCGTTAACATATACAAACTGAGATCGGTCTGATAGATAGGATTTAAACCAGCTTAACGCGGTTGCTTTTATTCCAATTAAATGTTCCAGTCTCTGTAATAGAATTTGATGGTCAATGGTATCGAATGCAGCACTAAGATCTAGCAAGACAAGTACAGAGACAAGTCCATTGTCTGATGCAATTAAAAGGTCATTTGTAATTTTCACCAGTGCTGTTTCTGTGCTATGATGCACTCTAAAACCTGACTGGAAATCCTCAAATATACTATTGTTATTTAGAAAGTCACATAACTGATTAGCAACAGTTTTTTCAAGGATCTTAGAGATAAAGGGAAGGTTAGATATAGGTCTATAGTTGGCTAAAACCCCTGGATCGAGTGTGGGCTTTTTAAGGAGTGGTTTAATAACAGCTACTTTAAAAGACTGTGGTACATAACCTGTCAGTAAAGACAAATTGATCATATCTACAAAAGACGTACTAACTAATGGTAGAACATCTTTAAGTAGCCTAGTTGGAATTGGGTCTAAGAGACAGGTCGAAGGCTTAGATGAAGAAATTGTCGACGTTAGTTGAATAAAGCCGACAGGAGAGAAGCAGTCCAAGTACACATCAGGTTTCACAGCTCCCTCCAACGCCTCTACGCTTGAAGATCGGTTGGCACTAGCTGAGGGCAGGACGTGATTAATTTTCTCTCTTATAGTCAAAATTTGATCATTAAAGAAGCTCATGAAGTTGTTACTGCTGAGGGCTTCAGGAATACATGGCTCAATGGAGCTGTGGCTCTCTGTCAGCCTGGCTACAGTGCTGAAAAGAAACCTGGGGTTGTTCTTATTTTCCTCTATTAGTGATGAGTAGTAGGCTGCTCTGGCATTACGGAGGGCCTTCTTATATATTTTAAGACTATCTTGCCAGGCTAAACAAGATTCTCCTAGATAGTTGGAACGCCATTTCCTTTCAAGTTTTCGTGACGTTTGCTTTAATTTGCGGGTTTCAGCGTTATACCATGGAGCTACCCTTTTTTGTTTTATTATCTTCTTTTTAAGAGGAGCAACAGAATCAAGTGTCGTTCGCAGTAAACCTGCAACACTATCAACAAGATGATCAATTTGGGACGGACTGAAATTTGCATAAGAGTCCTCTGTTATGTTAAGACATAGCATTGAGTTAAATTCAGATGGAATTTCCTCCTTAAATTTAGCTACAGCACTATCAGATAGACATCTACTGTAGTAGTATTTGACTGCTGGTGTGTACTCCAGTAATATGAGTTCATAAGTTATTAAATAATGGTCTGATAGTGAAGGATTCTGTGGAAAGACTGTTAGATGTTCAATTTCAATGCCGTATACCAGAACAAGGTCGAGGGTGTGGCCAAAACAGTGAGTGGGTTTATGTACACACTGAAAGAAGCCAATCGAGTCTAATAATGAGATAAACGCAGTACTAAGGCTATCATTTTCAACGCCCACATGAATATTAAAATCACCTACAATAATTGCTTTATCTGTTTTAAGGACTAAACCTGATAGAAATTCTGAGAATTCAGATAAAAACTCTGAATAAGGACCAGGAGCGCGGTACACTATAACAAATAGGATTGGCTGTTGTGTTTTCCAGGTTGGATGTGAAAGACTTAGAACAAGGCTTTCGAATGAGTTATAATTTAGTTTAGGTTTAGGGTTGATTAATAGGCTTGAGTCGAAGATGGCTGCAACTCCACCTCCTCGGCCGGTGCCTCGAGGAATGTGAGTATTAATATGACTGGGCGGAGTGGATTCATTTAGGCTAACAGCTTAGTGTGGTTGCTTTAATGCCAATTAAATGTTCCAGTCTCTCTAATAGGATGGGATAGTCAATGGTGTCGAATGCACCACTAAGATCTAACAAGACAAGTACAGAGACAAGTCCATCGTCTGATGCAATAAAAAGATCATTAATAATCTTCACCAGTGCTGTTTCTGTGCTATGATGCACTCTAAATCCTGACTGAAAATCCTCAAATATACTATTGCTATTTATAAAGTCACATAACTGACTAGCAACAGTTTTTTCAAGGATCTTAGAGATGAAGGGACGGTTAGATATAGGTCTATAGTTGGCTATAACCCCTGGATCAAGAGCAGGCTTTTTAAGGAGAGGTTTAATTACAGCTACTTTAAAAGACTGTGCTACCTAGCCTGTCAATAAAGACAGATTGATCATATCTACTAAAGATGTGCTAACTAGTGGTAAAACATCTTTAAGCAGCCTAGTTGGAATGGGGTCTAAGAGACAGGTCAATGGCTTAGATGAAGAAATTGTCAACGTTAGTTGAATAAGGTTGACAGGAGAGAAGCAGTCAAAGTACACCTCAGGTTTCACAGCTCCCTCCATAGCCTCTATGCTTGAAGATCGATCGGCACCAGCTGAGGGCAGAGGTCACACCGGCAACAACGGTGAAGCTGAACTTCCGGTTCCCCAATGTGCCGTTACCGACGCAGCGTCTCGTTCCCCTCTCAAGGAACCATGGTAACACAAGTAGCATGAGACGTTCCATCACTCCCTAGCTCCACTACTTGCAGGGGTCGCTTCTGGCTACGTTCCATACAGCTTTTATTTCATTGTTTGCGCTTTGAAAGGTCAGCAGTAACCAAGGTCAAAGGCAATTTCGGGTGGTGAGCCCCGTCCAGGGTCGCAATTTCACTTAGTTTGGGGCCAACTAGTTCCCCATAGGAAAACAATGGCACAGCCAGCCCAGAACAGTTTTACTGCTGATTGTGTGTGGGAGCCCTTATTGTGAAATTCAGCTGTAGGGAACCTTACTTCTGTCACCTTGACAGAAATTATGAAGACGTATCACAGTAGCATAATCGTATAACTATGGAATAATGCAGTTTAGTGAAAGTTCAATCAGGAAGACTATCAGGCTTACTCTATTCATGTAAATTCTCAATTCAATTAATTTTTTTCAATTCAAAGGCTTTATTGGCATGAAAGATTGAAAAGCAAGTTTGACAAAGCATCAAAGTACAAATTGATCAAATATTTGGACAATACACAAAAACAGTAATATTTGCAATAACACAATAGAAAATGAAAATCACCAAAACCATCGAAATGTATATGTAACTGTGTGTGTGTGTGATAGGCTATGTCAAGAAAATGATTTGTCATATTAAATGTTGCTGTGTTAGTTATGTGTCCCCCACTTTGTGACATGCAGTCACATTTTGTGCAGCTAAGTATGCTGCATGCCCCTCTCTTAGTAGAATTTACTGCCTTTCACTGTCATCTAGTTCTGTGAAGTCTGGGATTAACAAATCTTATTGTTTTAAGTATTCCACTCTGATATTATTACATCATCAGCATCTCTGTCTCTACCTCACCTGTCATGCAGTGACCACAGACTCTTTCCTCTGTTGGTAGCCAGACCTTCTTGTGTCGTCCTTTCTCTGTGGCTACACTGTGGTCACTGAGTCTCTCTCTGTAGTCTAGAAAACCTGAACCCAGGTAAGCAGACTCATAGAGAGAGAGGAGTTGGTTAGAAAACAAGATGCAATTTTATCAGTAATTTTCCCGAAGGGTGAAGAGGGGGATCTGCTTGGCATTGTGAAGTATTTCACTAGAGAGCGAGGAGTCCGTGAAAGAGGACACGCTTGGTGAGGTAGAGTGAGCTGTGTGAGTTGGTGGGCAGGTGGCGTGGCATACAGGAGAGCTGACGTGGCAGACAGACAGGTAGGCAGACGTGGCAGAGAAGTGGACCTGAACACAGGGAAACAATTGGTAAGTACAAACATAAACTTGTCAACATAAGTCACTAGATTGAGGAGTCGATGCCTTTGATAGTCAAGATTAATTAACGATCTGGCGAAGTCTGGAGTGAAGAGCAGGGGTATATCTACTGCAGAGTCTTGATGCGGAATGGAGATCAGATGTTCAGATTGCTGTGGAGAGTTACAGGTGATAACAGAGAAACTAGGTTAGCAGTGCCACGCCCCAGACCGATATATTTCGATATACACATTTTCTCTAACATAACGGTAAATTCTCAAATTGTGCAAACATATGATGATCTTAAAGAATATGATGCATTGCTGTAGATTAAACTACCCAACAGTATATAAAGCAGTTAACATTGGCACAACATTAAACATCTACAGCAGTAAAATGCAACATAAATGTTAATGCAGCAGTAATATGAATATTGCTCCTGCATTACCAGCCAAGCCTTCCCTTTTAAGGAAGGTGGCCTTGTGTGTAACCAGTGGTGGTATTGTGAAAGTGAGCCTTTCCCTTACGTTACTTTAGTCAGCCATAAAATGTGTAGATGAGCTCAGGTTGCAGTATAATAGTTACTGGATGACTGTGGGTTGTCTTTGTGGCCACAGAAAATAATAAGGCGTCTTCATGTACTTCACAGTAGGGCTGCCACAGAGTGTGACCAGTTAGCTAGTTAGCAGCTTCAAATCAGGCTAAAGTCAAGTAAAATTGCCTAAAACCGGAGGTCTTCCAAATACGTTTTGGAGCTGTGGAACTGGTAGACTAACTCTAACTGGTAGAGTAATCAAAGCAATCAGATCTTTGATCGTGTTTTACAGTGAAATAATCACTTAAAGGTAGCTGTTAACTAGTAAAATGTTCACAGTCTGGACCAACTGCTGAGAAAAGTAGAAGACGCCATGGTAACTTTTTATTTATTTTCTGTTCTAGCAAACAACACACACAGTCTTTCACTAACTTTTGTACTGCAACGGAACCTGAGCTTATCTACACACTGACTAAAGTAATTAACTACCCCATCCAAGTTATCGACACAGTTCTTCAGTTCCTGGAAAGTGCTTCAGCCTCTGCCTCATCATCAGCGACCTTTGCCACCATCCAGGCCTCCATGTTGCAGCCCGCCCCCGTGTTCAACCAGTCGTTCATTCCGACTCAAGCCGCTAAACAGTCTCTGGCCTCTGCCCTGCACAAGCTAGGCCATACACTTGTCTTAGGTCTAAAATTCTCCAAGGTAAAGACATACATCTAGCAAGCCTCATCCTACCATTGAGTGTGACAAAAAGATCACCACTGGGAAAAACGTCACAGCAGTCAGCGGTTTCTAGTACCTTCTGGTATCTACTGTGACGGAGAGATGGCAAGAACTTGATACCTATTTGGTATTGATTGACAACCTGAATATTAAATATGGATAATATAGTAACATCAGCACAACAGATCTACATTTCCACATCAAATACTCATCTGAACTAGTCTCTTTTGGACACTGAATTACTGGTGAAACTCGTTGGATATTTCCAATCCATTTCCTGCACTACCTGCAGGAATAAACATCAAACCGCTCCTCTTTATGTCAGTGCCGTTTCAGCCTCCACCATGCGGGGCCTCATCTCTGCCTTATTTACAGCCTCTCCCTCTCGAGCCTGAGACTAACCGTCGCAGCCCAGCTCTGCATCTTTTTAATTAATAAAATGCCAATCTGCAATAATTTCAACAAAAATGTTTATACATATCCCAACTGCATTTTCTTCACACCTGCAGCAGTTGCAAAGGCGCTCACCCAAAGTCAGTCTGCCCCGGGAGCATAACATAAGAACTGGCGTGGTTCAAAGACATTGTGAAAAAACGTCCCTCCACACCAATTTACATAAATTCAGTATCCTCCATCTGAACTATTGTCTCACCCTTATTCAGTGTTTGTAGACCACCTTCTCTCATTTTGTGCCATAGCTTACATCTCAAAACCATTAGGCTACTTAAAAAATATTCAGTTCGCATTATAAGATCCAGAAACGGTTTCTCAGTTGTTAGAGAAAATAAAGGCTACGTTACTGGCCCACTTGAGTTGTCTCCATTCCAAGTCTTCCATACTGGTCCAGTGGGCATAACCACGAAAATTAATAGCCTCATTCCACCCAGTCCATTTTCTCTTCATTTGGTCTCATCTGCTTGATCACAAGAGTGGAGTTTGATGGTGCATTTCTCTGACTTGATCAAGTTTCTCACAGATGTCGCACCATCCATGGGTTTTGAAAGGTACTATCAAACCACTGGCCTCCCTCTTTCTCCCAGTTTGATAAGTCATCTGCGCTGTACGAAATTTACATCTGTTGCTGTAACATGCCATGTCTTAGGTCAGTGTTGGCAACGTAAATGCATCATCAATAAAGGGCAAAGACATTTATAAAGACATAATTCCTTTGATGAGAAGCATCATCGTGGTCACATCACGTGGTCTGTCTCGCACATCTTCAACTTTACGGCCTGACACATGCTAGGTCAACATCTTAGCTGATTTGCTTTTCTGTTTACATTTCTAGACCTTCCAGAGCCTCTGTCCAGATACCAACCCAGTGCAATACAACTTCCCCCTTTCCATGATGTAGCTGTCCTAAACCAAAGCCCTTTTGCTTAGATACATGGCGCCAGCTAGGATATACATATGAAAATGGGTTCAGCATCTTCCACCCTTGCTATGTTTTGTGTTTCTATTGGTATGCTACTAAAACCTGTTTACATAAATATTGATTGTAATTTGTTATGGTATGGATGCTCACCATTTCAAACCTCAGTTAATTTGTGAGTTGGTTGCTGGGATTGGTTTCAAGAAAAGATGTTATGATCCTTCTTTTCCTAGTTTATTTTCTAATTTGGCTATTAAATTACTTTTGAAAAGTATTTCAAGGGTTTATAATGTCCCAGACCATAGATGCCCTTTCACTCTTTCCATTTTGCATAGAATAGACTATCATGCTTTTGGGATTTGTGTTCTGTAATTCCCTGTTTTATTTTGATTATATCTGTTCCTGTCTGGGTTTTGGGTTTACCTCTGTGATTGCCCTGATTGTTTTCACCTATGTCTCGTGGCCTCCCCTTCCAGAGTGTGTAGTCTGTGTGTTTCCCTTGTCTCCTTGACAGTTTGTACTACTTGTTACTTTGTTGGTTCTTGGATTTTTGCCTGTCTGCTACCTGTTTGTTACCTGCCTGCCTGTAACCTGTTTTTGCCCTTTATCTACCAGTTTTGTGTTTTTTCAAAAAAAATAACCACTCAACATTCTACCACTTATGTCTGCGTTTGGGTCCTTTTCCCTGTTGCCTGTTTCCAACACACTGATAATAGACAGTACTTAAAGATGGTGTTTTCTCTCCTTGCTTGATTCTGTATTATTTTTAGCTTGTTACTCACACGCTTACATCACACATGCTTACAACATCTTCAACTGAATTTCACTCAGATATTTAATTTTCTGATTTTCTATTACATTCTAGTCACTACAGTTTACGTCTTAAGCATTCTAAACGTGGAGGTGCTTACTCTGTAATTGTGGCTCACACCAATTCTACTTTTTTCCCCTTCCAGTCTATGATCAAATACCTGCAATTTAGATCTATTGCCAGTTCTTAAGCTTCTCTAGTTCTTCTGATCATTCACCTGTTCATCACCTGCCAATTTGGTGATTACTGACCAAATTGGCTTAATGTTGCTGGTCACTGCTGATCTTATTCATTTAGTTCCTGGTCATTGTTGGCCTTATTTTATTTTCTGGCCATTGCTAGTCGTCCACTACCTTAACTAGTCAAATCACATTACCTTGCTTTAATGAGTTATGCCTTTTTTCTGTGACTAATTTTCATATGATGTATTTTAACTAGAAAGCTGCTTCTGCACATTATGTCAAATTAATTTAATTACTCTCTTTCCATTCAGTCCTGATTGAACTTAAGCTCAGCAAAGTTAAATCAGGGAGACTATCTTCATGCTTACTCTATTTATTTACATTCTCTCTCTCTCTCTCTTTCTAAGAAATTGCTATGTGTCTTTTCAGGGGATATTCCTGTACATGAAGCCAAAGATGTATTCAAAAAATATTTCCTAAAAATTACCCTAACCATGGATGTCAAAATGTTTTTTTTGTAGGAGTACAGCCTATCCTTTTTTTTATTGTGTCAAATTACATCATCATCCAATAGTATGAAAGTCTACCAAACTGATTAAATTGGTGGTAATTTGCCTTACAGAATGCCCTACACTTATTACATTTACATACCTTTGTCGAACTTTTTTGCTCTGGGTTTCGCCATTCAGGCTGCCCTACCCTCTTATTGGTGGAGGTTGTTGAGGCCATATCCAGCCTGACAGGGAGATCTTCTATTGCCACCTCTTCTTCATGTTGTTATGGGGGAAATTTAATCTAGCTTTTGATAATGCAGGGCCAGTCAATTAGTAATTAGTTCTTTTTTGCTAGTTTTTTTGGGATACAATTTAAATGGATGTAAATGCCTTACTTTTTTCACTTCACTGCATTCCTCTCACCTCTAAAACCTTTGTTTTTTAAACCTGCGTTTTAAAATTTGCGCAGGATCTCTTGAAACAAGACTACAGCCATCTTCAGCAATGCTAGCAGCTGTGTGAGGCTGTGCTTAGGTACAGTGTTGCTTTGAGCTAACACATCTTAGTTTAGTGTGCAGGCTAACAGTCGCTAATTATCACTAAACACAAACTATAGCAGAAGCTGATAAGAACATCATTTTTGCAGGTATTTGGTCATAAACTAAGGTGTTGGACAAATTGAAGATTTGACCTGTTGATGGCACTAAGTTAAGGGATAACCAAAGTCATTATAATTCATTCTGAGGGGGGCATGAATGTCTGTAAATTTTGTGATAATCTATCAAGTAGATGTTGAGATATTTCACTGGGTAAGTGAAAACCTTCACCAGCCGGTGGTTCTAGGTGAAAAATCTGGGGATCACTAAGGTCATTAGCATTCATCCTCTGGGCACCATGGATATCTTTACCAAATGTCATGGCAATCCATATAAATGTTGTCAAAGTATTTCATGTTGGACCAAAGTGTTGGCTTGTTTCGACAAGTTCTAGTAAACAGGGTTCTCCGTGCACCTTCCAGCAAAATGCAGCGGAATCAGATGCTTCAGCTTTAGGGCAGCAAATTTGTAAATTTGTGAAAGCTATGAGTTATTTTTTGGGCTCCACCATTGTTTGTCAAGTTGTTTGGAAATGGTCTGATAAACAGTCCTAACCTGGTCTGAATATAGGCATTATATTTTCTCAGCTTTTAATCTTGCGACACATAATCTTCTTATTGGACCATTCATTCAAAAATTGTCATCTGGCCTGTAACATAAAAGCCTGGGTCCCTGACCTGCCCACCTATTGCTCCATCCCCGGCTTTCACAGCACCTTGAAATATCAAATACATATTTCACATTTCTGCACAATGACCAGCTAAAAACACCAACATACTCCATCTGAAGCTGTTATTGCTTATACTAAATCACAGATGGCTGTACAGACAAATTGGTCTGACCAGGATGGGCTGAACTGGGTGGAAGAAATAGTCTTTCAATGCTCGACAAATGGGCTACACATGGGAATATATAGTCACACACACACACAACTCTGGTTGAAAAGCCAGTATATGGTCGCTGAAGAGGTGCTGAGGGTTTTTTTTCTAAAGCCAAGCGGAGTGTTTGCTACTATGTTTACTAATCTTAAACATGTCATAAATAACGCTAATAGGGTCAGTTCTGCATGCCTGGGGTCAGCGCCAACATCAGTGAGAGCGAGCCACTGAGGAGGAGAATCACAGCTTGGTGTGATAAAAACTTCACCACCTCAGAGCTTATGCACTTAGCATCCTCAGTCTAAGCTATGTACATATCATATATCATGTATAATATAAACTGTGAAGTAGAAAATATTGACTGTATGTCACCTGGTAAATGTCAAATATTGACATTTACAAGGACAATTTGAGGATAGAGGCATGGATATTTCTTACAAGTGTCGCACTGCAATAACATTCAAGTTCAGGGTTCAGGTTGCTATTGGAGACACAGCAATGCAGACTGTAGGCTGGTAATAAAAAAGGAGAAAAAAATGCATTCAATATTCACTTTCAAAGGTTATAATAATTATCCAAACTATGTAAGGATTATCCACATTTCATTTTAGAGGAATGAAGTTTAGCGAGATATCCCACCGCCTTCCTTGCGCTGTCATCAAGCTTGTCGCAATTACAAATGGGTGTGTGCGCATGCTGTATGTGCATGTGTGTACGTTTCCCATGCAGAGTGTGCATGTGCATTTTCCTCCAGCTTGTGTAGTGTGTCTAGACATGAATCCAAGTGACCAGCATGTGCGTCAGTGTGCCTGACTCATTAGAACACATTAACAGTGATTTCATTGGGGCTGACGCCAATGTCTCCGTCTAATCCCAAATGGGAAGGGACGCGATGACAGCGTGCACACACACGAGAGTAGGGATAGCTCCTTTGAAAGATGGAAAAAATAGTCCAAGCTGAAGAAACAAGATTGTGTGTGTGTGTGTGTGTGTGTGTGTGTGTGTTTTGGGGGGGGGGGGGGGGGGGGGGGTGTTTTTTTTATTTCTAATTAACAAAATTGGGGGGGGACAAACACAAAAACCCCCCTCTCCCCCCCCACCCCCCCTTAATTCTATTATTTTTCTCTTAT
>CM022485.1:31195665-31226639 GCA_011952105.1 Coreoperca whiteheadi | reverse complement strand
CCCTATAAGAATAGGCAGTGTGCTCTTCTTTTTTTTTATTTTTTAATTTTGGGGGGGGGAGGTGGGTGGGGGGTTGTTTGGTGGGTGGTGGGGGTGGGGGGGGTGGGTGGGGGGTGGGTGGGGGGGTGTGGGTGGAGGGGGGGGGTGGGGGGGGGGGTTGTTTTTTTCATCTCTAGATAACAGAATTGCAGTGTGACAAACTCAAAAACCCTCGCTTTCCGCCCAAGGCCACGTTAATTGCATTAATTTGCTCTGACAATTGCACAACAGGAAAAGAAAAGACAAGGGAGTGGGAGTGTGCCTGGGTTTGAGTGTGTGTATGTGTGTGTTTGTTGCAGAACTGCTCTTGTCATTTTTCAGCGATGATTAAATTAGCAACAAGAGTTCTGTCTGGCTATAATCAATCATTACCCTCTCTCCCGTGCCACCCAATATCACCAAAACCATATTTCCCCCACTTGAGGACAAAATGTTTCTTGATTGTGTGGCACACTTGTCTATAAATATATCAGACAGACCAGTCGTTCCCTGCAGTATTGAGTTTGAGGCTTGTTTTTTTCCCCTTTCTCACAACATGATTGTGTGTGTGTGTGTGTGTGTGGGTGTAAATGTGTTTGCTTGGAGTGTGTCCAGGGTTCTTTAAACATCTATTTCAGCCTTTCCAGAGACAGATCAGTGACCTGAATATAGCAAGGCCTTGGCTGGCCAGCAGATAATTTAGAAATTGGTCAGCATATTAACAGTTCTAAACACACAATGATCAATACTTGCAGATATTAAGATGCACTGCGAAATATTAATAAAATACTAGTCTCTCTACCCTTTTAATCCCCAATTTGGATAAGAAATAACTCCCCAAAATAACCATTTAATGGGGAAAAAAGGGAGAATCCTGAGGAAAAGCATCAGTATGTGGTGTATGTACAGAGGAGAGAAACATAATTGCATTATTAAATAAATAAAGAATAAAATATTCTAAAGTATGTAAATATTAAGTGTAATAAATTATAGAGTGTGGTCATTTTACTTGTTTCCATTCGTCCCATTTCATTTTCCATACTATATACGTTTTCTTAAATTATTATTATTATCAGCGTTTTTTATCATTTCTGAATAAGTGATCTGCCTTGATTCAGTCAGGATGTGAATACAAGGCGCAGAACCAGAGACAGGATTCCACATCCAGAGTCCTGCATGTGGTTAGTTTGAGAGTACAAAAGCACCTAGGTTAAAGCTGCTATAAACGACATTTTTACATTAACAGTGGATCACATGACTACTTGTATGTGAAAGTGGTCACTCGTAGTGATGAACCCACAGAGAATTCTCTACAGTTCCCCTCAGCTCTGCGGAGAGTTTTAGCATCTTTCAGCTCATTGATTTGATTTTCCACACCACAACTTTACTGTTGATTCACTCTCACTGCTCTCATCAGCGTTATTTTCTGCTGCAGCAGGCAGCTGTTTCCAGTGAAAAAAGCTTAATAAACCCGCAGCACAATACCTGCATAGCAGGGCAGACAGACAAAGGTGGTTAGTGACTAGCTGGTGAGCATAGTGAAGTGTTTAGCATTTACAGAGCCAGATTTTTAATGGAGACCAAAGCAGAATCAAAAGTAAAGTGAGTATTGGACTTCATCAGGTAGATAGAAATGCAAATTGTATTATTTAATTATCCTTTATTTAACCAGGTGAACCTCATTGAGATTAAAAATCTCTTTTTCGAGAGTGACCTGGCCAAGATAGCAGCAAAACACAAAGTTTCACATAAAGAAATGAATGAAAAAAATGAATGAATGCTAATGTTGTGGAAATAGGCAAGTTGTGTTTATAGCTAGTCGGATTAAGGTAAGGGAAAGATTGTGGTTTGGTTAAGGTAAGAAAATGATTGTGGATTTTGTTATAAAACATTTCCTTGACTTTTTCAATAAAAGACCAGTCTTTGCTTTGAGTTTCCTAAACTTAACCATGAAAATCTTAATGGTGAATATTGGTGTAAAAACAAATCAAATATTGATTTGTTCTCTATAAATATTTTGGGACTTGCAGATGCATTCATTGGAAAAAACATAATTCAAATGGCACTTAGTTTCTTTAGAAACATATTTGCAAATTAATTGTTAAGAGGCAGGGCTTTACACCTCATAAAATTAGATAAGTGAGAAAGTTATCACCTTCACAATAATACATTCCAAAAAATGGTATCAAATGTTAAAATAAATACTAAGAAGTTGTAAGGTGTTTCAAGTAAAGCTTGAAAGTACCTTCTTTTAGCCGCTGCATTTTTGGAATAATAAACCATGATTGTGGATTAGGTCATATAGATTTAATCTACTATTTAGATCACATGTGGTATATCTAAGTTTGATTAGTTTTACCTTACCATGCTTGTTATTTCTTTTTATGTCTACATGAACACAAATCATTTAGTGCAACTAGTGCGTCCCAGCCAGCAGCATGGAGCGCCTTCCTTCTGAACCTGTACATAATGTCACGTCAGAGCCCGTATCAACTTGATCGCTGTGTTCAGGGTCATTGCTGGTGGCGGTGATAGTCAGACAGGGGCCATTGCTCGCTGTGGTGCCGTGGTGATTTGTAAGCCGATTTGTTCCTTTATTTCCCCTGGCCATACACATGCAGTCACAGGGCCTTTATACTCACAAACACACGCACACACACTCAGCAAGCAAAACACACAAAGGCCCTCCCAGAGGACAATCTGTTCTGAATCGCATTACAGCCATTTCCCATTCTGTAGGTGGGGACTGGCCCCAGCAGAAATCAAATATTTATCATGTTGTATTAACCCCCACTGCTGCCCTGCACACACACACACACACACACACACACACACACCATCGGTCCTAACACTGCCTCTACACACTGAATTCATTATCCTATTAGGCCATAGCTCAGGCATTGCGGCTGGTGTGTGTGCAAACAGATGCACGTTCATGAGAATGCGTCTGTGTGCGAGCATGGACATACACACAGAAATTCTCGTAATATCAGTAGCCTGGTATTGTTGGGCCAGTTAGCTTAAACGCAGTATATGTTATAAATAATATATATCACATCTAGTTCTTCCATTGATTCCACATCACTGTCAATCTACTGTACCTCAGATCATTTTTCTTCATGTTTTTCTGCAAGACTAAGTAATACAGCAAGATTCCAGGAAATCTGCTTGTTCGTCACCCGTTAAATTATGAGAATAAAGGAACCATCATTTGGTCACTAACATTATCCATATAAAGTATGTAATATTTTATATCATAATCATTTTTAATTTTATAACCACAGCTTTTTTTATTGTAATCTTGTGACATGTATTTGTGTTCTTGTGTTTTATGTAGTTTGTCTATAATTTCTGTTTTTGCTGCCTATCTTGGTAACTTGAGATTGAGATATTAAACCTCAAGAATGCATTCTTGGTTAAATAATGGCTCAATGAAACATTTTTTTAAATTGTTTATTTTACATTGTGAGAATGAAGACATAGAATTAAGTTGAAGCTGGTGAAAACTAAACTTCGTATTGTGTGTGGACAAGAACGATCTTCTGCTTCTGGCCATTGAAAAAGACATCCCAATCAAAAAGATGAGGTTATCGAGATCGTTCAGGGCATGGTACCAAATTGAAAGGTTTTGCTGTAAAAGGAACAGGTAAAAATCAAAATGTAAAACAGTTAATAGTTTCTGTTTTCATTAAAAATGTACAATTGTGAATCATAAAAGATGAGGTTATCAAGATCTTTTAGGACATGGTACAAAAAAAGGTTTGCTGCAATGGAACGGGTAAAAATCTAAATGAAAAAACAGTAAATAAGTAAATAGTTTCTATTATTATCATCAGCAATGTGTAATTGTGATGTTCTATAAAACATCTACAATAAAGTCTGACATGTATTAGAGTGTGTGCTGTCTTCTCTTTTAATTGTATATTTGTAACACCTGGATAATTTGTATTAACAAGAACCCACCCCGTTTGTGCCCCTTTTTTCGGTTTGGGCCACTGCCCCCTCAAAATGTCTGTGGATGGCCCTGCTCAATATATATATGATCTACCTGTATGCTGTAAAAAGGCCAAATCATATCCATTAACATAAAAAGGATTACATGTTGTTCAGATGTAGAAATATAAGCTATCAGCATTTAAAGATAAAAATGAAGGTGAACCATCATCTAAAGCAAAGTGATTCTTAATAACTTAGAATCTTTAGCGGATTCATTACAAATTGAGAAAGTTCAGTTAACTTCTGTGTTCATTAATTGTGGACACAGTCTTACAAATGATAAAATAAGCATAATTAAAATTCAACCACAATTATAACTTGACAATTCCTAGTGCACAGATTTTAGTCAGACAAACAGGAATTTAGTCAGCCAAAAAGAAATTAAGCGAAGTTATTTTCATCAAAATTGTATTGAATAGTTTGATTTAAATTTCCATAGAGGAAGAGTCCACATCTCATGATTTGCGTCCAGTGCCAGCACTCAGTGTCAATGTAGGAAGTAGTTAGCCCTTCGAGGGAGAAACTAAGGGTGTGGAGGTTGAGTGGTGGATTGACATGTCTTACCTTCGGCCGTTTGCATCCCATCACAGACCTGCAATTAATTATCTTTTTTTGTGTACCCTAACCATGATCTTTGCAGATATTATACAAAGCCAGAACTTGAAAATCGCTGTCATTGAACCTAAACCATGGTTTGGCAGAATTGTCCAATATCAATGGGCTTCATATTTAAATTTTCTTATTTTAACTTTCTCGTACTTTATTTTCGTACAGTAGGCTCGTATGAGTATGCCACGTAAGATTCAGCGAATGCTCCAAACTGCAGATAACTGTGTAAATGACCCACGTAAACATGATGAATGCTACCTGTGCATAATTGAGCATGCGTTCATTGGAACTGTAAATTAGCATAATTACCACCCCAATAATACCAGGTAAGGCTATGCACACATATGTCAGGATGTGTTCATTCATGAATATGACATCGAAGAGTATAAAGAAGAACTTTAAGAGTTCGGAGATTGAAGTCCTGCTTTCAGAGATTCCATAAAGTAAAGTCTATAATTTTCAACAGCGTCAGCAGTGGAATTAAGCTACTAAAGCCAAGAAATGGGAAAAAAATAACAAGTGCTGTTAATGCCGCATTACCTGAGGGTCGAACTGTCACTGAAATAAGAAGAAATGGCTCAAAATGAAAATATCTTTAAAAAAAATGGTCTCACCACAGCAAGGCGATCGATGACTGCAACGGGAGGGGGTTAAGGGGAAGTCTCCATCACGGAGATGGACGACAGAATACGTGCCATAATAGGTGATGTCGCACTGTGAGGCATTGCAACGGAGGATGTTCCCCTGGACAGCGACTTGCATGAACCTGCATGTGACGATACGGCCAATAGGCCTGACAGTAATGGTATGATGTAAAACCATTTCTCATAGAAAACAGATTTATCTCCCTGAGATGCTATTCTTTTATTTTCCTTTTTCCAAATGTTGTAAAGGCACGTTATGTGGAAGGAATTGTCAAACAATCGTGTTCAATATTTTCGATTATTCAGAAGATTAATTAGACTCTGGACCACAGCCAGGACCATCTGATACTCTGTGTCACCGTCATCTACCACGCACGCAAGTGGTGTCTGATGCAGTCCTGAAAAACCGGGAGGAGATGTTGAAATGTCTTCAAATTATGTGTGTCTTCAAAATGCCAGACAGTCTATCAACAAATGTGTTCAAAATTCTCATGTCAATAAAATCTAAAAACCAATAATTCTTATCTAAATAAAGTCATTGATTATTTTCAGTTAATTACAGCATGATAGCCTATAGTCATGGTTAGTAAGTCATAATTAGTTGTTGCCTAATCATGACAGCATTATGATGGTGTGGTCCATGTAAGGGGTCATCTGGCATGTTCTCTGCAGGTGCTGAATCCGGTAATTGAACACCGTCATTCATTGCAATATCATGCCGTACACGGCATGCTACAATAATCTGACATGTCTTCAATGGTGTGTAGAGCAGCTTACCACTAGTTGTGTCAAGGTACAGCCACCTGGCCTTCAAAACCCTAATTGTGCGCTTTACCACAGCACAGGTGCGTGTATGACGCTCGATGTATGAGCACTTCTGTGTGCTCTTTGGGTTAACTAGAGGTGTCATGAACAAGGGAGCTACAGCACAACCTCAATCACCTGGAGAAAGTGGTGAATTTTAGTTAAATGAAAATAAAATTGTTTTGCAAGGCGACAATTAGCAGTTGACAAGTCACTTAGCAATAAGCCTACAATCTACATGCAATGCGCACCGTGCACAAGACGCATCTCAACCTCACTATTTTGCATCCTCCGGGCCATAGAGAAACAGCATTAAGCAGGCTATATTTTGCATCTGATATAATTTGGACGTTGATGGCCTGATACTGCTTTTGATTGAGGAAGGGGAATGTGTCAGGGGAAGGCAATTTGATGCATACATGTCTGTTGCTCCTATGATGTTGGGTAGTCCAGCAATGGCAGGAAATGGAATTTGATCTGCCTATGTGATAATCGAATGAGAAAATTGATGACCAAGGCTGATACACACCTGATCTGTCTCCTATGTTCTTCTGGAAAGTTCCTGTGGCCAGGAACCCGAATGTGGTGAGTACCTGAACATGTGGTGAAATTGGATTGGATCAGCATGTCTGTCTGCAGAGTTGCGGCTCTTAAAGATTACTGATTTGGAGAAGCACAGCCCGTGGTAATCTAAACTGCGACAACAACGATTCATCTGTTTCTGCCAATTTATCAGCACGCTGTCTAAAGACGCGCTCTCTTCCAAAGGTCCGGAAGCACTTCTTCTTGTCCTTTTGGCTGTTCCCTTTCAGGGGTCGTCACAGCGAATCATGCGCCTCCATCTAACCCTGTCCTCTGCATCCTCTTCACTCACACCAATTAACTTCATCTCCTCTCTCACTACATCCAGAAATCTCCTCTTTGGTCTTCCTCTAGACCTCCTGCCTGGCAGCTCCAACCTCAGCATCCTTCTACCAATATATTCACAGTCTCTCCTCTGAACGTGTCCAAACCACCTCAATCTGGCCTCTCTGGCTTTATCTCCGAAACATCTAACATGAGCTGTCCCTCTGATGTACTCGTTCCTGATCCTGTCCATCCTCGTCACTCCCAAAGAGAACCTCAACATCTTAATTAAGCTCTGCCACCTCCAGCTCTGCCTCTTGTCTTTTCTTCAGTGCCACTGTCTCTAAGCTGTACAGCATCGCTGGTCTCACCACCGTCTTGAACACCTTTCCTTTCATTCTTGCTGATACTCTTTTATCACACAACACACCTGACACTTTTCTCCACCCGTTCCAAACATCATAGTCCATGGAGATTCCTGTCTAACCTCATCTGTCAGCCTGTCCATCACCAGAGCAAACAAGAAGGGGCTCAGAGCCGATCCTTGATGCAGACCCACCTCCACCTTGAACTCCTAAGGCATCCAAAAAACGTAAGTCAGCCATGACGCGCCTGTTTACGCTTCCCTTTGACCTTATTATATACAGAGACAAATAAATATACATTTATTGCATAATTTAGTCGTTTTGCAGTTTGAGGTGTTCTATTGTAGAGTTATACAATAGCATCAATAGCCAATTAAAATGAATGACGATATTGTTAGACTATATGAATACAATTTGAATTATATTATAATACTCCTACAACAGATCTGGACCACTCGCAAATCATGTGCATAAGAGCAAATTCAAAATACGAGGAAATTGGTGAAACGCACGTGCAAGCCACTTAAGAACGAATCTGTTCGTACGAGTGGTTCTTGCATGAGGCGCAATGTTCTTGTCTGGTGACAGAGTTGGCTCTTCACTCTCACTGACCCGCGTGACATTTTTTCCCCACCGTAAAAGTCACTCGAAGGATTGCCCACCATTCGATGAGTTCATATTTGCAACATTTAGCAAATGTTATGAACTGTGGAGCGACTGAAATGTTTGGGTTCCGTGACAGGCGTACCATGGTGGCACTGCATCAGACACTTTGGCAGACACAGGAGAAGTGGTCTCTGCTAGTTCAAAACAGCATCTGTGGCCAGTGTAGTGGTTGTTTTGCAGAGTTTTATGGGAAATAAGTTCATTTTTATCAAAGAATGTGTGTGTCTAGATTGCAGCCAATTGTGGTAGGATTGACATTACATTTTGTATCACACATCACTGTTCAGTTACTTGCTTAAGATGCTGGAGGACTGCTTTATTATCCATGCTAAGCATGGGGCACTGGAACCATCTGTCCACTGGGGACACGTGGATGATTTCAGTGTTCTCATCAATTAAGTGGTAAGTCTATCAATGGGGCTCCAAACACTTGCTCTGTATTCATTTCACTTCTAAAGTTACAATAAAGTTTGTCTGGTTTGGCTGTTGAATACATCGGAATGTCTATTGGATTCCCGCGAAGCACACATTTATCTTCCTCTGAGAGTCCCTGTCTGGACTGGAGAGAGAGAGAGGGCTGACAGCGACAACTGTGAGAGAAAAAGACAAAGACAAACAAGTTGTGCCATCCAAAAACAGGCAAACACAGCTGTCCTCCTCATGGGCTTTTCTGCCCTTCTTTCCGTTTACCCCACCCTCTCTCTCCAGGACCAGTGGCTGCGGTGAATACATGACCCAGCCACACATTGTTATAATCAATAAGCTGGTTGTTGGTGGTGATCAAACTGCATCCGTCCCCCGCCCCCCCCGTGACAGGTCAAGACTAATGTACCTTGTCACCGCATGAGATGATAAAGTGTCTTATTACCCAACAAGCAGGAATTTTAAGATTACTATGAATATCTTAAGGAATCAATCTGACTCTGTACAGTCTTTGCTGCTTTTGACCTAGTTGGAATGTTTGTTTGAGTGTGTGCAGTGTGCTAGTGCTTCTCTCCATGCTTGTACTGAACACATACAGTATCTGTGTGTGTGTGTGTGTGTGTGTCTTGTGCATACATATTTGTGTGTGGAATTGTGCACGTGCATGTTTGTGGCCAGGGGAGGTTGTGTACTTCTTGTTGTTCTCTGTTGAATGAAACAAATTGAATCGGGGGACTTTAGTGCACCTCTGCATCTGTTGTGTGACTCTGCATGTGTGTATCTGTGTGTGTTTGTGTAGTTAGGGAACCTTTCCTCCTCTTTGTCCTAAACTCTCCGTACTGGAGGGTAAAAAGGCAATTAAAAGCAGTGAAAAACAACAGCAGCGTCTCCCGCCAACATTCATCTCAGTCCTGCTGCTACAAAAGCCAACTGGTCGGGCCGTCCACCCCTGTTAGCTGCGAGATGTTAAGGACAGATTTATCGATGTAAATATTTTGACTTCTTGACTTTGGAGATAACTCCGACTTTACGAGGTAATATTTCCACCCGTTCTTTTTTTACATTAGGTGAATATTGCACTTAAAACTCCACCATTTAATTATTTGCACCGGCCCAATAAACATTACTTTATAGTGTCCATAAATCAACCAAACAAAAACACACTTCACACTGTTAATCTCACATATTCCACTATAAAACACCGTCTATAAAAAAGATGTGTTTTACACCAAATGTGCGTCGCAGAATACCCTAAGTAAATGTAATAAATGTGGCAAGCATGGTGTATAAATCTCACATGCTGCATGTTGTTAATTTGATACATTAGGCAATCATTTGTTATAAATAATTGTTTATTAGCCGGACCATCCTGTACTAAGGCCTAATGATATGTACTTAGCAAGTTTTAAGGGAGGTTCCAATCAGCACACAACTTTCCAGCAGCAGGGATGTTTATTACAAGGCGAGACAAAGTTATTGCCATTTAACTATTCATATAATTCAAAACACCTAATCATTAAAAGGAGGAAATAAAAAATTTTAATTGATCCTTTAAAACGTGGATTTCAATGTAATGCTTCAGGAATTTCCAAATGTCTAAAATCTGTTTGTATCCCCTAAAAACTTCACATATTAGCATAGAGGGATTCACATGATTCATATAGGACCTGTCCTGAAACACCCAGCTTTTCTTCCTTTTAAAAAGTATCATATTTTAACAAATGCACTCTTAGCTCCATTGCGTGTCGGGCCCTTTTTGGTAGTAATGAAATGGAAAACAAATGGAATCTGCCAACCATGATGTTTGCAAATTTGAACAAGTGGCCCACCTATGGCCCGCTCTCCGCTATCTACTCACTTATTTATTAATTCACTTCATTTTATTCCCCGACTCTTTTGATCAATAAGTAATTAATTTCCCTGGCTGAGTGAAAATAGGCCCTATAATGTCGCTAATGTCGCGCCAGCCTCAGATATTTCTTCTTTTTCCCCCTTTTTTTTTTTAAACTTCAAATTTAAATTAGAAGCAAGAGAGAAAAGGCGATAAATAGATGTCAGAGTTTCTTTGGCTCTCTTCTTCCTTACTGATACCGGACAACATCTCATAGTGATATTGCATTTGTTTTGTTGGAGGGGAGCCAAGGACAGAGAAGTGGGAGAGCAACTTTGAATTGAGTCACTACAGTTAAGTTACTGTTAAGGTAGACACCTTTTTTTTTTTTCTCCCTCAGTTTCCATTCTTTTAACTTTTCTTTTCTTTCACTGGCACACCGGCTAATTTGCAAAGTCCACCAAACGCATTTAATGTGAAGTAAACAGGATGATTTTATTTTATTTAAGAATCCAGTTTTAGATTTTAAACCGTTGCTGCGATTATTTAGGATTTTAGGTGATTTTCTGATTTAAAATGGTTTTAATGATTTTAAAACATGAGAATATGTCCATTGCAAACACCTGAATCACTGTCTTCTGACCTTCAGTATGAGACATGCCCAATACACACAGAACATACTTTCACAGATTGAGGAGGGGTCATCAACTAACAAATTAGCGCACTTGAGGTGATAGTAGACACACACACACTTCTTAGAGTACATTCATGAAAACAGGAAAACAGAGCATTACATAAAAAATATGCTCTTTGTCCTTTCTTTCATATTCACCCAAGAGAGTAAAAAATGCCCTAAAACCATCCCAAATTTAAAGCATACGTTAATGAACCAAAGCAGACCGATCATCAATCATTCAATCTTTTTTTTTTTTTTTTGAGACCCGAAGAAATAAAATGTATTTAGAAGATTAGATGAACAAAATTAAACCTGATTTTGTTTGGCAGGAATATGTTTTTCCTGCTTTCCTATACTATTAATAATTCTTGTGACCCCCTCTGATTTGTCTTGCAAACCCCTTGTGGGGGAGGTGACCCCCAGGTTGGGCACCAATTATAACTCATCATTAAGGCCCTATTGGTTGTAAAAGTCCAAGGTATGGAAGTTTAAAAAAGTAAACTTTTTGGGTGAAATGTTTGATAGTTGATATGAATGAGAACAAGTATAGCACAGTGCCTGTGTTGTATTCATGTTAAACTTGATTATAATCAGGTACATAATGTACGGGTTGGCTTAAAAGATAAGGCCCGATGCTATTCTGTATATCTTTTTATGTTGAAAAAAAGAAGACCAACAATGTGTTAGTCCATCTATCAGTACTTTCTGACTTTCCTGTGCTATCTGTGGCTCTCAGCCCCGAGGCCATTCATTCCTATTCAAGAGATAAGTCTATAAAAAAATAACAACAGCTCACAAATATATCGTTTCATTTTTAAAAGAAGGTCAATCATTTCCTGAAACACCTGGTCACTGTAATTTTTACCAAACATTTAGTACACATTTGGTGCTCTAGTGAGTACTTCCAGTAGCAGGACAGTGTATGTGGGATTGACTACAGTTTGTGGGTTCAGGAACGTGAATGCAACAGCGTGGCTCATTGATGTGTTTGTAAGGACACCAAAGGAGGTCTGTGGCACAGAGGAATAACATACATGCTGTTAATATAGTTTTAATTTATCGCTGCGTATGATCAGCAATTTACAGGAAAGTGAACGGAACAGAGAACTTGCAGCACCTAGGAAACATTTCTGAATTCACATAGTAACACCACCATTCAGGGCTAAAACACCTTGGCTAACACACTGGCACTTCTCCCAGCAATCACTTCCACTGCAGCCTGGTCCACTCCAACTCCTTCGTAATAACATGATTCATATATTTCATATGGCCCAGATAGATCATGAAGACACATTATTTCCCATTCCTCAAGTGAAAGCGTTATAATGCCATGTTGTTGTTGTTCCCGTTGCAAGTGCTGGTGTGTTGGTGTAGAGGTCACACTATTTTTCTTTTCCAGGTGAACCGTGGCTGTGAGATTGGCCAGGGCAACAGAAAGAGAAATCACACCAGAGAGGAAGGGAAATCGGATCAGCGAACACAATAAAGCAGCAACTCCAAAGAAAATGACCTGGGAAGCAAGCCACATGCCCACCCCTCAGAGGGTGTGTGTTAGTGGAATATATTTTTAGGGGAAGAAGGACTGCGATACATATAACTACAGGCTGTCGTTTTGTTTGCTCACTCCCGTGGCAAAATGGAGGACATACATTGTCTCTTATTGCCTACAAAAAAAAAAAAGAAATGAGCAGAAAAAAAAAAGGCGGAGGGGGGGGGGCCTACAATGCAATTCCAGTTGCCCTTGGGTGTGGCATGGTGCTGGTCACTCAGGGAGTGTGCTGCAGGAGTCACATGGTTCAGATGGATCGCATCAATTTGCCACAAAAACAATATGTCCCCCTCCTCCTCTCTTTCCCTATCCCTCCTTCATATACTCTTCCTTCTTTCCCCCTCTTTCTTTACCTCCTCTAAGCCTTCAGTACATCATCGCATAATATAAGAGAAGAACCAAATCCACAGCCTGACCTCTCGCTTCACCCCCCCCCTTTCTAACCTTTTCTCCCTCGGCTACTATTTTCATCGACTACGCATTTTCCTTATACCTCTCTCAACCTTTCCTCACAACGTTCCTCCTCTTTTTTCTCTCACTCTTCCTTTTTACCCTTCTTATTCTGTCCCTAATTCCCGCTCAATCTCTGCACAGCAAAATTTGCATTTTAGGTCATAATAAAATCTATTCATTGATCTCTCCCTCAGTAACTTGTCTCCTTTTTTTTCAATGGTTTCTCTGTTTCTCAGTACCATGTGTCTCTTCTCTAAATTTTGTGTCACTTTTTTCCCTACATTTCAAATGTGTTTCAAACACGTGACGTCAACAAAGGACATCACTCAAGGTTAATATCTTAAACAGATGATTGATATTAATTAAACCAAAAAATCAGTAATATTAGTGTTATCAGCAATAATATAAAAACATTCAATAAGAATTGGGTTCTCTCCGTGTGTCTGTCTTTTCCTGCTGTATATCTCCCACTGGCCAGAAGGTCACTACTGTCACCCTGTGGTAATCTCTGGAATTGCATAAGGGAAGTACATACTGTAAAACTGATGCAGATGAAGATGTTGAATAGTGAAATTACTTATTTACAGTAAGTCTGACAGCTGCATTTCCTTAGGTGACCAACCCGGTGTGACCATTTACAATGAGATTTCATACTGATTATAGAGTCACACTTTTCGTACCTCTGCGTGTTACCCAAAGAATCAGCCAACACAACAGAACCAGTTTGTCTTCCTCGGTAAACTGTGCTTTCTGTGTGATAGTTTTGCGAAAAGTAAAGAGAAATGTGTGAATAGAAGAGTTCAGCAAAAAATTAAGCGAGTGCACCTGAAGTTGGGATCACTGCATATTTTAATCAAAATGCGATGTTGTCACTTAACAGTTTCAACCTCTTAATGAATAGTACCCAAAGATGTTTTATTTTCTTACCTTTAACTTCGATTGTTGCTTTTTTAGTCAACATTTAATGTTGTGGAGAAATTCTCAAGATTTCAGGGGCTTTGTGTCACAGATGAACATTAACAGTTGGCAATATCCATATGGACCTTATGTTAAATTTATTTATTGTTGTTAAATTCCTCTCATTTTGCTTTGCCCTACAACCCTTGGGCTACTCAGACACACATCTTCTTCCAGCCATGAGTCCAATGCAAAAGACACATGTGGGTAAACTATGCCTTCAAATAGGACATAAATTGGCCTACACTTTTGCTTTTCCTTCTCCACCTTTCCCCATTTCAGTCTCTACAGTGTGCCCTCGCTTTCCCTCATTCGCATTCAATCATTCCCCACTCAGCCCTGCACGTGGGAAAAAATAACAAACCCCGAAATAATAGATTAAACTGAAGTATTACTTTAATACTTCAATAGAAATAACCTGGCGCCAACATTTTGAAAGGAGCAGGCCCAGATGCCCGAGGCTACACTGTAATGTGTGAGTAAAAGTATGTGGGCTGTCACATCAGATTAGAGAACAGTCTCAGTGTGCCTTTGACGGAGAGGCATTATGGTTCATAAAAATCACATATGAATTGAGAATAGCCAACAATGAAAGATGGCATTGTCAGCATGGGCTTGTTTTACACCAATTCGGCCTGAATTACAGTGTGTGTATTTGTGTGTGTGTACAGTTCCAAATATGTGTTTAACTTGTCAGTAAAATCCTAAAAAGGTTATTGATTCATAAAGCATGTATGTTAACACATGAAAAAGATAACTGCAGTGGTATGCAGATTTATGCAATATGCGGTTGTATGCATGTCTCTCTCTAGCATAGCTGCATTGTTTTCTATACACTGCAAGTGAATTAACATTGGCAAATGATGAGCTTTCAGTTATGAGGCTCTGTCTAGGTTCTGTGCAGTTTTAAGATTTTGAGCATCAAGGATTTGACATGCCACCTCGAAACAACCTGTCTGTTACAAAGTAGCATCAATCAATATCAACAGTAGCATCATCATAGGCACGACATACAACAAATTCAAAGGAATTTCAAATTCAAAGGATCAGAAAGTTATCTCAATTTGATTACAAAAACTGTGAGACCATTATGTTAGCAATTTACGATAAAGACAGCGCTTGACTCATGAAATATGTAAAAGTGTATTTTTTTTGTATCCCCTTTCAATTTATATTTCTGGAATCTACACATGCAGAAACATGCGGATGCCTTTTCCAGTAATGTGGTCGGTGTCATTATATGGCAATATCAACTTCTGACAACAAAAATCAATTTTCCCTTTTAGAAAAGCATTCATTTTTGTGGTCTTCCTTGTCTTTTTAAGGCCTTCAACACATTCTGTGGATATTTTTTCTGTGCTATGGGATTTAGATCATGATGATTTATATGTATATGATCTATTTGAACCCAAAACGGTGAATAAGCATCATCCTGTCAGCTCTATGCCAGTAAAAATATGGTAAAAAATGAATATGAAGTGAGTTTGATAGTAATGACCAGGAGGTCAGCAGTCCATTTAGCAAGAGAGAGACATGATGATAACCAGATATCCTAATGCACTATTTGAAGTCTTACGAACTGAAACCGCTGCACTGTAAATAAAGCTGTGGACATTGTGCCGTAAAAGGTTGAAAGTTTATTGTCATGTAAAAGTAAGTCATGATAGAAATATCGAATATGGAATGTGTTTTCTCTCTCACGTTTGAGGCGATATGTCTTATGAATCATATTTCATTTGCTTTTCCAAAGTTCTATATGTGTAGTATTTCCCCTTTTCAATTTCATAACTTGTTCAGGAATATAGTTTAAGTAAATGCACAGAAGAATTTCCATTTATTAAGTTAAGGAACAAGTAAAATAGTTAATTCACATATATTGTATGCTACACGAAACTAGCCTGTTAGATAAGAAATCAAAGAATGTTACATTTTCACAAATTTGTGAAACCTCCAAGAGAGCAGTTATTTATATCATTTAGTCATTTAGCAGAATATATCAGTATTCTTGTAACATTGTTTTTAGGAAAAAGTACACCGTGGTAAAGGGTTAATTGCTGTAATATTATTTACACAGTTCAAGCCTCATCTCTTTACTATAAATAGGGCATTTTATTAGTTACCTTACAACACACCTGCAAATTCTTGAACAAATAACACCAGCAGAGCTTTCTTAATAGTCTCCTCTCTACCTACCTCTCCGTATGCTACAGTATTCCATTCTGGGTCAGGTGAAAATATGTCGACTTACAGAAGCACTGACCATTGTTCATATTACGGTTAATGTGTACATGGTTAATGATCGTAGTTAAATAATGGCATGTCTTTGCTTCCTTTTGGCTGGCTTTTACATACTGTATTACAGTAATCGACATGGAAAAATGAGTCTTTCTAACTAATTACATACAGTAATGTTATTTTCATTTTGAGACATTGTTTTCGTTCCAAAAATTGCTCTGCTTCCCACTGCACTTATCTCACATTTGTCAGTGTCAGTGTAAGAAAAGAATAAGATGGTGGGTTGGAGCAAGGCACTAATTTGAGTTTTAGTATATTGTAGTTGTAATATAATTGTACTGAAAATATAATAGAAACAGATTTAGCTAGTGTTCAAATAACACAAAATTAAGATTTTTGTGATGCAGTCAGTATTCCTTTGGATGCCAAATGTCTTTAAAATATATACATGTGAATAATGGAGAGATTTATCTCTGCTCATTTTAGAAATATTCATCACCACATTTTATATAATACTTTCAATTTATGCTCTGGGCCTTCCTCACTGACAGTACATCTTTTACGCTTATATGCAAATCCTGTCAACTACAAATAATGAACCTTTTCTTACCAACAATAAAAGTATTTAGCTCCATGTGAAAATGTGAAAAACATTTAATAATTGTTTGTTTGTAATTAGGATACGAAGAGCAGATGACACCAAGTTATTTGATTAATTAAGTGAAAAACAATGATCAGACAAGCAATGAATTAAATAATGTCTAGTCTGATTCAGCAACAGAATAACATGTGAGTCACTGACAAATGCAATCATCCAGTTATGACACACTGTACACATGGTGAGGAGCACTTCATCAGTTTGACTATTTATGAATTTGTGGTGACTGTCTGAGACCAGGGGCCTGTGACACAAAGCAAGATTAGTGGATCAGTAAGCTATCTTTTGGTTTTACTGTTGGCTTGAGTGTTCAGACTCTGGCTGACAAGTCAAAGGAGGTGGCTCTGAAGGTCAAACTGATGGAGGTACTCAATCAATCAAGTTTATTTGTCACATGTAATCTTATAAGATACAATCACAGTGAAATGTAATCCCACCAGTTCCTTCAATTTGTGCATTTAAAAGTTTTTAAATAGAATAGGAATAGTAATAAATATATGTTTATGATGGGGAGGGGTGGTGATACCTGGAATTTGTGTCTGAGGTGGAACAATCTTTGCCTTGCTTTTCTCGCCCCTGAGTCAACGTCTAGGTCAGGCCCCTTGGTGATGTGGACACCAAGGTACTTGAAGCCGTCCACCCTCTCCACCAAGGATCTGTAGATATTCCCTGCTTCTTCCCAAAGTCCATTATCAGCTCCTTATTCTTGCTGACGTTCAGGAGTAGGTTGTTATCCTGACACCAGCGCCTCATGTCCCCTACTTCCTTCAGGAAGGCCTGTTCATTGTTATCTGTGATCAGGTCCACCACAGCTGTGTCATCAGCAAACGTGATGATGGGGTTGGAGTTGAAAGTGGCTGCACAGTCGTGTGTTCAGGGAGTACAGCAGTGGGCTCAAAACGCAGCCCTGGGGTGCGCCGGTGTTAAGGATGAGGGTTGAAAAGATTTGTCCGCCCATCCCATGAATGTATAAAGACAACTGGAATGGATGGATAAAGTCTGGGAGGCGGGAACCCGTTCATTTCTATAAAAGCTGCTTAGTGGCACATCGTGCAGCCCATAGAGCAAGTGCACTATAGACTCTACCGCCAGAGCTGGCTAACTTCCACTAACTTGAATGGGGTTAAAAGCGTTAATAGTGCGGTTCTCCTAGACTTTACAAATGTTATCGGACCAAATGGATCAAATTCTGATAGTGAAATGAGTAATTCCAAAAAAAGTATCCACCGTTTTACAGCCGCTTCTTTTATAATGTAAGTCTATGTAAAAAAGTTATTTTGGGCCAGTGTGCATCCCGTCACAGACCCGGAAGTTGTAATTCCACAATTTGGCTGCTATGTCAAATTGGCTTCAAAGCGTGGCGCACTTCCTGGGGTCTTAGTCCACCCTCACCACCTGGGGTCTGCCCATCAGGAAGTCAAGGATCCACATGCACAGTAAGGTGTTTAATCCCAGGTCCTTGAGCTTCGTGATAAGCTTGGAGGGAACTGTGGTGTTAAACGCTGAACTGTAGTAAACGAACAGCAATCTCACGTAGTTCCCTTTCTTGTCCAGGTGAGATAGGGTGGTGTGTAGGATGTGTGCTATGTTGTCTTCCGTTGATTGGTTTGGATGGCAAGCAAACTATAGTGGGTTATGGCGTGTAATGAGTCTCAAAACCCGAACACATAAAAAACAGGCACTTGCACAGGATACAAGGGCACAGAGCAGTATCCACGAGTAGAAAACCATCCTCCCCACGGAGCATTTCTGCTCTGCTGTGACGAGCATTCAGCATTCCTTAGTATTCAGTTTGTGTAAACTGAATACTACGGAATGCTAAGACCAAATACTAAGACCAAATCTCCATTTCTTAAAAGCATCGAAAGGCTTAAGAATGATCTTGGTCCCATTGTAACTCTATGGACTAAGATCCTTTTAGCCTGAAGATGATTTTGGGAAATGAAGCCCAGTCTAGTAATGATTATTGTTGCACATTAATTAAATAGCACACACAAAGGGCATGTCTTGCAGTCAACTTGTTTAATTCTAAACAATCTGAGGCAATAATCCTCAACATATGCTTCCACACAATATGCTCAATAGCTTTCAACAGTATATTAAAGTAACTAACAACTGCAACCGCTTCTATTCACCGCTTCTATACCTTTGTGTAAACTGAATGTTATATAGTTTTTCTAATTTAACTTGTTACAATATGGATAAAAAAAGTTGCTTTTGAACTAGGCTCAGAACAGGATGGAACAAAAAGCATGAGGCTGGAGGCATCATTCCATTTGTTTTTTTTATTAGCCAAAAGCCTGTACAAAATCAAGGGCTGTGTCTGCCTAACAGGCGTCAGCTGCACAGCCAGGGAGCAGGGTAACCACAATATCACTACAGAACACGTGAGGGAAAAGAGGGATTTTAATTCAGCAGCTCAGATCATACATCACTAAGCTTCTCGAGAATCTACACAGAAACATTTAAACAGTAACGTTATATCAACTTTAAAGTGATAGTCTAATGCCTACAATCTGACTGTTTTTTTACTTCAATCTGTGCAGCATCGTCATCTGCAAGTGTTTAAGTTATGAAGCATAGACACACTGCATAACAAAGCTAACATTAGTTACATAGGCTTGCATTTTTAGGTTTTTCCTCCTGGTCAATATGAGGAAAATCACTATATATGGCTCTCAGGGTATAATGTTATGCTTTATATTTACATAGATTCTTCCATATGAGTTGTCCAAATAGGGGAAGATAGACCAGACTCACCTACAACAGCAGAATCTGCGCACTGCCATGACCAGGATGTAATCCTTGAATGCAGACGTGACAATAGGTGAGACAAGGGGCCCTGCCAGCAAATCAGAAGACAGTTGAGTCCCCTCGTCCAAAGTCAGCTTGCCGAACGAGCAAGGGTTTAGCAGTTGCGAGCGCTTAGAGAGAGTTGTTCAAGCACTCGTCACAGCCCTGTTCTCTGAGGACTGAATTTGTGCAGGCAGAGCAGAAGTGCTCCCCCACAAAGACGGTTTTCACTCACGGATACTGTTCTGTGCGCATGCAGAGCAGAAATGCTCCCTCGCAAGGATGGTTTTCCACTCGTGGATACTATTCTGTACGCTCATATTGCGTGCAAGCGGCTGTTTTTTATGTGGGTAGGGTTTTGAGACTAATTACACACCATAGTGGGTCCAGTGTGCTAGGAAATGAGGAGGCGATATAATCCTTGACCAGCTGTTCAAATCACTTCATCACTACATAGGTGAGTGCTACTGGGTGGTAGTCATTCAGGCAGGCTGGTCATGTTTCCTTGGGCACAGGAATGATGCTGGACTTCATACGCAGGTATGACAGACTGAGCCAGCACCGAATATCGTTGTAACACCATTGCTAGTTGGTCAGCACATAGTTTGAGGACCCGCCCACTAATACCATCTGGTCCTGCTGCTTTCTTTGTGTTCACACTCTTGAAAGACCTCCTGCAACGGATATATGTAACAACTTACTTTAAAGGTCCAGTGTGTAGGATTTAGCGGCATCTAGCGGTGAAATTTTAGTTGGAACCATTTGAATACTGCTCGCCTCACCCTCCCTTTCCAAGCATGTACAAGAAACTACGGTGGCGGCTAAACTCGTGAAAATGCGAAAGGACCTATCTGGAGCCAGTGTATGGTTTGTCAGTTTTGGGTTACTGTAGAAACATGGTGGTGCAACATGTCGGCCTCTGTGAAAGGGGACCCACTGTAGTGAGAACAAGGGGAGGTGAACCCACCTTCACCCACACAGCTCCACCTCATTTACGACCCATTGGAATGCCATGAGGAAGATTTAAATACACTCTGCTGATCTCTCCCCCCTCTCAAGCAGTAAAGGGTGTCCAATTGGGATACTTACTAGGCAAGTGTCGAGGTTAGGCCCAGCCTCACCCCTCTCCAAGTTGGTTGATGAGAAGAGATTCATTAGAGACCCTTAAAATTAAAACATGTTTATTTCACAGCATAGTACAGTTTAATCCGGAGGCATAATGGAACCACCTCAGGCTTCTGTTCCCCGTGATGTCTGCGTTATGTCTAAAGCTAAGACAGCAAAACCCTTGGTTATATTCTAAACCTTCCCTCGTCACACATTTTCAGTACTTTACGTAGCTTGTTACCTCAGCATGCCTCTGTTCCTTTCGGCTTGGTCTAACCCTTCTCCCTCGTCCTCTTACCTTAACCTTCAGTTTGTTACATTCTATGATGCCATCACAGCTACTGTTATGACATGTGGCAGGAGTCAGACATGTACAGAGACACATATCTGAAATACAGGGTGTCAAAAATATCCAGAATCCACACAAGGCTAGACCTTTCACTCCAAGCCATGCCCTGTCATGCTAATGGCACAATAGCAAATTTTAAACACAATAAACTGACTCTGGATTAGAATGAAAGAAGAGACTAAACACCATGTCTCCTTCTTTTATTTTTTCTCACAAACATGCAAACAAACACCCATTCTCTCTTTCTCTTTGATGTGATTTAAAAAAAAACAATGAAGTTTGCCACGCTTCTGTAATAAAAGCTGGAGACACATTCCTAATGTGTTATCCAAGTCTGAAATAATTTGAATTAGCTATATAACAAAACAGTAACCCAGCTAGCATTAATCAGCTAGTGTTTTCTTCATTTTGTAACCCAAATTTTATTTTTGTAGGACCTGAAATGGCCAAGTTATTAATTCAGGGAATTAACTTTTCATTTGCCAGGTGACAACATTGCCACCTACTGACCAACAGACAAAATTCTCTGCAACCATCGCGATTATGAAACTTTATAATGTTGTAGATATTATACTGTATTAATCAAACTGTATTGTTTAACCTTATGCCACTTAGTAGTGTTAAAATGTGTGTTAAACTTAATGAAAGTCCTCAGATAACGGAATGATCTGATGAAATAGTTGTTGGCTGAATACATTTTCCCTATATGTTTAATAACCACTATACTATTTTTATGTCTAAATTCATGATTGTAAGGTTATAATGATGTTTGAGTATGTAACATTTTGGGCGTAAAATTTAAATTAAATTCACTAGTCAAGACACCATGAGCTCTATTAAAAGTTTCAACAAAGGAACAGAGTTTTGTCGCCAAAAGCCTTCCTCAGCCCCACAGTTTGCCACTATTTTTCAAATGTGGAGTTCCAAGAGAACGGTTATGGGATTATGCCTAAGACTGAGGAGACGCTAGCAACATATTTATCCCCTGTAGCATCAGGGGATAAATTGTCCCTCAAAACATTGCCCACCAAACCATGCCGCATTACATCATCCGTGGTGGGCAAGGCGTACATGGTTTCAGGAGGCAAAGAAGCAGGCAGCAGTGTTCCAAAACTGTATCCCACATCGCCATAAATCCCATGGGGCTGCAGCCCCAACCATGTACGTCCAGATCCTTGTACAGGCAGACCCAGAAGGAGAGCGTTGCTAATTGAGCCCCTCCGCAAAGATGAAGCAGTACTCTCTACCAAAGCCCATGAGAGAGAAAGTGGATTTGAGGACTGTTATTCTCTCCAAATTGGCTTCGGCACAGAGGCCCTAACGGTCATTTCGGGCCACTCAGGGCACCTCCGCCGTGGGTGGAGCAAAGTACACTCGCTCTCCTGCGGAGCCCTCAGGAAATCGATCTGTTAACCCTGCCGTTCATGGCGTGGGATACAGAGATTTTTGTTAAACCCAAACCTCGAAATCCCCCCGCCAATGCAGCGGTCATGAGGGGTTTGCTCTCTCTAGAGAGGCCTGTAGAAAAATCAGTTCCTGTCATAAAGATGCTTCAGGACACCAAAGTGGCTCCTACGACTCTCTCGGGTACCAGCCTCGAGAGGACTGATCAATCTAAGGGATGCATACTTCCATATCTCTATCCTTCCGGAAAAGAGGGAGTTCCTGAAGTTTGCTTTTGAGGGCAAAGCGTACCAACACCGTGTTCTTCCCGTTTGGCCGAGCATTATCCCGACGCACTTTCACAAAATGCATGGACACAGCCCTGGCACCACTCAGGCTGCAGGGTATACGAGTTCTCAACTACATAGACGAGTGTTTAATATTAGCACAAGTCACAGAAGATTGCAGCATGGTCTCAAGATGACATGCTCGACCACATGAAGTGCTTGGGGCTGAGGCTCAATATAAAAAAGAGAATGCTTACTCCTGTCTAACGGACAACATAGTAGTGTGGGACTCGATCACTATGCAGGCACAATTGTCTCCTGCACGAATCGAGTCAATCTTGGCCTTGGTGTCCAGGATGAAGCTAGGCACCTCACTGTAAAACAGTTCCAAAGACTGTTAGGACTCACGGCAGCAATACCTTTTGGCCTACTGTACATGAGACCGCTGCAGTGGTGGCTCTGGACCAGCCCAGGAGGTGCCTTCGTTCCTTGGCCATGTGGAAGAAACCATAGTTTCTAGCCAAGGGCCCAGTGTTAGGAACATCGTGTCAACTGTTGACAGATGCATCCGGCACAGGGTGGGGTGCGACCACGGAGGAACGCTCGACCCAGGGTCTGTGGAAGGAACATCATCTCTCTTGGCATATAAATGCCTAGAGAGATTAGAAGTATAGCCAGCCTTGAGGCACTTTCTCCTTAAAAAAAGCAGATATCCTGTCGAGGCAGGGGCTGAGGCCCGGGGTATGGAGGCTGCACCCCCAGACAGTGCATTCATCATTCATCCAGATCCTCTGGGACTGGACGCTATGGTACAGCCGCAGAGGTGTCAAAAGTTTTCACATTCATTACCCAAGTAGAAATATAGATACTAGGGTTTAAAAAGACTTCTGTAGCAGTGGAACTATCAACTAAAGCTTTTTACTCAAGTAGTAAAAGTACTGGTTTCAAAACTACTTAAAGTATAAAAGTAAAAGTAATGTAAGGGGAAAAAATGCCATTTAGGACAAAAGCTTAGGCCGCGACACAGGGGCCTATAGTGCACTACCTCACCTCCTCAAAAAAACATTTTTCTAAAGGCCATAATGACTAACGTTATAATAAATGTTAATTTTTAAAAATGTGGGATGCACTAGGCTACCTGTTTCAGCCACATATTTGGCCATTGAGAATGAATGCATTTTAGTACAATGCAAATAAATGAAAGAACATCTTGGTACTTGGCTACATACGTCTGCTGTAACTTATTACTTTTTTTGAGTAACGACTCCAACGCTGGCTGTGTCCTTGCTGGAGTGTGACGGGATTTGTGTTATGTTCAGCTGCGATGGATCCTACAAACCAATAGGGTATCGGAATGGTATATGTTTATACTTCTCATCCAACCACAAACAGATGTGACCTGCTGCATCATTTTGAGTCACTTTGACCCAAAAACATATTTTGAGTTTTCTGTTTGTCTGTAAAGAGGAACGTCTCAGCTTCATGGCGATACCAAGATTATCTTTCTACACCAAATATTCTATGAGATATAGAATGAACACAAATTGTTTTGGTCCACACCAAATTATTTTGGTGTGTACAATATGTAGTTACAGAAGAGACTGTTTTCAGTCATTCAAATGATCACGTGCACAAGCACATACACAGTACAGTAGGCTTAGAAACCCATGTAGACAAGTATCCAAATGTATGGAATACACTTGATAAAATATGAACCAATATACTGTACATATAATATAGTATTTAAATATAATATGAAGAATATATAATGAAAAATAATAAACTTTATTTATATATTAAATATAGAGCCCCGTGCACACAGGTACATGCACAAACTTACAAGTCCATATCTAAAAAATAAAAAACTATACTAGAAAATGGATAAAATATGAACAGTATCGTATCGAATAGTATCATATTTAAATATAATAATAATACACATTTTTGATATAATAGACTAATGCGGAATAATTAATATAGCCACTTGCACAAAATTTAGCCCAATTATGTTCATAACAATGTAATATAATCTAAATTAGTGTAAATTAATGCAGTAATACAGAACATATGTAATATTATTTAATATTTATTTAAATAATATTAAATATGTTCTGTATTATTACATGAATAAACATATTATTTAATATTTATTTCCCCCCCTTGCACTGCCACCTTATTGTGGTGGAGGGGTTTGTGTGCCTGAATGAACCTAGGTAGGAGCTATGTTGTCTGGGGCTATTGCCCCTGGTAGGGTCTCCCAAGGTCCTGGGTGACAGGCCAGACAAAGAGCAGTTCGAATCCCCCTTATGGCGAATTTGAAAACTAGGTCTGTGACGTCGCCCGGTACGGCGCAACCGGGGCCCCACCCTGGAGCCAGGCCCAGGGTTGGGGCTCGCATGGTGGCTGGGTCTTGCCGGCTCAGCCCGAACGAGCGACGTGGGGCTGATCTCCCGTGGTCCCACCACCTGCAGGAGGAACCGTAAGGGGCCGGTGCTTTGTGGATTGGGTGGCAGTCAGAGGCGGGGGCCTCGGCGACCCAATCCCCGGACACGCAATATGGCTAAAGGGACATGGAATGTCAC
Source organism: Coreoperca whiteheadi (assembly GCA_011952105.1). Taxonomy (NCBI): domain Eukaryota; kingdom Metazoa; phylum Chordata; class Actinopteri; order Centrarchiformes; family Sinipercidae; genus Coreoperca; species Coreoperca whiteheadi. The sequence continues at coordinate 31,201,408 of CM022485.1, read as the reverse complement.
CGCGCTGGGGGGGGAGGAGCCTGAGCAGGTTGAGAGATACCGACTAGAGATAGTCGGGCTCGCGTCCACGCACAGCTTGGGCTCTGGAACCCAACTCCTCGAGAGAGGCTGGACTACTCTGGAGTTGCCCGCGGTGAGACTGGCGGGCTGGTGTGGGCTTGCTTATAGCCCCCCAGCTCAGCCGCCATGTGTTGGAGTTCACCCCGGTGAACGAGAGGGTCGTTTCCCTGCGCCTTCGGGTTGGGAATAGGTCTCTCACTGTTATTTGTGCTTACGGGATTAAATGGTAGTGTAGAGTACCCGACCTTCTTGGCGTCTCTGGGAGGGGTGCTCCGACCGGGGGGTCCGTTGTTCTACTGGGGGACTTCAACACTCACGTGGGCGGCGACAGTGATACCTGGAGGGGCATGATTGGGAGGAACAGCCCCCCCGACCTGAACCCGAGTGGTGTTCTGTTATTGGACTTCTGTGCTAGTCACGGTTTGTCCATAACGAACACCATGTTCAAGCATAAGGGTGTCCATCAGTGCACGTGGCACAAGGACACCCTAGGTCGGAGGTCGATGATCGACTTTGTGGTTGTTTCATCTGACCTTCGGCCGTATGTCTTGGACACTCGGGTGAGGAGAGGGGCGGAGCTGTCAACTGATCCAATGGCAGGGAAGGAAGTTGGACAGACTTGGCAGACCCAAACGCACTGTGAAGGTCTGCTGGGAACGTTTGGCAGAGTCTCTAGTCAGACAGATTTTCAACTCCCACCTCCGGCAGAGCTTCAACCAGATCCCGAGGGAGGCTGGAGACATTGAGTCAGAGTGGACCATGTTCTCCACCTCTATTGTCGACGCGGCTGCTCGGAGCTGTGGCCGCAGGGTCTCCGGTGCCTGTCGTGACGGCAATCCCCGAACCCGGTGGTGGACCCCGGTAGTAAGGGATGCCGTCAAGCTGAAGAAGGAGTCCTATCGGGCCTGGTTGGCTTGGGCAACTCCGGAGGCAGCCGATGGGTACCGGAGGGCCAAGCGAGCTTCAGCCGGGGTGGTTGCAGAGGCAAAAACCTGGGTCTGGGAGGAGTTCGGTGAGGCCATGGAGAAGGACTACTCGAACAAATTCTGGCGAACTGTCCGGCGCCTCAGGAGGGGGAAGCAGTGCCCTGCACACACTGTTTACAGTAGGGGTGGGAATCTGCTGACTTCGATGAGGGACATCCTCGGACGGTGGAAGGAGTACTTCGAGGATCTCCTCAACCCCACCGGCATGTCTTCCATTGCGGAAGCAGAGGCTGAGGGCTCTCTTGCGGACTCGTCAATCTCCCGGGCTGAAGTCACTGAGGTGGCAAGGCACCGGGGGTGGATGAGATCCGCCCTGAGTACCTCAAGTCTCTGGATGCTGTGGGGGTGTCTTGGTTGACATGCCTCTGCAACGTCACGTAGCGGCTGGGGACAGTGCCTCTGGACTGGCAGACTGGGTGGTGGTCCCTCTGTTTAAAAAGGGGGACCAGAGGGTGTGTTCCAACTACAGGGGGATCACACTCCTCAGCCTCCCCGGAAAAGTCTATGCCAGGGTACTGGAGAGGAGAATTCGGCCGATAGTCGAACCTCGGATTCAGGAGGAACAATGCGGTTTTCGTCCCGGTCGTGGAACACTGGACCATCTCTTTACCCTCGCCAGGTTGCTGGAGGGTTCATGGGAGTTTGCCCAACCAGTCCACATGTGCTTTGTGGACCTGGAGAAGGCATTTGACTGTGTCCCTCGCGGCGACCTGTGGGGGGTGCTCTGGGGTCCGGGGCCCTTTGCTAAGGGCTGTCCGGTCCCTATATGACCGGAGCAGAAGTTTGGTTTCCATTGCCGGCAGTAAGTCAGATCTGTTCCCGGTGCATGTTGGACTCTGGCAGGGCTGCCCTTTGTCACCGGTCCTGTTCATTGTTTATATGGACAGGATTTCTAGGGCGCAGTTGAGGGCCGGAGGGAGTCCGGTTTGGGGACCACAGGATTTCGTCTCTGCTTTTTTCAGATGATGTCCTGTTGGCTTCATCAAATCAGGACCTTCAGCATGCACTGGGACGGTTTTCAGCCGAGTGTGAAGCGGCAGGGATGAGAATCGGCACCTCCAAGTCCGAGGACATGGTTCTCAGCCGGAAAAGGTTGGCTTGTCCCCTTCAGGTTGGTGGAGAGCTCCTGGCTCAAGTGGAGGAGTTTAAGTATCTTGGGGTCTTGTTCACGAGTGAGGGAAGGACGGAGTGGGAGATCGACAGGCGGATCAGTGCATCCTCTGCAGTGATGCGGTCGATGTACCGGTCTGTCGTGGTAAAGAAGGAGCTGAGCTTCAAGGCAAAGCTCTCTATTTACCAGTCGATCTACGTTCCTACTCTCACCTATGGTCATGAGCTTTGGGTCATGACCGAAAGGACAAGATCCCAGATACAGGTGGCCGAAAAGAGTTTCCTCCGCAGGGTGGCTGGGCGCTCCCTTAGAGATAGGGTGAGGAGCTCGGTCACTCGGGAGGAGCTCAGAGTAGAGCCGCTGCTCCTCCACATCGAGAGGAGTCAGCTGAGGTGGAAAGAGTCATAGTGGAGCTGATCTTCCCAAGGAGAACCAGATGTTTTTCATCTACAAAATGACAGCATAAAATGAGAAATTATGTCATCACAAAGATTTTAGGCTGGCTAAATCATATTGAATGATTGTTATAAGGCCTGATCATTTCCATATTATTACGGCCCCACATTCAAAAACATCAACTGTATTCACCTTATGATATCATGTCAGTTTGCAACTTGTACTTTTACCAAACGTTAGGCTATTTGTTTTGCTATATTTACAATTATTTCACCTTTTGTCTCTTACAGATGCTCAAAGCCAGACTAAGTCCCAGACACTGACACAACATTAGTCACTGATAACTCTAGCTAGACTGCTTTCTTAGCCTGCTCTAGTGACATTTAATAGCCTTTACAAACAGAAAAAGGTTAATTTAAGTTAGCTAAACTATAGAAGCACTTTCCATTAGTCATTTCTTTAATCTGGTCACTCTCAACATCTCCTCCGGCGTGAAGACCGCAAGCGCCGCCGTTGTAGAGTTTGCCCTCCCAGGCTATCTGCATGTCTTGCTGTCGTCATTTAAATTATTAGAATCACGCACAGGGTTGGTGATCATTGCTTCAGCCATGAGTGGAATATCTTCCCGAGCCAACATTAGCCGGGCCGTCCAAGTTCAGACTCTGAGGTCAAGCCGCTGTCCGGCTCAGCTCCACCATCACGTACCAACGCTAATCAGAAATTAGCTCGGTCCAATTGTCGTCAGATGTAGCACCTCTAACGGGATTTGAATTAAAAAGGTCTAAGGTATGTCTAAGCCAATTAAGCCAAAATGAAATAGGAGTAACGAGGCTACTTTTAAAAAGTAAGGAGTAGAAAGTACAGATAACTGCGTGAAAATTTAAGGAGTAGAAGCAAAAAGCCGGCTGAAAAATAATTACTCTAGTAAAGTATAGATACCCAAAATTTCTACTTAAGTAAGGTAACGAAGTATTTGTACTTCATAACTTGACACGTCTGCACAGCCGTGGCCCTAGGCTGCTCCTGGCTGTAGAGCTGTTCTTTAATTGTTGCTACAAATGCCCTTTGCATGAAACATTACTTTTGATTAGTCTGAGATAACTAGGGTGGATGGAGCAAATACTCAAAAAATCACCGGTCGCAGAACTTGCATGGTAAGTCATGTGCTATTTTGATTTTATCTTTTTGGTAACAAGGGTACTGCAGCTAAAAGAAAAATAGTATTATAAAAAAATGGTCGTCTTGCTCATTCTTTGATATTCTATGATAAAAGGACCAGGACTCTCTGGAGAAAACACATCAGGTAAGCTAAGGTTACAATGAACGGCCATGATGGTGACATATTTTGTGTGAGCGAGAGATGTAGCACACTGAGCTCCACAAAATGGTTTTTAATCATTGGAAATGTAAAACTCTGTGTATCATTGGATAATCCATATATTTTGTTATATTGATTAAGTAATATTTAGTTGAACAGGCACATTTGTGGTTACCTTTTTTGACTTACAGGACATATTTTGAGCATGTGCAGATCGGATCGCGCAGCCGTGACGGTTCGAGTACTGACCTTTTTATATACAGTCTATGGTACTGACATTCTCGTGCGGAGATCTGCCATTTTGTCTACAGCTAGGTAATCTTGTTCTATTTACAATCGCTCATTGTTGTGCCACACCTGTACCACTTTACCCATTGGCCCACTTTACAGGTATTCACCCTATGTTTGTCTAGAAAAAAAAGCAGTCCTAAGAAAATATCTGTTAAATATCTAAAAATATCTGGAGTTTATCCTTTGCCAAATGGGAAATTTCATTTTTTTTTCTCCTAGAAGAAAACTACAGACTGACGTTATTTGAGACCTTTTAACTAAAACCCATATAATCATCACTTCTGAGTAGAAAAGTTGGCTACCCTAGCTGAACAACGCTAACTAAGTGGTCAGAATGATTTAAAATTGTGTTAGTAATTTAAATCATAAAAGCCTGGTACATTATTTACCCTTTTTGTTTTGATATAGGTAACTTTATTTGCAAAATTTCACTCAAACCCCTGCAAAACGTTCGTAAATGCGACGGGGTTTTTTTACGAGCCGCACTTGAAGGCAGCATCAGGCAACCTGTCAATCGTCGGTCCGCGTCACCTGACCCAAGGTCCAAGTCACGTGACTGATATTCCATCCTCGCCATTTTGCAATGTGGGAGAGAGGGAGGCCAGTTTTTATGGCTAACGAATAAAACAAAGCTGTTTTATGTGTTGAGGACAAAGAGCTTCGAGCCGTTCCCTCGCAGTGAGTAACGTTATGTGTTTATTGAAATACAGCCACGCTCTTCTTCGTCACTCATTTACCGAAACGATAATTAAAATGTCCTTGTACATCCATGTGTGTAACTGCTAGCACTGTGTGAGACTCGTGTGTCTCTCTGTCTGTCTCTCTCTCTGTGTGTGTGTGTGTGTGTGTGTGTATTGGAACAGCAGGCAAGCTAACTGTGACGCTAACTGTGTGTGTTTTTCCTTAATATGAAAACCTCTGTAGTTGTCGCAGCACGTCAGCTAACATTAGCCGGTACATTTGGCCAAGTGGCCTATGCGATATTTCAGTGTGAGTTGGGAGGTTGTGTTCAACTTCATTCTAAAGGGGCTTGACAGTGGACGAAATATTTTTAGATCCTGACATAGCAGGTGCTCATCTGTTACTGTACTTGATGGTGTCCACAGTGGAGCTACAAAGCAACTTCATAACAATGTTTCAAATGCACTAACGTTGCAGAAGGCCTAGATTTTGTCTTTGCGAGTGACAAAGTGTAAGTTATTTGACCATGCGCTGTTTATTTGGCAGCCAGATTCACATTGAGTGGATGAGACATTTCTAGTAGAAGTCCATTATTATCGACGGCTCCAGTGGTAATAACATTCTGTGTAGCTCCGCTCCACATAATCCAGAGTTGAGCTGGATAATAGCCAGTAATTCTTGAACGTGCTAACCCTTCTCCAAATGTGTATCCTACTGTTTTGATACAGTCAGAGGCGGAAGCAGAAGCGAGGAGAAAGAGGAAGGGGAACTGTGGTCTGAAAGTGAGAAAGAGGAAAGTGTTGGATTTGCAGAGGTGGAAGGGATTCCAGTTGGGACCGTCCCCCCCCCCCCCCCCCCCCCCCCCCCCCCTCACCCAAACACCACCCCCCACCGCGCCGC
>CM022485.1:31154335-31195640 GCA_011952105.1 Coreoperca whiteheadi | reverse complement strand
GGAGGGGGGGTGGGGGGGGGAAAGGGGAAAAAGGGGAGTGTTGGGGTTTGGGGGGGGGGGGGGGGTTCCCGTGGGGGCCCCCCCCCCCCCCCCCCCCAAAGCATAGTTTGTAAACAGATGCACATGGCGCACGTGTTTGCAAGCCTCTCTATTGACCAGCAGTGTCGGGACTGAGTTAAACATTCACACTTATCATTTGGCCTACTTCCCCTTTCTTCTAAATAGCCAATCCCCTCACGAGAGTCTTCGTAAATACTGTGGTACAAAGTGTCAGTGTGGTCAGTTATTTATTTCATTTTGGCAGAAAAAAAATGTCAACAGGTGGAAATAGTTTTGCTTTCTCGAGGGAGACCACACACCCATGTGGAAATTTTAATTCAGGTCACTTTTATTTGTATAGCCCAATATCACAAGTCACAGTTTTGCCTCAAAGGGCTTTACAATCTGTAACATACGACACCTTAGACTCTCGATTCGACTACGGAAAAACCATACCGAAAAAAAAAAAACACCTTTTCACAGGGAAAAAAATTATAGAAACCTCAGGAAGAGCAACAGAGGAGGGATCCCTCTCCCAGGACGGACAGACATGCAATAGATGTCGTGTGTACAGAATAGATTCACAGCAGAAAATCGTAGTAACTGACAAGACGTGCTAAATTCTTACATTTTAACACAAAATGCTGTGCTTCCATACAAAGTGCAAAACACTAAATCACATGCCCAGTCCTCAGAATACAGACACACATCGCACAAGTTTCAGTGCTGATGACTAAGCGTACAGTTCACCAAACGTGCAACATGTGTTACTTGCCTTACTTTAACATCCTTACCTTTGTGAGCAAGCAGGCATCATAAGTGATCATGACTTCACCAGCACTCCCGTATATTTCAAATGTATGGCAGTATAGGAGAGAGAAAAAATAGAAACTCAGTCTCAATCACTTTTTTATCTTGTTTGAATGTAGGATTTACTGCAGTGGTAAGTCAGGCTCAAGACTGCATTATTTATATGTACAGCAATAGAGCATATTCAGTAAATAACCGAAAAGTTTTCAAAAGTAATCTTTACCCTGCATCATTTTGAATATTGATGTTTGACCACTACCGACCCTGTTTGGATGGCAATGAGTTACTGATTGACAGCATTAGGACTGAGACTACAGCAGTTTGTGTTTCAGGTTTTGCAAATTAGAATTTTGCTGTGAAAATTGAGCCAAAGTCGTTGTAAAATACTGTAAATCAACACAAACCCTTGAATCACAAACGAGCCTTTTAACTAGCTTCTAGAGCTCCATGATATTGACAATATCCAATATTATTAGGCTTGTACTGCATTGACTATTCAATTAAGGAATAAGTGGACACAAAATGTATTAACAACTGATTTGACAACCATAATTGAAGTTATTTAAGCAGCAGAAATGCCAGACATCCACTGATTCCAGCTTTTCAGTCGTAAAGACTGCATGTTTCACTTTTATATCTTTGTAAATTGTCATAACTTTGCATTTTGGACTGGTCAAAAGTCCCTGTGGTCTCTGACAAACTGTGATGGACATTTTTCACTGTTTTCTAGTATTTTAAAGACGGAATGATTAAGTGGAGGGAAAAAATAATATAGGGAAACTGCAGACAGATAGTCTATATTGACAATAATCATTTCATAGAAGTTTTACTCTTAAGTAGTGGTGGGTGTTGTGCCTCCTGAGAAAAGTATCTAGTAAGCTCGTGGCTAAACAGGTAGACTGTCAGCAAGTGTCGCATGATTTTAAATGTTGTTTTACAGGCCCCCTGACATAGATACGGTGCTACATGGTACACTAGATTAGATGGGATCTCTTGCTACTAATATAGATGCAGATATTTTTAAATACAGTCTAAATGTCCCTCCAGGATTGTAATGTCCTTCTTCCCTGCTTTCTGCCAGGTCATGGAAGAGATCAGCAATGTAGCTGTACTCCTCACACAATCATCCACAGCCTCCTCTTCCTCCTCCACCCCGTCAGCGCTGGGATCCCTCTCTCAAACCCAAACCCAGCAAGCGATAGGGGAGGACCCCTCCCAGAGTTTTCAGCAGAAACAAGCTGCGGATTCTCTCATCCAGGTCATTGAGAAGCTCAGCAAAATTGTGGAGAAACGGCCCCAGCGCCGCTGCACCTTGGTGGGACAGAAAAGGGCACTCCAACAGGCCTCTTTTGCAGGGGGGGGAGCAGGTGAGGAGGGGACGGGGGGGAGCAGAGGAGGCTCCCCTTCTAAGAAAATTAAGAGGAACAATAAGGAGCAGGAGAGCGTAGAGGAAGTGAGATCAGATGGCAGCACGGCTGATGGCGCGCTTTCCTCAACTGTGTCAGGCGACAGTGACAACATCAACATCACCTCCGTGCTGACGGAGGTACCCAGCGACCCCGACAGCAGCGACCACAAGCGTTCAGGGACTTGGTATCAGTGCAGCCTGTGCCCATATCTCTCCCAAACGCTGCCTCTGCTGAAAGAGCACCTAAAGCAACACAATGAGCAGCACACTGACCTCATCCTCATGTGCTCCAAGTGTCACTTTACCTCCAGGGACCAGGGGCAGCTCGAGGCACATGTCAGGCTGCACTTTGACAATGGTGGCAAACTGAAGAAGAATTCCACTCTGTCAGATACTTGCAGTGAAAGCAAGGAAGAGGTTTTAAGAAAGCAGGATGGGGACTGGACAGGGAGCAGTGGCAGTAGAGGAACCAAGGCGATCAAAAGCTCAGTGGATGGTGAGTTATCACAGAAGAAGAAATGGTATAGCTATGAAGAGTATGGATTGTACCGCTGCCTGATCTGCAGCTATGTGTGCAGCCAGCAGCGAATGCTCAAGACCCATGCCTGGAAGCACGCCGGCCTGGTCGACTGCTCTTACCCCATCTTCGAGGATGAAGATGGGGCTCCTGCAAGGAGAGAGGCCCAGGCTACAGCTAACACTGCCGCAACCACAGAGGAAATAGTCGTTCTTTCTCCAGTCCTTCACGATAAAAGTCTGAAAAAGCTGCCCACTGCCTTCAAGCTCCAGCTATTTGCTGCTCCAATGGCTGTTGAGAGCAAACGGGATGTGAATCATCCAGTTTCTAATCACAACGAAAGTCCAAAAGCAGCAGAGGAAGAGGAGGAAAGCGTGTACCCTGTGAAAGACCTGACCTCCGAGGAGCCCATGGTGGAGGTGCAGGTGACGACGGAGGCGGGGTCTGAGGTGGAGATTGACAGTCACCACGATAGCACCTCTGTCGTGGACAGCTTACTGTCATCAGCTCAGAAGATAATCAACAGCAGTCCCAACAGTGCCGGCCATATCAACGTGATCGTAGAACGCCTTCCTTCAGCGGAGGATTCTGTCATGGCAACTAACCCACTTCTTCTGAGCCCAGACGTGGACAGGGACAAGAGCTTACTGGATGCAGAGGAGGAAGAGTGTGACCATGTAGGAGCTGCGAAGGATGAGGCGGTCCCTGGCCGCAGTGTGGGTAGCACGACTGACAGCCAGCTATTAGGAGCTGATATCAAATCCTCTGTCGCTATAAGTAGCAACCCTCCACGGGATGAAAACATCCCCCCAGCTGGTCGCAAGAGGACACATTCCGAGTCTCTTCGCTTGCACTCTCTGGCTGCCGAGGCTCTGGTAGCTATGCCCATGAGGATGCCCGAGCTCTCCGCCTCCAGCACCAAAGTAACTCTGAAGACCATTACAGCCCAGACACAGAGCCCAAACACGGGCCAGAAACTCGTAGAGGTGACTACAGCTGGACAGAAGGTTTCTGACGTAGGGACAACAGCAGCTCTATTGGACTTGGAGCTTCAAGGCAAAGACAGAGAGGAAGGTTTGGGGTCTCTGGGCGAGGGAGACGAGGAGGGTCCTTCCACTAAAGCTGGCATCAGCCTGTCGCTGCTCACCGTCATTGAAAGACTCAGAGAGCGCTCTGACCAGAATGCATCAGATGAGGATATCTTAAAAGAGCTTCAGGACAACGCGCAGTTCCAAAACGGAGCCGTGGCTGGTGTGGTCGCAGGGAATGGAGCTGGGAGTTACGTGTGCAGCATCCCAGGAATAGACGGGTTGGTTGCCTCTCCTGATGGCGGTCTGGTGGACTACGTCGCTGGCAGTGAAAGGCCATACCAGTGCCGCCTGTGTCGCTACAGCAGCGGCAATAAGGGCTACATTAAACAGCACCTGCGGGTGCATAGGCAGAGGCAGCCATATCAGTGTCCCATCTGTGAGCACATTGCCTCGGACAGCAAGGACCTGGAGAGTCATATGATCCATCACTGCAAGACCAGGATGTACCAGTGCAAGCTGTGTCCAGATGCCTTCCACTACAAGGTGAGGAGACGTCATGCTCACGTGCAGCATTTTAATGCTGTTATTTTCAGGGGTGGAAGCAATCCGTTACATTTACTCTGGTTACTGTGATGTAGTGCGATGTACTTTTTGAGTATTTTTAAAAATCCCTAATTTTGCTTTTACTTTTTATCACAAGTACTGTACTTCGCCCCATTTCAAGACGCATCCCTTACCGATTAAGAACAAAAGTCACATGGAAAAAGTGGAACAGAAGAAAGGAGCCAAGGAGGACACTCAGTAAAAAATACATGTTCTAAATGTAAACCTTCACTGGCCGAGTGTCAGGGGCACGAGGGGTGGGGAACAGCTGGCAGTTAGTGAACAGTACAAAAATGCATTGAAATGAAGGCTGACGTTGTCATAGGTTAAGGTTAGCATTATTGTACCTCGGCGTAGTTAAAAACGGTTGCATCTACCTTAATTTATCACTGATTTATGCACCACCCGGCGAGTGAGGGTGGGCGAGATATGGCCCTGAAATAATATGATGTTTCAGGGTATTTCTGCGATGATGATATTCTTGATGACATGACAAAGATTCTACCTAATTCTCCACTTTATTGTAGTGTTTTCTCACAAACTACTTTAATCTGCTCACCTTGCTTTTCCGTTCACTTCTCTTCCCCCCCCCCCCCACACACACCAGCTTGCTAACAAGCAACACAACAGGCGGTAGTTTGCTGTTGCGGCAGTTTGTGGAGCGTCTCTCTGCTGCTACGGGAACAAAACCGTTAGCTGCCGGGGCTGAGTCGCTCTCTAGGTCATAGCGCCGGTTAGAATCATAGCTAGGTTAGCGTTTCGCAGATGCCTGCAATGATATGGCCAGTCAGCGGCAGAGTAGGGGCGGGTCAACAGATGACTTCTCCCAGTGCACACTGTAGGTTCCGTCAGCTCGCGTGAGGGAATCTCTCCACCTGCTGGTGTAGCTAGTAACTGCACCTCACATTGCCGATCTGCCGTGGTGTGAAATGGACAAAATTCCACAAATAAATAAGCGGGAAGTCACAAATGTCACGTTGCCCACAAGCTGACAGAACAGCTGGCTGAAAAGGAAGGAGCCATCTGACTGGTCTTCAGAAAACTCGCACACAAATGCAGTGAAGTTCACAAATGACAAGCAGTTTGTAAGTGTAGGTTTAACAAATTGTAAATAAATGTAACAACATCTAAATGTTTTTGATGTAAATGGGTAAGCATCACAAACCTTTGTTTGCTACAGAGCAACCATCCAAAATCCTATGGAAAAATCCCATTAGCCAAAAAAACATCTTCCCTGCAAAGCTCTACTTCCCAGCAAATATAACCCTGCAAGTCCACTACTTTGTTTCCTCAGGCTCGTACCACTGTGTAACACTTTCCCCCTCACTAACAACTAGACTCCTACAGCTCTAGTTGTCATTTTATGTCCTCGTTATTTTTCTGAAAACACATTTTACAGAAACCAGTATTGGAATGTTCACATAAAGACTGAGATTTAATCGGAGTAAAGTTAGACAATATGTTTGTACTGATGGGCAGTTAGCTGCGTGTGAATGTGACATGTAGTGTGTGGAGCACTTTGAGTAGTCGGACGACTAGAAAGCCGCTATACCATTACTAATGTAATCACGGTCCTCAAATGTGAGCTGTTGACCACATTATCTGACCCTATTTACTGATATTTTTTTCCCCATAGATCTCTGAGATCACCGTTCCTGTTGAAACACTAGCCAGTTGGTCTTTATGACCGTGCTCCAACAATGAGCCCTCTTTCAAAGTCACTTAGATCTTTTCCGCTTGCCATCTTGATACAAAATCTATTGGGCCTGCTCGGCATTTATTTGAATGCCACAGAGCATGATTGGATGTTAGTTGTTTAATTCTACCATGCAGTGCACCTGTGTGGAAGCATCTGCATTGGTTACGTTTCTCACCCTCTTTTATTCAGGTTTTTCCTTTCTAATTTGTCACTTGTCTATGTTTTGTTGATAGAGGATCTTATCGGTATCGCCCCCTCCTAAAGAGTAAATCAAGACCTATAAACAGCTGATTATGGTCTTGAATCAGCACGTCACTTGTTACTGCCACCTAGCCCCACAGTCCGACAGAAGAGGGGAAAGTTTTTGATTGGACAGCGAAGGTCACAGCGTATTCAATGTAACATTTTGAAGACAAATATCTGCGCAGAACACATCTATCACCGTAGTATATTGGCAGATTCCTTGTCTTTGCATTTGTGGTAAGACTTCAACATTCACACAAAGTCCACACAACACTAATGTTGTATTTATTATGACTCCTCTTTACTGTCAACATCTGGTTTTGTTTCTGAGCAATTCGAACCGTAAAGGTGAGTTCAGGCCTAAAGTGTTAAATATTAGAGTTAAATGATCTGTGTGAAGTGATAGATCTTGTTAGTAAGAGATGGACCTTGGAAGAGCCTGGTGTAGCGCTGCAGTGAAGGAGAAAACTATCGATTCCACTGCTATCACGGGACTGCAGTGCCCAGTTTGCAACAAAAGTTATTCATCAAGTTTGCCTTATCGTACAGGGTTTAGATATCGGCTAAGAAAGTTTATAATTGGGAAAGTTGAAGGCTGGACCCCTGGTTTGATGGCTGCTCCAGAGGTGGCATTAGTGATTTATAGGGCCTGTTAAAGTCATCATTGAAGATCAGTGCACGTCAATCAACACGCCACTAAATGTCAACAGTTTAGATATTTTGTTGAGACACTACAAAACTGGATTTATCTTTCAATAGAAGACCATACGATTCTCATATTTGGTCAATACCGCCCTATCTACTGTCCCTTTTTTTTTTTTAAATGTTATTTTTAATATGTAGAGGCCTGAAATGACCCCTTGAAATATATAGGTGAACCATTATGCAACCACCGTTTCTCCTTGTTTATTTTACCTTGTCTAAAAAACACAGCCTCATTTCGATATATTGGATAAAACAAAGTAGCAGAACATCAGATTTGGCCAGTTTTTGTTTTGCTAGCAGGTCCTTTGTAAGTAAAAAGTATATTTGGAAAGCTGTTTTGAATGTCAACTACATGTTTTGTCTTGTCTTTGTGTAAGAATCTTATTGTTGGGGGGTGTGTGTGTGTGTGTGTGTGTGTGTGTGTGTTTTCCTTACGTAGAGTCAGTTAAAAAATCATGAACGGGAGCACCATAGCTTCAGCAGTGACACGGCAGCCCTCACACCAGTCACTGAAACCACGGCCACGGCGGAAGAAGCGGAGCGGGTAACGGATGAAGGTACGACATGTTTTCATTGCCATATGATTTTTGTCGGTGTTTTCGGAAAGTTGTAGGTCCGTTTCATTTGTCCTCCATCACAGAATGTGGTATGCAGAAGATGTATAAATGCGACGTGTGCGACTACACCAGCTCGACGTATGTTGGGGTGAGGAACCACCGGCGGATTCATAACTCGGACAAGCCTTATCGGTGAGTTGTCTAAAAACTGTTGTAGAAATGCACCACTGTGCCCTAAATGCAGCCGCTAATACCACTCACTGACCAATTCAGTCATTAAATGTCCACAGGTGCTGACTGATGTCTTGAAATGACCTTTAAAGGTCTTACAGTTTCTTGGAGGAGCGACCGGTGTAGATCATTAGCATTTAGAATTTTTTATTAAAAGCTAGTTACAAGAAATTTGATTTAGAATTTAGTTTCCTCCATATGTATACGTAGGAATACATGTGACGTGCTGAGCAAAAGCAGCTGATGTTACTGAAAATATCAAATAATGACTAACTCAACAACTCCAAAAATTGATCAAAAAAGCTCCGCATTGCTCTGTGTGTGCAGTAGACAGAGCGAGAACAAAGCAACAAGCGGTTAAATGTTACATGTTCGCTCCAAAGTGTATTTAATATACATACATATATATATAGTATCCCTGCCCTTTCACTATTAATTAGAAAACAAAACTGATCTCTACAATAGCCAATGTTCAGATTGGTGCCTGTTTGTTTGACTGATGGGCAAACCTGAATTCAGTTTCAGCTGTGTTTGAGAACATGTGGCACGTTGTTGATTTCCTGCTTTTCATTGAGAGAAAAGCAGATATGAAGCACGAGCCGTTTTTTTTTCATTACGAAAAGTATTTCAGCGATGACATTGAGCCTCCATAGTTATCGTAGTACAAAGCCCGAAATGTCACATGAGACAGTTTGCAAATACCATAATTAATTCCTATTTCTTTTATTGAACAAAATCGTTAAACCTGGGCTCCATATACTGTAGATATAATACATTATAGTTTACTTAAAGTGGTGGGGTAATAGCGTCCTTATTCCAGTTTTCATGGTCACAGTAAAATCTGCCATGGCAGTAGTTTCAATGGATAGCACATACTGTAGCTTTAACCTTGATGTTGTTTGTGTTTCACTCTTCCTACTTCGAAAAGTTTAGTATTCTAGTTAGTTTTTCTACAACAAACAAAATGTGAAAAATATCTTCCAGTTTCTCCTTTTATTAGTTTTTTCTATTATAAGTACAACTTAGATTAAATGTGAATCAGCTGTGTGCTGTGTAGTAGTGTTAGTGGTCAGCAAATATTACCTTTTCCGTTTTCAGTTCCTCTTTGAGGCAGACTGAACTAACCAAATGACAATGAGGCTATCTTTTTATGTGCTGGTTCCCAACTCCCATGCCAAGTGCCTTCCTTTAACATGTGCATGAGCTGTGCTTTTTAGAAAGGTCCATTAGATGGCAGTACATGCCCAGTAATGCTGAGCCATCGTGTAGGCACAGTTCCACTTTCTCACAGGGCCCCCTCGGGGTCCCCCCCCCCCCCCTCTCTCGGCTGCCGTGAGGTGCGAACACACGTTGGTGTTTCTGTCAGCTTTCTTAACAGTATGCTGTCGCCTGTGCTTTAAGGTCAAATGTACAAAAACACACACACACACACACATACCAGGAGTTCTGTCTGCTCTGGAAAAGGTCAGATGGCATCTAATTGCTGTTTCTAGCCAGAATGGTCAACCACCCTGTTAGCCGATGGTGTGAGGACCAAAATAGAGTTAAGAAATATTGGATGATCCAGATATAAATATTCCACCAAGCACATTCAAATAGGTGAAAACATTCGAACTCCAGCAACAAAGAAAATGGCTGTAGATGCCCGAATAAGCCAAGTCTCAGGCCGAAAGACACTCGGCGATATGTACTCGGCTGAATGTGCAAGCGCTGACGCTGTTGTGTCTACATACTTGTTGTGACAGGTGACATTATACTTTAAATGAAATGCTGACATGTTGCCTTTGCACACACGTGTGTAGTTCTATCAAATTGGGATCTTATTTATACAGTAATGTAGGCCTACACATTTACAATGTAGTAATGTTTAAAGAGACCTTTACATCTAAGTGTAATGTCAAAGCGATGAGAAACAACAGTGTAGGGGTTAGGACCACAGCACGTTTCCTGTAGTTTTGCCTCTGTACTCCAGCACATTGGGTTGCGAATGAAACAAAGGCTGAAACAAAGTGCAGTGCAGAAGAATAACGACACGGTTACCGTTCTTCAGCCAGTCTAGATGTAAACGCCCTCAAATTAAAGCTGGGAGTTGGCACCCTCATAGTCACTGTTTCATTTCACATCTAAGTGTTTGCCGACTGCACTGGATTTACAAGAGCTGCTGTGTGCCGGTGTTCGCCGTCTCTGTGAGGTGCATGTGGCCCCCCCCTAAAACACCTATGCAATGGTTTATTCGGAGTTACGATACATAATTAGTGGAATTAGAGTAAAAGGCCCCAATAGGCAACATGTTATGGCAATACTTGCTTTTAGCACCTCAAATGTGGATAGCAAGTCAGTAGGACACGAAGGCAACCCACAAACGGAACCAATGCTCCCGTTTAACCAGTCCTTCATGTGGAATTTCAGTTTAGAAATGCCCATTGTGATTATGTTACAGCGACTGAAGCTCCATGTGTATTCATTCCTCTCCACCACTGAAATCAAATACCAAAACATGTCAAGCATGTACTGTAGTAATGCCAGAAACCATTATTTCCTTACTGTGTGAGACGATCATTCAAAAGATCTCATCTTCGAATATTGTCTGAGGTAAATACCATTATTTCTAGTGATTTATCCGGGGCGTAATTGGTCAGTGAATACTGCATTGTTGTGCTCCTGTTTCTGACAGTGTAAAGGTGTGTTCACACCGGACGCAAATGACGCGAATAAATCGCGCTATTCGCGTTAAGTTGGACGCTTGAACATTTTGAGTTTCCTCGCGCGTGATATTCGCTCCATTCGCATCTACATTTCTACACAACGGACGCAAATTTGCGTCATGGGAGGGCCTCAGCGGTGAGCCAGTCCCTATTGAGTAAAGAACGTTTTTTTTCAACTTACCAGACTGTCCGACCTCCTCACTCACTTTTGTCCAAAAGTTTCCTGTTTCTATATTGATACGAGGACGTACCGTACAGCTCCGGGTATCCCCCCGACATTTGGCCCCTACCTTCAGCTGTAGGTAGAGATTTCTGATGGGCAGCTGACCACTATAAAGTTTAACCAGCGGGGCTTTCTGTCAGAAAGCAATCACTGTCTGACCTCACCTCTTTCGATTTGAACAAATCCAACATGTTCACCTATATGAGAGAGTGTTGGAAACATGGTTTTGGTAACCGCAGTGAAAACCCATTAAGGAGACAGGGGCCCTCAAAGTAGACCCCCACCTCCCATCCCACCTTATCCACAGTCTCAATACCTTCGGTCCTAAATAAATAAATATGCAAATTAGGTGATTGTTTGTCCTTAAACCTTCATTTGCAAAGCAAAACACTTAAACTGTTTTTTTTCTTTCAACTTTTTAAAATGTTACAGGGTAGACACTTCTTTACATCTCCTGACGTTTTCTTGTTGGAATTCTAACATGAATCCTCAATGTTGCCTATGATTTTCAGTTTCCCCCCAGATATTACTTCAGTTTTCCCATCCGCTTATCAACACACGACCGAAAAAAACCCGAACGTCTAAATGAAATGACACGATAAGTTAGGCCAGGTCAGGAAAAATGTGTAGTGTAAAGTCGTGCGACGGTGTGGAGATTGTGAAAAAATGTGTTCAAATCCAAAGGGGTCAGAGGTCAGAAAGGGATTGATTTCTGACAGAATGCCCCAAAGGTTTTACTAGCCTGCTTGTAAATTGTGATTTAATTTAAATTCTCACTTTTATGTTTCATGTTAAGGGTGGGATTATTATTATTATGTTTTGTATTATTAATGTTTTGATTTGTTATAATCAACAAACAGTTTGTAATTTAAAGCATTACTTTGACATTTGGCTAAGTTAGATGAGAGGATCGATTTACTCTTGTGTCTGTGCGATAATTATGAGGCAACCGGTTAGCTTAGCGTAGCATAAAGACTGGCAATACGTGGGAAACGGCTAGCCTGGCTCAATCCTGAAATAACCAAAATAACCAGCACCTCTGAAGCACACAAACTAACATGCTATATCTTGTTTGTTTAATCTCAACAAAAACCAAAGTGTAGAAACGTTCATTGGCTGTTTTATGGGTGGGGTTTATGTAGCGGACTATTTCTTGGCGGGGAGCAGGACCTTTCTGGAATCCCCGCTGGTTGCCTACCTTGCCTGGCACCTGGTCCCTGCCAAGACATGGTGACCCTTCTTGAGGAACGGTGGCTGTGCTTAGTAAATAACTTTATTTATATAGCTTTAGACACCTTGCAAGAGCAGAGACGTCACAAAGTGCTCCACAAACGAAATACACAATGGCAAGTCTGTGGTTCATTTTGAACCAAAACACGCCACATATATTGCTTCCATGTCATGCTATTGCCCTCTCCAAATGTCCAAAGCTGGAAGCAGTGCCTCAAAAGGTCTTAAGTTGGCTTCAGGTTTCCTTCAGGCGAGGCCACTTTTATTTTCCAATTATCACACCACAAGCCACAGGCAGCACAATAATTAAACAAAAGTATTTCTTATGATATAGTAGCAGAGTTTTTTTCCTTGTATTCCAAATTATCTGCAGGACAACGTTGTTGGAATGCTGAGATTTGGAATGATTTGATAAAAATCTAATTATCAAAAGGTAATAATAACTATAAAATGATATAATATATATATCTATATAACAATTACTCTCTAGTAAAAAGTCATACATTCTTGTCTTCGGTTGGTCAAATCTGGCTTTTTAATATTTTAGCCACAGTAAACCTCACTTTAAAAAGTGCAACTCTTTGTTTTCTCTGTTACTTTATTTTGAATGCAGTGCAAATGGCCACGAGTTGAGTGTAGCCTCTGTCTGCCGACCTTGTACAGTATTTGCCTCTAAGCAACTAAAAATAATTTTCATCTTCCAACCGCAACACCCAAAGTGCAGCAAAGCCGAAAACACTGTGATTTATTCTTTTTCTTCGTGGCAATTTCCTCTGTTTTGCTGTAAATCCCTTTTCTTCCTTGAGGCTACAAGCAACGGGACGGCCTCAGAAGGCGGCTCGTTAAACCCGCCACTCTGTCTTCATGCTCTCTCATCTCCCCATCTGCCAGGTGCTGTAGCTGTGATTTTGCCACCACCAACATGAACAGTCTAAAGAGCCACATGAGGAGGCACCCACAGGAGCACCAGGCCGTGCAGCTCCTGGAGCAGTACAGGTGAGAAATATCAAACACACATCCACTCCAGACAGGGATGATAAGAATGCCCTCTAGACCTCCGAGCTGGACCTGGCCTACACAGGCTGGGGTTATCCGAGTCTACGTGGGTCTGAACCTGCGTGTGACCACGTTTGTGCCCACTCATGGTGCCAATAGCCTGGAGACTTGAGAAATGGGCTTCTGATTGCCAATTTAGTGGTTGGCAGGTGGAGAAAGTGAATGGGAACGAATTCTCTGTCCATGAAATGTTAAACATCCGCAGCCCTGAGCGAGGCGCTGATTGCTGATTACTACTTCACCGGATGATTGTGCTGTATTATCCTGTCATTTGTACCTGCAAAATGTTTCAACACCGTAGAAATGGCACAGACAATGCCGTCATTTTTCTGTTAAAGGGGCACTGAAGTTATTTCGTACTCCACTTTGATGAAGTAGGGGGACTTGAGAGTAGTGATGGGCCGATTATCTGGCCTTTTGAGAAAATCGACATTGGCCTTGTGAAACGTTTGCCCACTTTTAGGTCACTTTCACGTCTGTCGCTCGGGTTCATTTGGTCTGGACCAAGGAAAAAAGTGACGCCTTGTGACCTTTTATTTCCGGTCTGGTCTGTATTGACCCTGGCTTTTTACAAAAGGAGTAAACCTATAATCATAGGACTGACAGGTGACTGTCATCCAGGTCTACATGGACCCACATGGAGGACTGACACTGAGTCCTGCTACACTTTACAGGATCTAATGGGTTCTAATATGTACTACATATATCTATCTATCTATATATATATATATATATATATATATATATATATACATATATATTCTCTAGTGGGGGAAAAAACCCAAGTCACTGAGAAATTACGGATTATGAGCAATTTTAGTTCAGATATACAGTTAGCCTTTGTCATGAATAATGATGAAAAGGTAGAAACAGGCATTTTTTAACTGTAAAATTAAGAGGGGGGGGGGGGGTGGTCGTACAGTGTGGCCCTTGTTTTTCACATGCTTATGTATGACACAAGCGTATCCCATAGCTGTTTTTAGCACCTTTTCTCTTTCTGATGAATCGGAAATAAATCCCTGCACTTACATGCTGATGCATATGTTATCAAATGATCATGTAAAAAATGTATAATGTATTAGTAGTGTATCTTTTAGGTTCGTGCTAAAATCACACGTCTACGGTCACACTCCTGTGGTTGGTCGTCTTTGCTTTCATACCACCAACGTACCGGTCCAGACTTTGTTTGGACCCCCTGAAAAAAGTGGGTCTGGTTTCTGTTGTTAGGTCTGCACCCGAGTTCAGTTGGTATCTGCAACAGCAGCCCAAAGGAACCAAACCAAACAGGTAAACGCACCAGAGATAGTTTGAACCAAACCAAACGGCTTAGCTGGGAAAGCACCATTAGTATCTAACTGAAATCGGTCAAGCGTCAAAAACGCTGGATCCTACATTTCCCACAATGACTAGCGTATTTTCATTCGACCCTCCCCCTTTCAAACTCTACTTGTAATGCACGTGTTGTTTTCTAAAGTTGTAGTCTCCTTTCCCAAGCTGTGATAACCCTGAAGACATTATTTTCTCTAACTTGACAATTAGCTAACTTTTGTCCCCGGCTGAGTAGTTGTGTTAAACGTTTGACATTCAGCCAAACTGCAGTGGGAATCTTCTCACCTTTTTTCTTTTAATACATTTGAGACAACTTTTCAGCTATATTTGTTTGAAATTTCAAAATGAAAAAAAGGTTTGGTCTCAGTGGGATTTGGTAAAAACGGACTTCATGGCAAAACATTTATTTTGAAATAGCTTATATATAATTCACCTTATTAATTTTTTTACCCATGTGCTGTACAGTCGATGGTTTAAAAACAGGGCAGTTGGTCGCCAGAGGGGCTTAGGGTGACGGAATCAGTGCTCTGGGAAATGTTGAGGAGCTGAAATCATTGCCGGTGGATTTCCTTGCCTCCTTGTGGGGCTTGATTTTTCCTTGCATTTTGTCAACTTATATTTCTGACTCTTTGAGCATTCAATGCTTTTAAGCACGAGGCAAACGGAAAGATGGAACCACGCAGCGAATTGGATGTGCAACCGTTTTAAATGCATGCTCGTTTTGAATGTCTAAGGATGCTAAGATGCTGACTTGAGTTACATCAGACCAGTGTGTTTTTGTTTTTCTAGTGGTGTCAAGAAGCAGCTACGTGTGCTACAGCCAGGCTAAACAGGCCTGACCACATGTTAAAGGCAATGGTGAGTTGTTTATTAGGAGATAGAAATGCCATCAAGTGGGCCAAAGTCACTTGCCAGGATTTTGGACTTTGCTCAGTGTGATCAAGTTAAGTGTCCTGCGTCTGGAGAATATTCAGACCGAGATTTTCAGTGCACATTTGGCAAACACTGTAGCAGCGTCACACCCCAGCCTATAGCAGGAGCTTAAATATGCATTTCTGCACTGGCAGGGCGAGAACTTGATTTTCCTGTCACTTTTTTGTTAACAACACCAAGGGTTGTTTTATGGTCTTGTCCAGTTGGCTGCCATGAGGAAGTGTGCTCGAGGTCTTTATCCTAAATGATATTTGCATAGTCGAAGAAGCCCCGATCCGCAGTTCTTTTCACTTTGACAAATGACTTCACCAGTGTGCTGTTAGATCCCTTTTCCTCTCTCTCAAGCTCCGTGTCCCCAGTGGAGTCTCGAGTCAGGAGGATTCCGGCCGATAGAACGTAGGAGAAGGATTAGCAGAAGCTCAGTACGAGTTGATCCGCTCTCGCTCTGTTGCTCATCTTCTCTCCCTTTTTTGTTTCTTTTAATTGTTCCCCCTCTCTTCCAGGTGCTCCCTGTGCGGCTACGTGTGCAGTCATCCCCCCTCACTCAAATCCCACATGTGGAAGCACGCCGGAGACCAGAACTACAACTACGAGCAAGTTAACAAAGCCATTAACGAGGCCATCTCCCAGAGCGGCCGGTAAAATGAATGATGATTTCCTTTTAGGTGTCATTTCTGTATTCGCAGATCTCCAGTATACGTCCACTGGCAGTACACCGTCTGTAGCTCCTGGAAAACGCTTTGCTATATTTACTGTCTATCTACACGGGCTTTAGAGGTCTTAAATACAGCTTAAGCTTCCTTATGCCGTCTTTTCACTTAATGTTGTGATGTTTCTTACAGTAAAAGCCTCAACTGTTAGTTCCACCATTTTCTAGCCCACAGAGTACAAAGTTACCCAGTGCCGCTTTAAGTAAAGTATTTTCTGTCAGTCTTACAGGTTGTATGATTCGTGGGCCCTTTCAGTAAACGCAAACTGTGTGATTTCTTTGATATTGGCACTAACAACCTTTTAGCTTAAAGTAGTTGCCAACAGATGCAGTTTATGTGATTTGATTTTACAGTTTAATTAACTGGGACACTGCACAATACATGTACCGCACCAGATTTAGCTGAAAGCTGTGTAGTTCTTGGGCGGAGGCCAGCAGTGAAAACAGATGCAATAACACATCTATATTAGAATCGGGGGGGGGGGGGGTTTAGCTTCTGACATCAGCAATTCCCACAGGTTGGTTGTTTTTTGCAACACCAGTCTGTTCCCGATAGCCACATTCAGCATTTTCAGATTTAAACCAAACAGGGCTTCCTACGTGAAGGAAACAATGAATGCGTCTACTCTGCGGATATTGCCCCAAGACGCTCATAGCTTGTCAGAGCCGCCCGCAACGTTCCGAATTGAAAATATTAGAAGTTTTGTACAACAACTTTGAGTAGTATATGTAAACTCTGTGTATATAGCAACATAGAACGTAGCTCAAAGGGCTTCACAAGGGAAACAAATCAAAGTATTAAAGTATTAAACAGGAAACACAAGGATCATATTAGTTATAAAAACTAATTAATAATGATAAAAACAATCTTCAACCATAAAATCAGTATGCAAAATATATATATATGTGTGTGTGTGTTTTGATAAAATGTATATAAACACAACACGGACGTAAAAATAGAATAACTCGTTCTGTGCATATTTAACACGGTATGAAAGCATGACACCAGTAACTGCCAGCTGTCTTACAAATATGCACTGTGCTTCATAGGGATGACAGATTATGGGCAGCAAGTAACTTTATACATCAGTCATCCAACAGATGTCAAAAAACCTAAAATAGTACACGCACAATCAGAACTATTCCTCAATGGGCCAACAGCAGAGTGAGATGTACAGCTCCTTTGATCTTGCTCCCGCACGTGTTGCATTCTTCTTGCTGATTCCATCCTTTGTTTGCCTCAGAGCACCTCAGAAGTTGTCTGCGGGGCTGGAGTCGCTGGCAGAGCACCCAGCGGTGGCCCAGCCCTCAAAGGACAAAGCAACGGGCCCGGTGGAACCGCTGCCAGCGGCCGCATCAACGACGGCAGCTGGCTTGGCTGTGGACAGCTCAGGGGGGCTCCCCACACCCCCCACAGACGCTCCACAGTGGCCTGGTGAATCCCCAAGCCCCCAGGGGCAGGACTCGGCCCAGCTCCAGTCTCGCACCCAGATCCTGCCACGTACAGGCCAGGCCCCCGGCCCGGGCCCCGGCATGGAATACTGTGTGCTCTTGTTCTGCTGCTGTATCTGTGGCTTCGAGTCCACCAGTAAAGAGCGGCTAATGGAGCACATGAAGGAGCACGAGGGAGACATCATCAGCATCATCCTCAACAGGGAGCAGCAGCAGCCAGAAGCCCAGCCCGGCCTCCAAACAGCAGAGTGAGACTTGCCCTTCCTGCCCTCTCTTCACATCAACAGTGACTCTGCGGTCTTACCATGCTCTGCCCCACAAAAGGATTTCATTATGTTTCTTTACCTCACGGTGATTGTGGTGGATATCAAGCTGAAACCATTTCACGTCTGCTGCACCCTAGCTCGTTGTCATTCCTCCGGAATGTCCCGTGGTTAGGGCGGTTGTGGTGTGAAAGGGTCACAACTGTGAGGCCGCGACGGTCCAATGCAGGCGCCTCGAACGGGTGTGGAGAAAAATGATGAAATGGTTTTCCGAGTGGCATAAGCTTTGAAGGAAATGTTTAAAAAAAAAAAAAAAAAACATAGGACATCGTTATAATCCGTTAATATTTGTCAAATAATTTGACATTAAAGAGACACTAAACGTGTCTGTAGGGAAGTGATTTTGATTGCAAGGGACAAGCCTGAGCCTAACCCAAGTTAGATTTTTCACTATACAGGGACAAGTTCATACCTCAAGAAACCACGCAATCCCTCACCAGAAATGGAAAAACCCGTTTAATTCATTCATATATTGACCATAAGGCAGCTCTTTATTGCTACTGTAATATTTAATGTATTTAATCCGACACAGTTGAGGCTCTAGCCTAGTAAAGGAGGTACATGTGCAAACTCCCCAATGCCTGAAGACCTGTATCACAGCTTGAATAGGATTTCATATTTATCAGCGTATTTTATGCATGTTAGTTTCCGTTTTGCCAATTTCAATTTAGGCAAATGTTTGTTTTGCAGTTTTTGTTTTACCTGTTCATCGTCATTTATAAAGTAGCGTCTTTGGAGGCGAAAGTAGGAGTTTCTCAGAGGAGGAGTGGAAGTTGACCAGAGCAGAGTAGAAATTGGTCTTTTGACCGGTTTGATGGCAAGTCTACCAGCGGCAGAGGTGTTGGTTTAGGGCATGTTGACAAAAGGAACGATGAAAAGGGAAGTTAGCATAGTTAGGGCTTTTATTTTAATTGAATGGTGCCTAAATATTGGAAAGCAGCAATGCGTTGTATTGAGTCAGACACTCCTTTCATTTGTGACCGTGGTGCTAAGCTCACTTTAAGAGTTGCCATTGAAGGCATGGTCCGTTTTTTTTACAGCCCATGCAGTTTATGTTGTATATAATAACATTTGTATGATAACCATTACTCTGTTTTGTCAGTGTTTTTAAAACACAAACTCTCTAGTTTCAAACACAGCTTGTAATGACTACGGTCCCAGCTAACAAACATGCCTGAAATCAGAAGTCATGGATGTAAAACTTAAGTTCCGGAGGCAGCAGTCACGTGACTGGAAGCAGGAGTGTGATATAATTATTGCAGCTCTGATATATGGTAATATGCAACACAGTGTCATGACGACAAAGCGGAGACTTCTATCAATCAAGGCCTCGTGTTTACAGTGACTGCTTGTCTCGGTGCGTGCAAGTTATTTTCGTGCCCAATGAATGGCCGCAAAAGCCTCTTTCTGAAACAAGAGAAATTGAACCATAATATCTGACTGTGCAGAAAGCACCTGGACGAAATGGAGGGTTAGGGAAAGGAGGACTGGCACCAATCTATCTAGCCCCCCCAGATGCATTTTAGAAACACTCAAAGTAACTTTAACGTTATGTCGTGTCAAATTGTGCCGTTTATTCGGGACATAAAGTACAAACAAATTGCTAATGCTTTCGTCCTGATGACCGAAGCGCTCGGCATCGCTGTTCGCTGCTGCAAACACCTGCTACAATCTGGCCTGGAAAAACCCATCAAGACTGCATTTAAAAAAAAATATATATATACAAACAATTGACACAAAATTCAACTTAGATGGAAGATAAGGATTATTGTTTTAAACCAAACGTTCAATGTCAAAGTCTCAGCCCATCTCATCATATCATGCAGAACACACTTTGTCACATTAATTCATCAGTATGCCATCACTTTCTTACATCCACACAGATGAGGGGGGGGGGGGGCAGGGAAAATTAAGCTAAAATGAAAAATCCGTAATTCATGCCCACCTGACATAACGGCTTGAAATTGTGTCAGCACGTGTGTGGCGTCGTGGCTAAGCCCAAATTAAATCTCTATCTCAAAGACCGGTTACCTGGCCTGGGATTCTCATTATCAAAGCAGGTAATTATTGTCTGGCTTTTAATTTACAGTTCTACGCGGCAGAATTAAGGACGATGGTGACATGTCTGAATTTCAAAAAAACAAAAATTAAAGTGGGACTTCAGCGTCCCTCCCATCGGATTCACTCGGTGTGCATTTCAATGAGCATAGAGAATTAAAGACACGCACGCACCCCAGCTCGTAATTATTCAATTCGTGAATTCCGGTTAAAGGTTCCCTGTGGGGTTTTGGCACTCAAAACATTTGTTAAAGCTCAAAGGACACACACAATGTGTTTTTGGAGAGAAACGCTGAATGTAAACAGATCTTCTGTTTGTTTTTAAGAAAACTCCACGGGGCCGTCTTTTAAACCTGGATTCTGTTTTCGTTGTAGTATCAGTTGTCTGGTAACATTGTACTCGCCAGGTTAATTTGCGAGGAGGGCTGTCGCGTTAGAGAAACGATGATTGTTTTTGGCACTGTAGGTTTCTGCAAATGTTACTCAAACAAGCCATAAATGGTGTATTTGCTGGGGACTATTTTCACCTGCGCTTTAATACACATTTCGTTCGCTGGTGAGTATTATAGGCAGCAGGGTGGCGTATGAGGGATTGGCTACAGTGTAGTCAGTGAAGTGAACTAAATGCCATCCACTTTAACCGTGTGGCTCATTAATGTGTTTTCAATCGTTTTTGGACAACAGTGGAGGTATAATGGCACCGAGGAATAAGATATATCAGGTTTTGTATGCAAAGACAACACTTGTTTGTAGGATCAATCCTTTGTTGATTTTGGTCTTTTCACGATAGTTATTGAAAATAAGTAGAAATATATGATACGATATCCCCAGACTTCATCCTTGGATGTGCGGTATTATCAAAACCAACAGAAATGATGGCCAAAGCTACAAAAAAAACCAGCATCCAAGCAGTAATAAACTCACCGAACTCAATGACGCAATGTGCAGTATGCGTTGATTGGGGAATGACAGAATAACTTCACACGCTCTTTCAGTTGATGTTTTACAGCAGACCTGGAAAAATGTAACAAGCAGTTGTGTACCATGGCCTTTCAGTTGTGATTATAGCGGCTCGTGATAACGTTTCAAGTACATCAAAATCCTTTCAGATATTTTTTTTTTATAATGTTGGCCTAATCGCTAGCAAGTGAAGACAAAAAACAACTTACAATCAAATCGTGTTGGAATTACTGTAAAATTCAGTTAACAGTTGGGGAACTGCATCTTGGGTCATTCCCCTGGTGGTAAATGCATATAGGTCAAGTGGGATTTTGCAGCCAGTGCTGTATCCCATTTGGTGTCACAAATTGCAAAAGTGTGTCAACACAGGCAGCAGACACTGCTCTGAAAGTGGTAAAAACTTGCTTTCACACTTGCAAACGGATCTTTCCCCGTTCACCCCGGTTACATGTCCCTCTAACCGTTTTAATTCATACCACAACTACAGAACTATACATTTGTGCCATATTTGAAAGCAAAGAATTGTCTTTTGTTGTAGTTTCTTGTGCCTTTCGATTCAAGGTATTATTTGTGTTGAAGGTAGAATTTTGACCACTGCCAAAACGTAAGTCAAATATCTAAGTGTTCCATCAAATAGATCTATATTTTCATTCGTGCACAAAATAGACAGACGATGGTATTGGAGTGGAAGCAAACATCTTGATTATTGTGACAATGATGGGTATTATCATGTGAACACCTCCGCATGTTTTGCATAGAGGCAAATACACTTTTTTTTTTTTATTAAGCAGTCTGGGAGACATAGAAACAACAACAAACCAAGAATGTGAACTAGCCCCTTCTTATATTACTAGCTATTTTACCTAGTAATGAGCTCAAACACCTTGGTACTGTATTTTTAGAGTGTACATGTTGTAGATGAATGACTGCAGAACCTTAAAACTGACTTTTTTTAAAAAGATAAAATCTATTTTTAATGATCTTGTAAAAAAAAACAAATAGTTGAGACAAAAAAAATCAAGTTTTAGATTGACTTTTGGCTCTGATCTTATTTACTCCTAGCGTATTAGAGGGAACTAACGGTTTTAAGCTAAACACAGCAAAATGAGCTGTGTGAATTTGAACCAAAGGAGGTGAAGAAGATATAACATGTCTGTCCGGATCAGTGTATTTTTGCTCAATTTTATAATTGAGGTTCAACATGGAATTGTTTCAGACAGCAGTGTGACGCTTGCTTTATGTTTTATTTATTTTTTAGGACATCATAGGCTTTATTATGTCACTACTTTGCCATTTTATTTTTGGTAATAAAGACTGAAACAAATGACTTCTTTTTGTGTCTGGTCATGTTTGTGAGATGACAGAATTCCACTGAATCTGAATGTAATAGGTCTATTTTTTTTAAAGGTTATAATAACATTTTTATGTAGACGAATATGTAAAAAATATACAAAAAAAAGAAGTTGCCGGGAAAAAAAAAAAAAAAAAATGTTAAAACATTTTGACGGGTCCAAAATGAATGTTTTGTTTATCTCTGTGTGAGATGTCTGACGTTTGGTTCCTGGCTTCTAACCAGGCTTGTGAGCCAATTTGTTAAAAATGGAACATGAAAAAAACAGACACTGACATTATTGCACATTAGCTATCTTAATCGTCCGAAACAACCATAACCCATAATATTACAGTTCTGCATATTTAAACAAAATAAACTAACGACAACCACAGTCCTTAGAACCTTTACGAACGTTTTGTCACCTGTTAGATCAAAATTAGAAAAATAACCACTTCAGTCAATGAGGACCATTAGTGATGGTTGCGTCCAGTTACCTAATGTTATAGTTCAAACAATGCAATGTTATAATGTAGATGCATATCAGAGGGGATTTAATAGTGGGCCAGGGTCCGACAGTACACGTTTATGCAGGCCAAGTTGATTGACCTCATGTTGTTCCCCTAAAAACTCATTGAACTCGTTTCCCAATGGACAACAGGCAGCTCTATTTTCTGTCACATTTTAAAATGAGAAACATCAATTATTCCACTTTGAGATCAGTCTAATCCCTTCCTTGTGTCATAGGCACGGATGGATTACTGAACAAGCCTACCACGCATAGGCCCACGGGTCCGAGCGGGCAGGCCTTTTGCTTGTTAGGAATCTGGTATGGCAGGTTTGGTAATTAGCAAATATCAAATGTATGTATTAATATTAATTATGAATATAAACACATTATTATTATTGTTAATAGGGCACAACAGGCACCACCCTGGAATCAGAGACCAATAACCAAACCATGGATGCAGTCTCAAAAAGGGGTTGTTCACGTAAAAATGCCACTATTTAATCACTATTTCACATTCATAAAATGAACAGTTATGGATTCAATCGCAGCACTGACTGTCACATGCAGCTGTTATTACAACACATATACACAAATAATTACAGGCAACTGCTCTTTAAAAAGGTAAAATAGAGTTTATTTAACTTTAGCACACCGATAAATAATCATTAAAATTCAATCAATCACATCTGTGGTCCAACTACAAATACAACAAGCGCACAGCAATTTAGAAAGCATGTGTGTGTGTATGTGTGTGAGGTTGAGTGTGAGTGGATGGGAGAGATGAGAGCGAGAGAAAGCAAGATGGTTGACGTGGCCACGTTGGTGACAACCATCTTCCCACGCGGGAATTGAAGATGGCGGGCAGGACTGTGAAACTCAACAAAGGGATGAAGAGCAAAATGGAGGACGTACTTTACCTGTCCCTAACCACACGAGGGTGTGGAGCAAAGCTGAGTTATGCCGTTACACTATTTGTGGGTTTGAGGTGTGTGTGTGTGTGTGTGTGTGTGTGGATGCGCGTGTCGGTTAGTAAAAGGGAGAGAGAGAGGAAAAGGCACACAAACCAAGGTACAGAAGCTCCTAATTGCCACAGCAAGAAGGAAGCTCACTTGTGTTAGAGGAGTACATGCAGACAGTTGGCCCCTGGCAGAAAGACAGTGTCTTTTTTATTAATCCTTACAAGCTGTAAAAGGGTTGGGTACAATGGTAATGTATGGTAAGTCATCGGCGCTGCAGGAATCTGCTCCCAGCCTTCTTCTGGGCACCTCATCTTGAACTGAATTGTTAAAAGCTATGAGATATGGAATGCTCTGGAGTAGTTCTCCAGAGCTGCACTTGCACACAAAATAATGTTATAACCCTGTCTTGTATAAGTAGAATATGAGTGGTTACATTCCACCGCAGGCCAAAGTGCAGGATGCACAGCGTATGCTCGCGGAGCAGTTACTGTGTGTGGAGCAGACAAACCCTTGGTGACTTTAACAAGGGAAATCTCAGCCATAAACTCCCCAAATACAGACAGTGTCAGTATTACATGCCAGACCATGTCATCGTCCACCTGATTCCTGCATACAGGCAGAAATTAAAGCTCTGTAAACCTGTTGTGAGGACATCAGAGCAGTGGACTTGTGAAGCTTAGGAGGACCTTCGTGCATGCTTGGACTATAGACAAAGACAAAAGAATACCTCTAATTCACCACTCCGCAATTGCCGACGATAAAGACGATATATTGTAATTACCGCATCCATCTTTGACAAAAAATTACCAATTTCCAACATATACATACCCAACAAGGAAGAGCCATCTATCTTTGACACAATTTACGTGCAATTGATCAATCAGGCACTGGTAATTTAAGTAACTGGCACTCTACCGAATTATTAAAACAACACATGAAAGTTGGTGACAAATGGATAATGAGAAACCAAACATCTGGAGAATATACTTATTTCTCCCCACTACATTTACTTTTAGTCATTTAGCAGACGCTTTTTTCCAAAGCGACTTACATATGAGGAAGACAATGGAAGCAATTGTAACACCACAAGGAAACAAAATGCATAAGTGCACCAAAAACCTAGTCTGTTAAAGCCCAGCACAGTATACAAAGCTAAGGAGAGGAAGTTTATTTCTTTATTTTTTTTAAAAAAGAGATAGAAAGGAAGTAGAATTTAGTGATTGTCACTTAGGTGTTGACGGAAGAGATGCGTTTTGCGTTTTATACCATGGAGCTACCCTTTTTTGTTTTATTATCTTCTTTTTAAGAGGAGCAACAGAATCAAGTGTCGTTCGCAGTGAACCTGCAGCACTATCAACAAGATGATCAATTTGGGACGGACTGAAATTTGCATAAGAGACTTCTGTTATGTTAAGACATAGCATTGAGTTAAATTCAGATGGAATTTCTTCCTTAAATTTAGCTACAGCACTATCAGATAGACATCCACTGTAGTATTTGACTGCTGGTGTGTACTCCAGTAATAGGAGTTCAAAGGTTATTAAATAATGGTCTGATAGTGAAGGATTCTGTGGAAAGACTGTTAGATGTTCAATTTCAATGCCGTATACCGGAACAAGGTCGAGGGTGTGGCCAAAACAGTGAGTGGGTTTATGTATTACGACATGAAAAAACGCAATCAGTCATCTGATAGCTCTGAGGGCTCTAATGTAAGCTCAAAGTGGGCTGCTGTCTTTGTGTAGTTTTCCATCCACTTTTATCTGCCCTGCCCTGAGTAGTTTCACCTGTGTCTCGTTTTCCCCCCTTACCTGAGTGTATTTAGTGTGTTTCCCTCTTTTTTCCTGTGCCAGTTTGTCTTCTCCCTTTGTGTCAAGCGTTCCAGCGCTTTCCCCAGAGGTTTCTCATGTTTTTGGACTTTGGACTCTGCCTGGTTACGGACTTTGGATTTTTGTTGAGCTGCTGCTGGTTTTTTGTTTGCTTGTGCCTCACCACTCTGTAAGTGAAGCAAATTCTCTGACAAATCCTTGAACTTTGCCAGTTCTTCCTCTGTGCTTGCGTTCGGGTCCAACCCCAGGTATTCCCTGTGTTGCCTGCTTGACAACACCTGGCAACATACTGTTCGTTTAATCTACAACATTGCATCATATTCTGTAAGATCATAATGTCTGCACTATTGAAGAATTTAAGGTTGTGTTAGAGAGAACGTGTATATCGAGATATATATTGTATATTACGGCATAACCTATGAATAACAATATCTATTTATAAGCCATATCACCCAGCCCTATGATCAACGTATTACAAACCATAATACATCTGCTCATTTAGTGACCATACACCAGTATTCTTCACCTTAATCACTGAATCCACCACCAAACCTTCTCTCCCGTGGCGTTTCAATACTTAAAGATTCAGATTTGATTGCCTTTTATACAGAGAGTGGGCTCATGTATATTTCCTGTTTTATTTTGAAATATTCTCCTTCCCTCATGTGTCTTGTAGTTTTCCGTCACATTAGAAACCATTCCAACCTTAACACATCCCAATCAGACTGGTTTTATCAAAAAAAAAAGACCTGCTTCAGATAATGTTCGAAGGCTATTTAATCTGTCTTTCACAACAAACTCAAATCAAGATGGTAATTGCATCATTAGAAACGCACACAAAAAAAACATTTTAATGAGGTTAACTAGAC
Organism: Coreoperca whiteheadi; assembly: GCA_011952105.1. Taxonomy (NCBI): domain Eukaryota; kingdom Metazoa; phylum Chordata; class Actinopteri; order Centrarchiformes; family Sinipercidae; genus Coreoperca; species Coreoperca whiteheadi. The sequence goes on along the minus strand of CM022485.1, from coordinate 31,169,324 downwards.
TTTTTCACTCAACACACTATGCAAATTTTGCTTCGGGGAGTTGTTCATCCACTGGACATTGTACTCCTTACCTCAAACCACGGTCTCCACAAATGGGAGTTGCACACTTCACCGGGGCACCAGGCAAGGGTGCTTCACACTGGTAACATTAGATACTTGGGTATTGACATTTCTCCCAGTTTTTTCTGTCAGTGTTGTTTCATCTTATCTACACTCCACGGTACAATCGGACATCCGGCGCTGGGTGAATCTACCTCTTTCCCTCATAGAACAAATTGCAACTGTCAAAATAAAAATACTCTCCCACTACTACTTCTCACTGCTGCCCATAACACCAACAGAAATGGTTCAAATCTATTTATTACAATACATACAGTATTTCTATTGGGGAAAAACAAAAATCAAACTATCCACTCTACAAAAAAAGTACATCCCAAGGAGGGCTAGATGCTCACGACTACCTGGCAAATCAACTACAATAACTTGCTAAATGGATCCACCAAACCAACGGCAAGTCCCCAAGTGTAGGATTGGAGCAACTATATTTCAAAAACATTTAATCACATGTTCCTTTCCTTGATAAAACCATCAAACATTCCAGTATAAAAATAATGTAATTCATAGCACTCCTCTTAAGTATTACACACTTGCACAAAAACACATCACACACCTTCAATTTCTTTTCCACAATAATCAATGCCTAGACTTCAAAGACCTTATACGGAAACATGGAGTTCGGAGGCACCAGTTTCTGGGATACCTACAACTTAAATCCATAATCAACACAAAAACGTATGTATCTTATAACCCACTTGGACCTTCCAAGATAAATAATGACATAATTCAGTTTACAAACTTAAACCAACTAATCTCAAAACTTTAAAAACTCTTATTAAATTCAGATCATTCTGTAGGTTCCAGAAACTAGCTGTCAGGATGGAATACTTTGTTATACTGATGTCAAGAGGCTTAAATATGTTCTTAGTAATGGTCACTTATTGTGTGTGTAATAATCACTTAGCTGAGCCCCCCCCCCCCCCGTGTCTGTGTCAGGGTGTTGTTAAAGCCCCTTCATTGCCCCCTCTAGACAAAGTTAAAAAACAGACCTCTCAATAATAACAACGAGCCTCAGTGCATGAGTAAAACGGAAACCAGCATAAATAAACTGTCAGAGAAGGCCATAAACTAGCTAAAGAAAAGAGGCCCCACTGTGACCCTTTTAAAGGCATGTCTGTGTTCCCAGATCCATCTGCGTTGCTGGAGGAGATGACGTCACCAGGCTGTGAACAAGGAGGAGATCCACAGCGACTCAACGTCTGACCAATTAGCCAGCAGCATATTCGCATCTCACTTTGTATTATTGCAAGTTACTTCACTTCTCTTTTGGACGGGCTACAGTTACCGGCAAGTATGCTGCGGTTTCTGAAGAGAGAATCCGTGTACACGTATTTTTGATATTCTAAGTGAAAAGTAAATCATCTTGAACAGAAGATTACATTTCTAGTCGTTTTTGTCCTGCAAATGCGCTTTCATAGCTGAATCAAATTATTTCTCCCTCCGCCAACTAATAAATAAAAACATCTTTTCTATAACGCCTCACACAAACCTACAGCTAATTCAATACAAAACCATCTGTAGAACACAAATTACTCAATATAAAAATAGGTCTACCAAACACACAAAACAATAGGCACAACTGATAATTATTTGCACGCACTCTAGTTCTTCTGACCAGTTCACTCCTTTTGCAACACGAAAACTCTCTTCCATCTTGGACTAAAGAATCCCACCATCCCCAAAGCTCTGTCTGCCAGGAGACATTTCAATCAATTCACCACACCAGTAAAAGAAGAGCTGGCTCATTGAACTGGAAATGAAAAATCTCAAATATTAATGATTGGATCAACCTCCTTTTAGAATTTATATCCATGGAAAAAAAATCACTGCTAACAGTAAAGACAAAATTTCAGTCTTTGAGGAAAGTTGATCCCCCATTTTTTTCTTTCTCAAAGGTGGAAACAGGTTTAGACTAATGCCATATGCCTTCCTACACGCACAACATGTGCTACTGCAACACCAACATCCAACCAATAGCTTTCTCTTTCCTGCTCCCTCCTTTGCCTGCCCAAAACTCAATCTTCACGACAAAACAAAAAACTATCACCTCTCTGACATGGTTTTGTCTGTTTTTCTTATGATAATATTATTCTGGCTTCTCAACCTACTTCAATAAAAAGAACGTATATTAATTTTATTATTATTTTTATTTTATTAGTGATCTTGATAATGGTAAAAATAATATTCTAATATAAGCCCCCACTGATTTTTGTTTGACAATGTGGTGGTGGCAATAACAATGATAAAAAAATAATAATAATTTAGTAATAATGCCACTGAACAATACGTACGTCTCTATTGCCACCTGTTCTCATTCCTATGTTTTTCTTCATTTATGCTGCCAAGTTCGCTTCTTGATTGGGTCCGTCACGAGTGTCCTTCCCTGATTCGTCATCCCCCCCATCACGTGTCCCCTTTCCCGAAGAAAACAAACACAAAGCATGGCTTATTCAACATGGAATTGCTGGCGTTGCTGACCTTGCTGCTTATGCCAGCAGCTGTTGTGCAGTTAAATTCTGCATTTTATAATACCACTACTGCGATTCCTATTCAAGCAATTTGCGACAGTTCCCAAATCCAGTGGCGTTACATGACCGGTTTTGGCTGAAAAACCAGTGACTGGTGGGATAATTTTACTAATGACTGTGGTTCCTGGGGAATGGCGAAAAAGCTTTCCAACGTCCAGATGTGGAAGGAGCATCAAAACACAGAGTACAGAGCCCAAAGTGAAGGATCACAGGACGGCACCCTCCGAAGGGTCCTAACCCTACTACAACTTACCCTCACCCCTAAAACTATCTCTCTCATAAAGCTTTTCTATTTCTTTCCCTCTCTCCATAGTTTTCAGACCTGTACACGCACACACACACACACACACACACACTTATAATGTACCTTGTATCTTATACCCCTGTCACAACTGTTTTGTTGTCATTAGTCTTATTAGATAGATAGATAGATAGATACTTTATTGTCATTGTCAAGTACAACAATTTAGAAGTTCTTCTCCAGTCAGTGCATCATTCATAGTCTATAAAAATATAATTTAGCTACACTTAAAACACAAGAAAAGAATATAAGTAAATATAAAAATAAAATTCAGCAGCTTAAGCATTCATACACACAAATGTCACACACATTGCATAATACACATTATTTTTTAGCAGCATTAAGAGTAGTTATTGCAGTTGGATAAGAACTGTGTTTGAATCTATTTGTCCTTGCCTTAATTAATCTGTACCGTCTGCCTGAAGGCAACAGTTCAAACCGGGAGTGTCCCGGGTGTGAAGCATCTTTTATAACGTTCTGGGCTTTTTTGAGACAGCGGGAGCTGTGTAGGTCTTCCAGTGTGTGGAAGTACATCACCCCAGTGCTACAAGAACTCAGCTAATTCACCATTCAACAAAGAGTCAAGTGGCATGAGTGTAACAACGACAATATTGCCAAAGCGTCAAGTAATAATAAAAAGTAAACAAAAATACAATCGGAATCGGAAAATAGCAGGGAAAAAAAACAATTAACATTTGCTCTGTGTGTTTGTGACAAACTGTGGAAGTGTGTGAAATTGTGGTGATGTTGGTGTGTGCGTGTGTGTGTGTGGACAGATTTCTGGCCGTGCTGGGCGGTGTAACGGTCGATGAGCCTAGTTGAATGGAGAGGTCGTGGTGAATCTTTGGGTTGGCTGGGATCACAAGCAGTTCAGTTTTGTCCAGGTTCAGCTGCAAGTGATGGTCCTTCGTCCAAAGCGAGACGTCACTCGGGCAGGCCGAGATGCACGCAGAAACAGTTGAATCGTCAGGGTGAAATTACCAGTGGAGTAGCAGTGATAGGAAAAGCCATGCTTCTGAATGCCCGAGCCAGGGGAGTAGAGTAGCGCTCCAAGCACTGAGCCCTGTGGCACCCCTGTATTGAGACGTTACTCAGGATACTCTGAATGACCGACCCGAGAGGTACGATTTGAACCATTGTAACGCGATTCCAGAGACACCCATAGCATTGAGAGAGGACACGAGGATGTGGTGATTACCTGTGTCAAAGGCAGCAGACAGATCCAGTAAGATAAGTACAGATGACTTGGATGGTGCATTTGCCAGTCTCAGGGCTTCGACAACTGAGAGCAGATGGCTCTCCGTGGAATGGCCGCTCTTGAAACCAGACTGGTTGCGGTCCAGGAGGTTGTTCTGTGTAAGAAAGGAAGAGAGCTGGTTGAACACAACTCATTCCAGAGCTTTGGCAATAAAGGGAAGGAGGAAAACCGGTCTGTAGCTTTCTAATAGTGTCGGATTGAGAGTGGCTTTCTTCAGTAGCGGTGTGATGCGGGCTTTCTTGAAAGCTGTGGTGAAAGATCCAGTGGTCAGGGATGAGTTGATGATGTGGGGCAGAGCAGGGACAACGGACGGAGAGATGGCCTGAAGGAGATGGGTGGGGATGGGATCCAGCGGGCAGGTGGTAGGGTGGTTAGAATGAATGACCTTGGAAACGTCAGCTTCAGATAGACGAGAGAAAGAGGGGAGCAGCCACGTATCTGGGATGCGTGCCAGGTCAACAGGTGGCGCCGCAGAGTGACCATTACCACTGCTAATGGTGGTTGTTTTCTTTACAAAGAAATGCAAAATCATCAGCTGTCAAATCCGTTGAAGGAGGGGGAGCAGGCGGAGCAAGGAGAGCAGCGAAGGTTTTAAAAAAAGTGCCCGAGTCAGGTGAGTTGTTGATCTGAGAGTGGATAATAACATGCTGTTTCAGTTTTGCTACTGGAAATAAAGAAACGGAGCGCTAGCTATTTATTGACTATACAAATTTAACTTTAGGCTACAACCAACAAACAACAAAATAATTTAAATAGCCTATTTTAATTACTGTAGAAGAAGAAAACGAATTTTGGATAATAACGTGTTGTTTTATACTGGGAATAAAGAAGCTTGCTATTTATTAATTTTTCAATTGCTTCATTTCATAACCAATCAAACAATGACAAACGCTTTTTAAAATTCATCAATAAACTGCTACAACAAAAAAACAACACAATAATTAGCACATTTAAATAATGTAATCATTGTAGAAGAAGAAAACTAATTTTGGGTATAACGTGTTTTATACAATAAAGAAAAAGAGCGCTCGCTCTCTCTCTTTCACTCACACTCACAAACACACTGCTTTGGCAGCACTCTTCATCTGTTCACTCATGCATCATAGCCTATTTGCAGTAGTGCTAAATTATCTGTGTGCATAAAAATAACTGCTGATAATAGGGTCTGGAGATATGACAATACATACATTGAGACAAAATAAACCTGAACTGAATGTAGTTTTAAATTTCCGTTCTCACTCGTTATTGAAACAACAGACAGCACACTTGAACATCAATATGTAAGTCAACGCTACCACAGCAACTACACAGTTAAGAACCCTGTCAAGTCATGCATGAAAACTGATTTGGATAAGCCTGTTCCACGCCTCACGGACCAGGGCAAACTTGTCACTTGACAGTCGGACGCGCCTGGTGTCTTTACAGCCGAACCGTAGATAGCACATGGTTTCCCTGTTCTTTGACATGGTGGTGCTAAAGAAGGGAAGACCCCATTCTTTTGACCACAAGTCCTCCATGTCCGTGTTCCTCACGTTATGCACTCCGCTGGCAATGAAGAGGAGTGTAATGAACGTCTTCAGCGAGGCTCGACTCGCAGCCTTGCCGCTCCATACCGGCGCACCTCTGCCGCCGTACAGTCACAGATGTGCTGCAGCATCACACGATCCATCAAACACATGAACGCGCTCAGAGGGTCGTCAATGTTGCTCTATCCAGCTCTTTCAGTCAAGACATTTTGTGACTGTGCTCTCCCAGTGCATGGTCCTGGCTATATACAGTAACTCTCCAGACAGTTCTGTCCTTGCCAGTCTCATGCAGTTGGCATCAGTTGAGGTATACATCTCCTACTGTATTCAAAGTAAAGAAAATTCTTTATACTCATGCGCTTTTTAATAATTATTAAGTAAAATAAAAAAATATGAAATTCAATAACTCAAGGTCCGACAGTGCAGTGTTAAGCCAAGCTATTACCTTCCATTACTTCACACACACGCACACACACACACACACACACACACACACACACACAAACACACACACACATTCATTAGTAAGAAAAAAGAAAAAAAGTCCCTTTCGCTTTTACATGAAACCCCTAATGCACAAGCAGGGGGGAAAATCATCCTAGTCTATTCATTTCTTCTTCCATTCATTTCAAGTTTTCAAACCTTTTAAGGGCCCACCATGAAAGTGGAGTTCAATGCAAAAAACCCCAACAACCCTGAAATGAGGTAAAGAAAGAAATGAGGGTGAAGACGAGTAGGCGTGTATTTGGAGATACTCTAGAATCAGTTCAAGGGACTCTCTTGGCCGGTCTGGTTAAGTCCTCGATTTCCTTGCTCTGTGAACCTTGTTGTGTGTTACAGTGAGTGAAAAAGTAAGCGGGTTTTTGATCCCATGCTGGCTAAATCAAGTCCATTGGGCACACTGGGAGAGACAAAGGGTGTCTTTAATGGGCCATCTTCCTGCAGTCTCACTTCTTTGCTTTGGATGACAAGACTTAAAATTTATGTAGGGTGGAGGGAAGAAAGGAAAAAGCTGGACTGCGTGTAAGTGTGTCCACAAGGAAATGATCCAAGAACTAAAGGGCCAGAGTCAGAGAGTATGGCCATTAAACAATCTGTTTTCTTCTTCACTAATCCATCTTCCCAACTAGAGTCATGCCAATTTATTTTTTGGAATTTCTTTGATAATTCTTAGGTCTTTCATGTCTGCCCTTACACATACACACTCTCTTCATTGCCCTGAGGGTTCTCCCACTTGACCTATTTGCTGTCTCAAGGGTGCTTGTCAAGACAGTACAGTTTGTGAATTGTTTTGATTCACTTGATTTCTTTGTGTACTGGGGAGGATTGTGTTTATATGGATGTGTAGAATTAAGAGAGAAGAGGCCCATTTAGAGGATCATTCAAAGACCACAATGTCAACAGTTTTCATAGGGACTCTTTCCTTGGTAGGAAGTTCAGTAGTACCAATGAAAACTGTCCACCGCAAGCTCTATGAATTACCAGGACACTGTTTCTAGAAAGACATATTGCTGTTGAACTTGTCAAATGTAATTTTTCATTGCTATTCCACTCACCTCCATTGTATTGCACTAGGCAGCGGGACCTCCACGGCACTGGGCAGCGGTGAGAATGAGGAACTTGGCAGCGGTGAGAGCTGAGCAGCTGAGAGAGCCAATTCCGTCGGGAGCCATGGGGACCACACCTCCTTTTGGAGACTGTGGTGGTGAAAATGACAAGGCGAATACCCTCGTAAGGTTACTGCTGGACGTCAGGGTGGCTCCTTAAACAGTTCATTCAAAGGCTCAAAGGACCTGAGGCTGACAGGAGGCTGGCTAACCGACTCAGGACAGGCCAGCTCAGGACAGAAAGGCTGCAGGCTCACAAACCTGAGCGTAATTGACTGGAGTGCAGGCTGAGATGCAGGCTAAAGGCTAACATGTTGATGGCTAGCATGTGTCTGCTGGGCCCATACTGGCCAGTACTGTCATGCATGTGCGAGTGGAGTAACCAGGAACACAGGGGGAAGGACCCATATGCAGACAACTGAGGCAGTGCTTGAAGCAGTTCAATGATTTAATGATCAAAAACCAAGGGGAGAAAGGCTTGCGAGGCAGGCGCTGTAGGGTTGCCAACCGTCCCGTAAATTATGGAATCGGCCCGTATTTGGAAACTGAAAGACGTGTTCTGTATTGAACTGATACAGGACGGGCTTTGTTCCGTAGTTTTGAGAATCAATTTAGTGCGAGTCTATCGGAGAAAAATATTACAGGTTAGTTTGTTAGGACAGGGCGATTTGTATGAGCTAAAAGAAACCCTCCTGCTCTGTTGTCCCTCAGCCTGTCTGTCATGTTGTTCCACTACACAAACAGAGGAGCCCTGGGAGGCGCGTAGAAACAGCTGTTTCGGGGCCCTTTGTCTCTGCTCTCTCTCGTCCCTTAACTTCCCTGTTGTTTTGTTGGCAATCATCCATGCCAAATTTACTCGGCACTGACGTAGATCAAAATAAGTATCAATCCATCCTTCCCTTAACTTAGGTTAAATTGCTTTGCATGCTTAACAATTCCCTCACAATAGTTCCCAACAGTCTCCTTTGACTTTCCAAAACTTTGGAATGTCTGTAGCAACTTCAGGTCGAGACTACATTGATTTTAATTGCTTTATTGTAAATGTATTGGGTTAATTGACTATCAAGATTTCTCTTTGTAAAGCGTGGTGCCCCGAGGTGAATTTACTGCTCCTCTTACCAAATTTAAGGTTATTCGACTGGGATCATTTTAAGGCCCTTAACCCTTATTCGCTACAGAAGTTTGCTTAATTTTTGGAGCGAGGGAGTGGTCCTTATAGAGAGTATATATTCAGGATTGCTGGTAAATGCAAGCAGTACCATGGGCAGTGCATCTCATACAAAGTATTTATGACCCTGTGTGGCTGTTTCAGAATGGGTTACTACTCCTAAAACACATCATACATGTAACTTTATGACACATAAAATATGCTTAGTGTGATACTGTGTCATTCTGAATCCAGCCTGGATCTCTGTAGAAATAATTAACCTTTGCATGTAAAAAGCATGCTGGCATGTAAAAAGCATGCTGGCACAATCCATGATTGCACTACAGACGCCAGTGGACACTGATGAGGACCACGTGTATAGCAAAACCAAGCTTTCCTTCTAAAGGTTCGTGTGAATGAAGTTTATGATCGCATACAAACCAAGCGGCAACCTCTTGTCGTCTAGTCCAGTCCCCGGGCCGACCGCCCGAACCTCCTAGCTCTGGTCCCCATCTAGTCCAGTTCCTGGGCCGACCGCCCGAACCTCCTAGCTCTGGTCCCCGTCTAGTCCAGTTCCCGGGCCGACTGCCCGAACCCCTTTCCTCCGGTCCCCGTCTAGTCCATTCCCGTGGCCGTCCGCCCGAGGCCCCTAGTCCTGGCCATTCCCCTAAATTTACATTTACATTTAGAGATTTAGCAGACGCTTTTATCCAAAGCGACTTACATATGAGTACATTCACAAACCGAAGGCGCAGCTTCGGGAGCATTTTTGGGGTTCAGTATCTTGCTCAAGGATACTTCGACGCATGGCTGGGGGATCGATCCGCTGACCTTCCGATTGGCAGACAACCGTTCTGCCACCAAGACACAGCCACCCCCCTAGTCCCGGCCATTCCGGGCCCCTAGTCCCCCGTCTCAGTTCCGCGCCCGAGGCCCCTAGTCCCGTCTCAGTTCCACACCCGGTCCCCAGTGCCCAGTCTCAGTTCCGCGCCCGGTCCCAGTGCCCAGTCTCAGTTCCCGGTCCTGCTCTCTGTCTAGTTCCCGGTCCCGCTCTCCGTCCTGACCCCTTCCTGGTCTCATTCCCACGCCCAGACCCTCGCTGTCCCATCCCAGTCCAGCACTCGGGCCGTCCGCCCGACTCCCGCAATTCTGCCCAGCCCTTTCCCTGCTTGCCCGAGTCTCCCTGTTCCATCCCTTCCTGACCCTGTAACCATGTTCTTTGTTCTATGACACCATGGACTTGTGGCCTCCTCCTTTCCTCCCTCCACCCACCCTGCCTTAGTTTTGGACTTTTCTGGGACTTTGCCCTTGGATTTGGTTTTGTATAGGTTTTTTTGTTTTAGGGACGTCTGGTAGCTGTCCCTTGGGTGGGGGGGGGGTTCTGTCATGGGTTTGGTATAAGTTATGTTATTTTAATGGATGTCTGTCTTAAGTTTTGGTTCTGTGTGTTCATGTCTTAGTTTGAGATTAGTTGTTCAGTTGAGTTTTGGTTTCATTACTTCCTGTTTTACTTTGTCTGTTCCCTCATGTGCCTGGTGGTGTTACTTCCTGTCCCTGGCTTTCCTGATTGTTTTCACCTGTGTCTTGTTGTGCACCTGTGCCTCGTTGTCTTCCCTTCCCTTGGGTGTATTTAGCCTGTGTGTTTCCCTGTCTCTGTGTCGTCGAGTCTCCCCGGTGTTGGTTACAATTGTTTTCCTTTTTCATGTTGGACTTTCGAGTTGGCCACTGTCCAGGGTGTACCCCGCCTAAGGCCCAAAGTTACTGGGATAGGCTCCAGTCACCCGCGACCCCCAATGGGAACAAGCGGTAGAAAATGACTGACTGACTGATTTTGGACTTTGCCTGTGTGCTCCTGGATTTTCGTCTGTTTTTGGTTTCTTGGATTCTGTTTGTTTCATCCTTCTGGATCTGCCTGCCTGGACATTTAATAAACCCTCCATTTCTCATCTAAGCACTCTGCAACTAGGTTCTCCTTCTCTTCTACCCCACATCCCTGACAGGAAGTACAAAAACATTCACAGAGTAGCCTACGTGAAGATTTCTGTAAAGGTTTTGTAATGGACCCGTAGTACTGCTGACTTATAAAATAACTTCTAATAATAATAATTATAATCTTAATTTATAGAGCGCTTTTCAAAATCCATGTTACAAAGTGCTTCACAAAAGGCAGCAAAATAAAACACACAAGTCATAAAACCATCTGGTTTTAAAAGAAAACAGATAAACAACCAGAAAAACATTTTAAGTAAGTAAAAGACAGTTCAAAGAAAGATCTGAACTCAAGTAAAATTAGGAATGGCTCTCGGACAGACGTATGTTTTAAGAAGTACTTAAAAGAGATCACACTCAGCCAACCTGATTTCCGGAGCCCCGGAGCCCTGACTGCAAACGCTCTGTCCCCTTTAGTTTTCAGGAACAGACAGAACAAGACCTCTGCCCGAGGATCACAAAGTACTTGCCAGCACGTACGGTACAACGAGTTCAAAAATATAGCAGGGGGAGAGGACATAAAGTGCCTCAACAGTAAAATCTTAAAATCTATTCTAAAACATACTGGTTCTGTACAGTCTGGAGTCGATCAATAGATGCTTGGTTCAGGCAAGTGAAAAGGCCATTGAAGTAATCCAGGCATGATGAGATTAAGGCATGTCTCTTGGACTTCAAAAGTTGAGATAGATTGAGATAGTATTTTTGATATATTTCTAAGATGATAAAAACACGATTGCACAAGCTTTGCGGTGTGCTGCGCTGGTCAAAAACTTTAATTATTATCAAACCAGCTGCCAAGATTCCTTGCAGCAGGCTTAATGTGTTCCAACAGAGAACCAGCAGATGGCAGAATTAGTTTTGCCATGCATTGGGACCCGAAGAAAGGGACCTCTGTTCTGTTTGAGTTCAGCTGAACGAAATGTTTTGACATCCAGTTTTTTGGCATCAAATGTGAATGATTTAGCTCATTAGTGGGCCCTGAATGCAGTGCAAAAAAACATAGACAATTATTAATGATTATCATTATGAAGGGGTGTTCACCCCATATCAATAACTAATTACTAATCTTAGCTAACATATGGCAAATGTGAGATTCAGAATGAGAGTATGACTCGTGTTTTCAAGTCATAGCAGGCCTATGTTAAATTGATGTGTTTGAAACTTTAATGACGCCATGATGTTCTTACTGTGTGATTAAATAGTAAAAACGGGAGAACAGCACATACCTTGTTCTTACTGTGCAATTAAATAAAGAATACAAATTTGTAACTTTGTGTAATTAAAAGAATGAAAATAAATACTAGGTTCCTCTGTACCTCGTTAAACATTCAAGATTAGCTCTGTTTGGGCCACCTTCGTTAATGTTTTATTATTACATTGCTGCATTATGTTAGTTTTTGGATGACAGGCGTGCACTTGAGAGAGGTGCGTTTGTTTTCTTCGCCAGCCTGCCCATTGTGAGCTGCTGCAGTGCTGGACGAACATGCCAGGTAGGAGCACATTTCCGAAACCATAGACTCCCTTCTTGAATTGTTCTTATTCCAAATCATACAATGAAGTAGAAGACAAACCCCTGGTGTGTGGGTGTAGCTTGCCTGCTGGAAGCCGTTGGGGCGTTGTAACAACTGCCATAAGCAAAGGGCAAAAGCATTTGTCTTTATTGTACTTCATTGATATATTATGTTTGGGTAGCACATCACAACTGTGAAATACTGTATGCTATACCATAATTACTTTATTGGTTAATGTAATGGTAATTACTCTGTTTACCTGTAGCCTACTGTACCCTTTAGGTACCCAGTTTTTACATAAATACTTATGTAGCCCACTTACAGTATAATTCATTTCTCCTTTTCTCTCAATTGTTACTCCCTTGTTCCCCATAGTCTGGTTTTCTTCTGCTGTACCTTCATTTAAGTACCAACCGGTAAGTATTTTATATGTAGTGATTCATACAACAAAACGACACTGTAAAATGTTATAACGCAGCTTTATTGCATCTCTGTTGCCATAAGGTTCCATCACTTTAGAGGGCAAATTAAGTCCACACACCTATTCTTGGGTTATTGGAATCCTTGACAAAAAAAGTGACATAAATCCAGACTGAGGTCTTCGAATGAGATGCATGATATCCTTCAAACCACTCCAACAATTCTTGATTTTTTTTTTTTGGTGTCTTTGTCCTCTATTTCTTTTTCTGCCACATTATCAGATGTTTCGGTAGGCTATAGCAAAGGTCACGGCGAGAATTGTTTTGAAGACTACTTTTGCATTGCCCTGCATTACTTTTCTTCTTCCATTCCTTCTGACCCGTATGTCTATTTGTAGTGGAAGGTAATGCGGAGATTCTCAAGTTAATGCATTTTTCATCGTTCATGGACACCTCACCTTGTATGATATCCATTACAAAGAAGTCATATCAGATAGAACATCATCAAAGGTCTGGGTAGGCGCTGTATGTATAAGGAACATCAATTATTTATAGCAGCAGGTCTTCTACCAAAACCTGTTTCAGCATTCTGTGTTACTTGAATTTGTTATGTGCAAAGAACAGAGGACCCTGCGCAAAAACGCATAAAGTATTGCGAGGTAACGCAAAAGTAGTCCTCACACAAGTTCTCGCCATGACCTTTAGGGGGCTCCGTATTGCGCAGTTTCAGAATACTTTAATGCCCAGTTCAAAGTAAAAGTCGGACACACGGGGGCGCTGTGCTGGGAGCAGCTGAGCGGAAATAGACATATGGCTCAGAAGGAATGGAAGAAAAGTATTGCGAGGGAACGCAAAATATTACTAGACAGCGCAAAATATTGGAAGATAACGCAAAACACATTGCGAGGGAATGCAAAAGTAGTCCTCGAAACATTCTCACCGTGACCTTTAGGGGACTCCGTATGAAACTCCCAGTACCGCGTTTTACAACAGTGATAGTGGTACGCTTTTATTTTGAAGGCAGGCTCTGTTGTGTTCCGGTATTGTCCTGCGGTCCAACCCGGTGCGGTGTAGCTGACCGATGAACTGACGGCAGGGGGAAAAAAAGAGGAGAGGAAATTAAAGAGCTAGGGAGGTAGAGAGATAGAGAGAGAGAGAGAGAGAGAGAGAGAGAGAGGGAGGTAGAGGAGAGCTGTCGGACCATCCTACCAGTCGCTGCTGTAGAGGAGGGTGAGGCTTATAAATGTAACGTTACCGTTGGCGCAAATCGTATTCGTCTTTGTTGCGGTCAAAGACCGAAAGAAAATCTGGCGCCCATATCGCGCCTTTATGCAAGACGCACATTCAGTATAATACGGCTGTAGAAGTATGTCCGTGCTACACATTATGAGTTTAAACCTACCTACTCGTACTTGATGGATATTCTGTGTCTCACCGTTCTCATCACTACCAATACCCCTTATGTCTTATGAATGACTGCTCCATGCTGTTGTGTTTGTCATGTGTGCTTAAATACCGTAGAATTCTTGTAACGTTAGTTGTCCAGTGACGCGGTTGCGGTCGGTGCGGATAGACGGGGATGTGATGTTTCACGTTATTCTGGCAGCGACGTGAGCAGGAAATGCCGCTGCAAGCAGGCCTGTCCCCCCCCCCCCCCGTCAGTGTTGGACTCAGTGAAAGGGTACAAGAAGTAGTGGAGGGGGGAAAACAACACAACGGGGGTGCAGGTTCTTGTTTGTCTTGGCTCAGACTGCGCTGGTGCACAGCCTGTTTGTGTCTATGCGCGTGCCTTCCCTTGGTGTCTGTTCATTACAGTTAGTCATATCTGTGTGGTTAACCAGGCACCCCCCCCCCTGTCTGATTGCAGTGTTTCGACATGACAGCCCTGCGTCAGAGGAAGGGCAGCAAGGGGAAGGAGCCCCCTCCTGTTGCCGAGTTTCCGTCCCAACAGTCCAACTGTTGCACCGATCATCATCCAGAGAAGGCCTTACACGGTGAGTGAACCCACAACCGAACCCCCCCCCCTGGCTGATTTTCGTGCAGTTCTGTGCAGAGAGCGCCCTTTGATCGAGGGGTGAGCACGGTTGGCAGCGTTCCACCCTGCTGAAGTGTCCTTGAGCCAGATCCAGCTCCGGGGTCAGTGGAGTCTTTGTCTGACCCTGTGACCTCTGACCTGCTGTGGGTGTATAGTGGGAAGGGAAGTCCTCAGTTGGGTTTTAATGGAACGCCACATGTCCATAACTCTTTCACACCTATCGTGCCTACGCATATGCAGTCACAGATGGCAGTTTAAATGTCATTTACGTTCTATAAGAAAGCTGCATTTCACCGCCTGGTGTTAATGTTGACTCAGTGGCATGGCTTAGTGCAGCACTTGACCAAAATGCAACCATCATAAATGTGTTTCACCTGCTATGACAAATCAAAATGTTTGTTGCCAAAAGGTCTAATACATTTTTACGGCAGACAGTTTGACTTGTCATTGTAGGAAAATCACAGCCGTTATTCATAACATTAACAATGTCTCTGTTATGTTGTCCCAGTAAGCCGTGACAGTGAAGGGAGGGGATGGGGGGAGGAGGGGGG
>CM022485.1:31134445-31154310 GCA_011952105.1 Coreoperca whiteheadi | reverse complement strand
TGTTCTCTTGATTTGGTTTTTTTTAGCATTTATGTGGGGGAAAGGGGAGGGGGGGGGGGGGGGGGGGGGGGGGGGGGCTGTAGGCTACCTTCTTTGTACGTCACTTATTACATCCGAGATCAAATGACATCATCGTGCTAATCATGATCCGGCTAATTGGGTTCCTGTTGTTTATGATTAGTATCGCGGGATTGAGTTACCTGAGGTGACTGCGCGTCCATGCGTTGGTTTGGCTGTTCAGCATGGCTAAAGAACGCGCCCAGTTTTTCTCCCAAGCAGAACAAGAGCTTTTAATGGAAGGCCGAATTTGAAAGTTTAATCAAAACGCCAGGGAACACCTCAAAGTCTGCAAAAGCCAGGAGAGAAGGCTGGCAAAAAGTCACCGACAAATTTAATGCATAAGTGGTGTCCATGTTAGAAGTTTCTATCACTTTCTACAGAATGTATTTTTGCGTTTTAATAATTTCATATTTACTTTGTTCTTTTATGTCCGAGCCGCCACGGGACCCACTAGAACATGGGAACAAGTAAAAGTGAAGTACAAGAATATTCTACAAAATGGTAGCCTTTACTTTTTATACTGTCCTCATTTTAAAAAGCCACTTTTTTCCTCTTTTTAAAAGCAACTGTAAAACGATTTGTTGCTGCATTAATATAAGTATAATCCATACGGCTGGTACAGTCATTTCAAACGTTTGTGAAGCTGAAAACTTCTAAACTTTTAGTTAATTTAAATATGTTGCCATGAGTTATTGATCACAGTATTTTTTTACAGTGTAGTTCATTGTAATGCCATCATTTCTTCCCCTCTTTTGTGCAGTTTTAGATTACACACCAACACTTGTACCTGTTCCCAAGCAAATAACACCCTCACGAGAAAAAACCTATCTCTCAACAATCACGCTCTCGTGCTGCGCTAAAGGATCCTGTCTACGCCGCAAAACGCGATTCATTCGAAAAGCGCTGCGAATCATTCTCGAACCTTCCGCAACAGGCTGCTGTCAAGACGTGGCTGCCACAGACTTACCTACCTCCTCCGCTCATAAAGCCGCAATCTAATCCTGTTCACATGAAATAAGCCTGCTCCCGAGCAGGTTTAAGCTTACGGACCTGTTGCCATGACAGCAAGTCCAGGATGAGCGTCGAAGAACCAAACAATCCGAGATCGTGCCAAATCGTCAACAATCGAATCCAGCTAACTGAGTTAGCGACGTACGAAGAACGGACCCCTGGGTGGGTGGTAAGTCTCTTATTTGTTAACGCTACAGCAGGTGTAAACACTTGAATTCTGACGTGGCTGGACAACACGTTGTACAAACTAGTTCTGTCCGAGCAGAACCCGCCGTTGAGCCAGCATGCACGATACCAGGACCCTGGTTCAGCCGTCATTACTTGTATTTCCTACTGCGACGTCTCCAAGTGTTGTTCTGTATGGAGAACATGAATCACGTTTGGTTGTCTGTTTTTAAAAATTTGACTCGACAGCAACACGCGTAATGCCATGTTAATGTTCCTGCAGGTGATTGGTCATGGGGGGCAATAATCTGGACGTCGGTTGGCTGGTCTGTGTCTGTTGGTCTCGGCCTGCTGTGCTGCATCTACATGGCCACGCTACATGAGAACGACCTGTGGTTCTCCAACATCAAGGTAAAGGCCCGTCACTGTTACAGTCTACCAGTGAGGAGGGCCGTACAGAGGTGCACTTGGGGCACGACATCATTCCTCCTTTCTTTGCCGTGTTCATAGCTGTGCTCCTATTGGTCACGTCGTGGAAGGCAAAGGAAACGCGTGCTAATCTTTCTGTCGGGATGTCGCGAGGCATCTCAGATGCGGCTTCGGCTGGCGTCCTCTATTGGCGCTTTTCCACTACGCAGTACCAGCTCGCCTCGACTCGACTCCACTGTGTGAAAGTTGTACCTGTACCTGCTTCCAGGTACTTTTTTTCGTATCACCTCCGGCGAGGTTCCGAGCGAGCTGAGGCGATACTAAAATGTGACGTGAGAACACGGCAGGCTGCTGATTGGTCAGAGAGAATCGTCACTTTTCACTGCGTCATCATTGCACGCGCCAGACAGTGTCACCTGAATAACCCCGCCATTTTTAAATAGCTTGGCCACAGATTGCGTGAGATACCGATTACTATTACGGCAACTCGAAAGAATACGCCGCGGTCAAACGAGACAACGTTTGTCTTCTTGCTGTGAGCAACAGCCACATCCCGACGATCAACAACAGCACACACTCTATTTCCTCCATTGTCCCATGTGAGTGGGTAGCGGGTGTGTGTGGCGGCAGTTTCCTGCGGCGTCGCTATGACGACCAGGTACTATTGTGGAGGTGCTTTCTGCAATGGAAAACGGAGCAAAAAGCGAGCCGAGCCGAGGCGAGTTGAGCTGGTACAGCTAATGGAAAAGCGCCATATGAGACACTACACAGGATAAAACGAGCAATTGTCGTTGCAGACGCCCTACGTCTGTCGGGTCGAGCTATTATCGGACCGATAGTGTGTAGACTGAACCCAGCGTTAATGGGACACTTGAACAGAACAGGGCCATTGCTAATGTTATTACCTGTGCTTTTTCTCCTGCAACAACAGAATAGAATAGAAGCTTTATGGTCATTGCACAGCAGTACACTGAAATTCAAGTGCCACATCTGATCCATGCAGAGAAACTAAAACTAAGCAAAGAAACACACATAATAAATAGAAAAAAAACTATAAAACAAGTCAAATATTTGCCACGATACAGGCCTATTGTAGGAACAGCAGCGGCACTGCAGGCAGCAGGCGGCTAAGTATCAGCCAGTTCAACTGTTCTGTGGTTGCTATCTTTGTCTTAAGGTTTCGAACAGAGCAACATCAGCCTGAGAAACTAGTCTAGTTAGTAATCTCTCGACCTGAGCCATCTGAAGACACTCGGCCAGTGATGGCGGTAGAACAGTTTTAGTCAGTGTAGGGAAGTTGAGAAAATGCTTTTTCTTCACATCTGATGATATGTTTGACCTTCGTGTAGCGTGCACGTTCAGACATAGTTTTAGAGGTTTTTCAACAAATGCCCGTAACGGCATGAGGCCAGTTCAAAGTTACATTTAGCAATAATCTGAGCACTCACTAAATATTATCACCATATTTGCTGTTTTTATAATGCAAGAATAAAATTCATTTCAAATGACAGTTAAGGTGGTCTGGCTATGGGTTAAGTTACATGAACATATCCTGTATCTTGGAAAATGTAAAAAAAACAAAAAACGGGTTAGATAATCCAGATGCAATTTTTGGGTGCATTTCACAACAGAGTTTTTACTAAAGAATATCGATTCAAAAAAAGGAGCAAAGATACCAGACAAACAGCCAGAGGGATACCAAGAGTGGATGGCATTGTGTGACATTAACATTAGGAAGGCATGGATTGGCGACAGGGATCACATTTTTAAAGAAGAACATTTCTTGAAATAACTGAGACTCAATGTATGTATTTGTAATTCCTAATTCACAAGAAGACACAAGCAGTTAAGACTGGGGTTTTACATAGTGTTCCACAAGTTACTGTATGTAATGTTTGCCTCTAGCAGGGTGTTGGGACTTGAACAGGTGAGTTCATTACAGGGCTGCAGCTATCGATTATTTTAGTAATCGGGTATTCTACCGTATTTTCTGTCGATTAATCCAGTAATCGGATAAGTACTTTTTCTTTATTAAAGAGCAATACTACATATACAAGAGAAAACAAGACAGGTATCTTAAAAACAACTAATTTGTTTCTTTTTTAAAAAGAGTTTCAGTTTTATTGCAGAAATTGCATACGTTATCTGTGAAAACTAAACCAATTTAGTGCATTCAGTTGCCATTTCAGATTCAAAATGCAAATATATGAATTAACAAAATTATAAATAAAAATCTAAAATTCCATTTGAAATGACTTTAAAAAGGTAAATATAGCACAACCTGAAACTAACAACTACATTTTCAAATTCTCAGTTTTAAGCGCGATGCTGTCGTAACATTAGCTACACTGAAGTAGGTTGCTTTAAAAAAAAAAAAATCTTTTGGCGAAATGACATTTGTGAAATAACCGAACCATCCAGCACACGGATTGACCGCTGGACCGTGAGCAAGAGAGAGAGAGAGACGTTTGTATTTAATTCAGATAAAGTACATCGCACATGCAGACGTACATTTTGAGCTAATCATTCATCATAGTAACGCAGCTTGTTTCATTACGTTAGGAGATCTAAACATGATTAATGTGCTCGTTGCTCGTATCTCTTCAGCTGACGCGCAAACTGAAACGTTCAGCACACAATTTGTCTTCATTGAAAAATAGTGAGCGAGACTGAATGACGTGACTCGTGGCTCTCTTTCTCTCGCATTGCGGCCTGTGATCTTGAAATGAGCTGAAAACAAAAAGTTTCGGAATGACACATTCATTGCGTTTTACCGTGAAGTGAGAGTTCCGCGTATTTATTCAAATCAACACATTAATGATTTATCTCTCATCCACCCGCAAGTTTTGGAAAGTTAGGCTACTTTTATTACTTTACCCACCGGACACGCAGGAAATAACCGCAGTCTGCGCATACTCCGAGTCCTTACACACAAATTGTCTTTCTGCAACATGACCGTGTGGAATTAAATGGACTTGACGAAGCTTCGAGGCAAATGATTTTGAATTCGAGTTACTCGAGTTACTCGAGGAATCGTTTCAGCCCTAGTTCATTCACTTAACTTTGATTTAATGGGGCCCGCGTGTGAGCCATAGT
The DNA here is from genome assembly GCA_011952105.1 of Coreoperca whiteheadi. NCBI lineage: Eukaryota > Metazoa > Chordata > Actinopteri > Centrarchiformes > Sinipercidae > Coreoperca > Coreoperca whiteheadi. The sequence goes on along the minus strand of CM022485.1, from coordinate 31,149,549 downwards.
ACTGTTGGCAATTATTCATAATTGTGTGATATTCATTTTCAGCATAATTTTGGCCAATGTCAAAATGTTAGATTCCCCTCTAAAATTTTTAGGCTAGACTAGTATTTCCTGCCCCTAGTCTGCCACAGGAGTATAGACATCCAGCTGTACTTACAGAGAAGCAATGTGGTAAAAAATGTTATCAGGTTAGTTAAAGCAATGTGATAGATCTTGGTATTTGATAACTACCACTTTAAGGCCTCATAACGTCACAGTAAGAGTTGCTATTGCTGCTAGCCATTCCAGTTGACCCTCCTCTGTAGAAATTGTAAGAATTTGGTTCAGTATTCGAGTATTCCACATTCAGTGCAATTTGGTCAAGCTGTCAGTTTTTAATTTAAGTTCTCCTTCTTATTAAGGCACAGCGTGCCACCGGCCCTGTGTGAGTGTTTGTTCCTGGCTGTTACTGCTGGACTTTTCAGCCTGAGTAAGAACAGAGCCTGAGATAGAGCCACAGCGTGCCACCGGCCCTGTGTGGTTTAGCACCCAGCCGTAACTTCCACGTGTTTCAGTCTGTGTAAACTTTAAGAAACCACCCGGACGGTTAGTGCCCTGCATCTCTGTTCGTGCATGTTGAAATTTTGGTAAGCAAACCTATTTTGGTTAATCTGCTTTGCCTGTAGTGGGCCCAATCGGACGCCCACTAGAGCCACTAGATGGTGCTGTAGCTACCCCTCCTCCACAGAGAGCTACGTTTGACAGCGTAGGCCGCATTGTTGGGTTCGGCCAGTGCACTGCCCATACTACACTTCAAGGTGGGTGCCAACGCAACACCACAGCCAACCACATGGCTTTGTTGTTCTAAACAATCAGCTTAATTTCACCCTCCATTCCAGGCTTAACAATGGAGAGACCCTGTGTAGAGCAGTTTATTTGTTCCTTAGCACAGAGCCTAAAGCCCGGCTACCCTGAATCTACCCGCTCCTCAGTGTCAAGTGTGACGCACAGACAGTTTCCACAGGCCCGTTGTTAACACGCTCGCTTCAGAACTTCCACAGGCAAACCAGCCTTGCCTGTCAGAGCAAAGCAGCCCTAGAAATGCAGATAGAATTCCTAAAAGCGCCATGACGTTCAGACAGCTAATAAGGAAGCCATGCGCTTTTTAGCAGACCTGCACTCAGCAGAGTCTGATGTCTTTTCACGCAAGGAGAAATTGTTAGGCATTAAATCAGAACATCTTTCCTCACCATAGACTTTAAAACTATGTGACTCAGGTTACTCTGACTCACACTCCTTTAGTGAGAGGTTAACTCCCCCTACACTTAGCAGGTGGCAGCAGTCCCACCTCTCTGAGAAAGACAGCGAGAACAGACAGTGTAGTTTATCTTCTAGTAGATATTCTGCCCCATGTTCTTTTCAGCCACTGATGCAAGATGCATTCTTTAGTGCTCATTGCTCCAAAATGGGGAATAGAACAGTTCAGAGCTATTCAGCCCATGCCAACCAGAAAAGTGTAGCACTTGATCCACACGTCTACAGTAGTGCTAGCTCAGTCTCGCCTTCACCGGAGATGACCTCACAGTGTCCCCGCCTTGCTTGAGCTTATAGCTAAAGACATTAAACATTTGTATCTTTGGGGGTGGCCGTGGCCTGGTGGCAGAACGGTTGCCTCCCAATCGGAAGGTCGGCGGTTCGATCCCCCAGCCATGCGCCGAAGCATCCTTGAGCAAGATACTGAACCCCAAAATGCTCCCGAAGCTGCGCCTTCGGTTTGTGAATGTTCTCATATGTAAGTCGCTTTGGATAAAAGCGTCTGCTAAATGACTAAATGTAAATGTAAATGTATCCAGACAGCTTTGATCAACACATTGACGACTATTTTGGTGAATTAGAGCACAATGTAATTGACTTGCCCCATGCAACACAAAAGCTAAACTTGTGTGGAAGATCAGCTCTAAAGCTGTCCAGAAGTGTATTCAGTCTCAACGTCCCAGTAGGGCTCGGCATCGTTTTGATTTGAACGATTCTGATTCCGATTCTTACTTTCAATTTCAGTTCTTTTCGATTCCGATTCTTTGAGGGGGCAATTTGCGTAACGCTACATTCATCTATCAGGGGAAAAAAATAATTTCAGTAACGTTGTTGTTCACCACAATTAGCAATTTTGTCAAGGGCTTTGTTATCACACTCTAATATCTTAATCTAACTAATCTGATTGGTACGAGGCAACGTTAATAACGTTGGTTAGCGCAGGGTTGCCCGTAGGTGTTTTGTCATATTTGTAGTACATTCTCCCGTGAAAGAAATACGTTTGTGACACGTGTTGCACTGTGCCGAGCCAGGCTTTTTAAAAGTAAAATAAAGCCACACTTTTGAGTGCCGCTTACCGTGCTCCATGGCTGCAACAGACCAAGTGGGCGCGGCAAGCACTTCCAGAAATCCGGTGGTTACTATGGAAACCAAAACTTGCGCGTTTGGAACTGATGATCGGAATCGAAAACAAACAAACAATTCCGATGGAAGTGTTATTTTTTAAACATTTCCAAGTTGGAACTGGTTCTCGATGCCCAACCCTACGTATCAGTGAATGAATACAGAGAGCTCCGTCAGGTACTGACAGAAGAATTCTCTTCTACTGCTGACGACATTGCCTCAATGGTTGCAGCCCTCCAAATTAAACATTCTCTCCGCAAGCATCCAAGAGATTATTACAAACGTTAGAGACATGCGTACTCCCAGGCCAATAATGCACTGGGCTTAGAAGAGAGCTACACCTTCAAGTCCTTGTTCTTGCGCAACCTTCGCCCACGTGTACGTACTCACGTTGTACTTATGACGCACCAAGGTAACCCCTCAATGCAGGAGCTGAGGAAAATGGCACAAGTGGCATCACTCCCAAAGTTTCAAGGAAAGCACTGAGCCTGCCAGCTCAAACACTGCAGCGTCACACAGACCTACCGCGAGGTGTCACCACTATCTGATCTTGCAAGTACACTCGGACCAGTTAATTTTGCCTTGAACAAGCATTAAACATCATTGCCGAGAGGAACTTTAAAGCTCCCGCTCACGTTTCTTGTTCTGGCCACGTGCACTAGTGCATGCGACACGTACGGGGCAGAAAGAAACACACGTGTTTTGTTTTTTCACTCTGTAGTCTCCCTCGCTACCGTGGGTGCTTCGGCAGCACACTGACACACCGGCACAGGACTTCAGTTACTGGTCTTTTTATTGACGGCTTTGCAGACACACACACACACACACACACACACACACACACACACACACACACACACACCTACGCAGCTCCCGACTGCTGTGCGCTCCGTTCAGCTCTTGTGCGTCCGTCTCTCCGTCTCAGCTGGCTCCGTGTAGGCGTGCCCCCCCCAGGTCCAGCACGCTCTTGTTAATAAGGGAGAGAGCATAATTAGTCAATATGATGGCAGCTGTGATAATTAAACCCCCCCCCCCACACACACACACACACACACACACACACACACCATCTTACATCCAAGCAGCCATCTTGGACATGCACGCACGCACACAGACACACATAATTTAGTGCATTTAGTTAGTCTTCATATTGTGTGTTTTGCTTTGCTTTTTGTGTATAATTATGCTGGCGTCTTTAAAGTAGCACAAGAGTGAATAATTTTCCAACCTCTTCAATGCTGAACTCTAAATCCTTCAATTAATGGTCATTTTGGTTATAGTTATTCATTTAATTATTAATCTGAGCTCCCATATTGATCAATCAATCAATTAATTGGCTATCATTTCCTTTCATTTGAAAGGTGGTGCCCCGAGGTCTTTATTAATTAAAGTCACTATGATTATCTTTGATAATCTTTATAGTCAAATCCAATTGATTGCACTTAAATTGGCAGATTGGCAGAAGGGAATTTCGTGACTTTTGCTTTATACCCGGATGGAGCAAATTAGTGTTGCTGTTTACTGGAGTTGGTGAATGTTCACATCTGGTAAATGTTAAAAAATATTTATTGCAAGTCATTATGTGACGACTTGTTGCCAAGCCCTTTGTCCACCATCACGTACCATAACACACACGTAAATGTCTCAGTGGTTTAGTGAGAACTGTAAACTTACTGGCTGTATGTCTCACTGACACTTTAACACCAAGTATTAACGCCACCGGGTTTGTGCCAGCCCATGAAGATCTGGGAATGTTGAAAACACGTTAGACATCCACGTGCACGAATCACCAACCGCATCACAGATGTGGATATTTACAGATGGAAAATGTCTCCCGGTTTGAACATTTAAAAGCAAAGAATTTCCAAACACATTGTCTGCTTATCTCAAGAGGAAATGTAGCTTCCAATCAGCCATGTCCCCTCGTCCAGTTTTCTCCGTAAAATGGCATGCAAACACGTCATAAACACTTCGTCCTGTAATGGGATGATTGTTTTTCCAAGCGCTGCAGAGGACTGACTTTCAGGCCCGTTAAATGAACCACATGAAGTCCTGAAACGCCAGGGCAACTGCTGGTTGCACAGTCCTTTTTATAGTCTGTTCAGTGTTCTACAGCAACAGATCACTGCGCCCTGCCAGATGATGTCATTTTTAAATCCCCCATTCCAAAGCATTCTGGTTCAAGACTGAGATATACATAGCAGATTTGGATCTTGTTGACATGGCATGACGGATCGCTCTGTCAGAGTCGTATCTGGGGCAAAATTTAAAGGAACACTGCTGCTGTTTGTTGTTTTTGCCTCATTTAGCGCTGCAGTAATAGCCATTTGTTTTGGAAGGTGTATCAGTCAACCCGAGCCAAGGAGTGCGGGTCGCGTGGTGTAGCCTGGTGTGTGGTTTAGTCTCATGTTGTGTGGTTTGATGTGATATGATGTTGAGGGTTTGTACCATGGCTAGTTGTGCAAGGTCTAACTGCCAGACAACTGTCAGAGATATGGCCACATCCGTACAAACCACAGTTTAGAACCACATTTTTGTGTGGAAAAGAAATGCCGTGTCCAATGCTGCCTTGAAGTCTTTACGTCCTAAAATATGCTGTTTGCACCACAACCTCGCTACTTGTATAAGAATTTGACATGTGTGCTAACGATAACATTATTGAGAAGAAAAATCAGCCTGAGAGTAATGCTAGCGTTAGCAGCTCGCGCCAAAAGCACACTGTCCCCGAACTCCCCGAAGTGGTTGTATTTAGAAGACCATGTGGTCATATAGCGTTACATTGCATCCAGCTGTGTACCTAGCCCTGTATCAAATCCTTTCACATGGATGGATGCTGTACCCATCCCTAATCGTAGCAAAACTCCCCTTGGTGCCATAAATGATACTTCCATAATCAAATTTTTTCTGCAAAAGACATTTAGGTAGAGTGTATAAAGTCAGAAACTTTAAATTCATAAATATGTCTTACTTTGGATAAATTAGTTTAGGTACTTGATCTAATTAAGCTAACCACACATGATAATAGGTATTAACGCAATAGCGAGAGGCTGAAGATGTAACACTGGTGAGTTCCGGTTTCTCAGAATCTGCTAGAAAGTTTGAGTTGGTGACAGTTTGGTGGGAGTTGTTCTGTGCCCGCAGGGAATGATGGATCAGAACGAGTGTCATAGCAGAGTTTCATCTGTACGTTGGTACAGATGTTGCAGTAGCATTTATTCTAATCACAGAATGGACTTTCCTTTCAGTGTAGAACTTGCAGAGAGAGTGAGCAATCAAACAAAACAGCTTAGCAGGCAGACCCTCAAAAATATACGGCTCAGGATCTGTCTCAGCTGTCGGCGGCAACTCGCAGTGCCGGCCAGGTGCCGCGTCTGTTTCTCATGCAAATGTGCAATGCGCCTTGACATAGAGGCAATCTGCACAGGGTAATTTGTGAGTTTTTGTCACAGAGAGACACAACAAACGGAATCCGTACGGACACAGTTTGTGGTCCTGTCCTGTTTTTCTTCTGCGTGCGTGTGTGCGTGTGTCTGTGTGTGTGTGAAGGGAAGAGAAGAGGCAGACAGATGCTTTCGTTCATAATGAATGCAGGTCACTCTACAGGCCTGGCGAACATTTCCCCGAAATGTTCCCACATAAGTAGGCTCCTGGCTGACATCATCACACAGCGCACGCATGCTGTGCGTGGGTGCGTGTGTGTGTGTGAGAAGTGTTTCCTTCTGTTAATGCTATCAAAGCCCTCTGTCTAAGACTATGTTCGCACAGAGCCAGCTAAATCTGCCAATGCTGTTTACAAGTGAAAAGTCCCTGGGTCCACATTCAGACCCAGAATTTCTGTAACTTTCCCGAAAACAAACCGACTTTCTGCTTCATGCAGTACTCCGTGTGGTCAGGTGTGTGGAGGTAAGAACGTAAGCTGGGTTTGAGCTTCTCTCTCAAGCTCTCTTTTAACTATATGTGACGCAAATCTGAATAACTGAGGGCAACACTGTGTGCGGTAGACGTTTCCATCGTGACAGCTAGCGCCGCCAAGCAGAAACGTCGCTGTAACCCTTAGGATTGTGGGTGCTGTAGTTCTTCTCTATGAGATCGCAAATAAAACGTGTTTTTCTTAAAACAAGGCTGATATCATACAGATATCTTTCATTTCAGTGAGGCCACTGCGTCGCCTCGGCAGGAGTGCTGACACAAAGGGCTCCAATAGTAAAACACAGCAGTATCTGTCAAAAGATACTAATCTAGATCCATTTTTGGCACTGTGTTTGCCAGTCACATTTGTGCATGTACATATTCCATCCCATCTGATGTTATACCCATGGATGTATTTCTCAAACCGGCCTTCCTGAACTGTACTGCACGTCATCATCTTTGCTTGTGTTTCTGATGAGTCTCAGCTGGTTAAACCTCCGTTCAGTGCCCTCCTGCTCTCTGTGATCACCTAAACAATTCGTTTTAATGCGGCTGACTTCGTGCTTTAGCTGTTCTCATTTGTTTCTGTATCTGTAATCACACAACTGAATGGGATCGGCTCATGAATGCAACAAGGCCAACAGTGATTCCTGCTGCGGCACTGAGGTGTTGATCTAATCCCTATTTTATGATCGCCTGACAAAATAAACGTAACACCTGTAGTGTGTGTTCCGCTGTATTGACATTTACAGTGGGTGATGACAGACGGTTGTCTTCTTGACTTTACCAGAGTACATCCCTCGAATGTGTCTGAGCAGGCATTTGTTTTTGTTTTTCCAAAAGCTTGCAATGCCAGCGTTTTGGTGAGGGGACGTAGGGCCGAAATGGAAGGAAAAAAATTCATTTTCACATTTAGCTGGCTTAGCAGGGATATACTCTAAATCCTAAGTCCACATGCGGCACATGCTGTATAATTCAGAAAAAACCCCACACATGCACGTTTCCAAGCCGCAGCAAATGTGCAGCTAACACGCCGTTCAGACGCTTGTGGCCGGGCCAGCTGATGCTGCGCAGAACTGCTTGCCGTTGCGCGCTCGGCTAGTTGAGATGCTGTCTTTAATTTCCTGCCCTTACAGATCTACTGTCTCTCCTGCTTTCCCTCTTCAGCTTACTGTCTCACACACACACACACGTGCTCTCCAAAGTGTCTCCAGGTCAAGTTGGATGGAAAGGACTGTGAAAAGTAATTTGAGTTTGAGAGTTCTGCCAGCTTCGGTGTTGGAACTTTGCGCATGTGGGCTGCCTGACCTGACCCGACAGAACTGACGGTATCAGAGTGTTGGCAGTCTGTGGAGAAGCTGTTGTTTCACATAAAGGGGACTGGTTTTAATCATGTCACATGTGGTTTGCTCACCCTTTGTGTTGTTGAGAGAATGTGGATGCAGTGTTAGCCTGAGGGGACTCTGAGACTCTGGCAGTTCTTTTCTCCTCCTTCACGCTCTCTCTCTGGCTCTTTCACACTCCCTCACAATGCTTATCATCACCAGTCGTTTCTCTTGCGTATGCAGTAAGACAGCTGGCTTCATCTGGCCTCTTGAATTCATCAGGTGTGAAGTCATGTCCACGTCGGTCCCAGTGCTTAGTGGAGTTTGTTTCAGACATGTGCTCACAGCTTGATGCTGGTTCCAGATCCACAAACCCTCTGAAAAATGTTCCCCGTATTTTCCGAAAGATGTTCCAACATGTTCCCCTCGCTGCTCCCCCACCCCCCCCCCATCTTCTCCTTTTCCTGTGTGCATGTGTTTTTTTTTTTTTTTTTTATGGACCAGAGGTCACCAGTAGTCAACTCTCTTTTCTTTCCCTCCCTCTGGCTGCTCCAGTTATCTGCAGCCCATCCTGTTGTTCGCAGACTGACTGTGCTTCTCTCTGCATACGTAGTGGCTGATTTGTTGAGAAAGATCATGTTAAGTTTTGGAGTGTCAGTGCGAGTTCAGGGGAGGCAGAGGTCGGTCTGCAGTTAAGGCTCTGGAAGACATAAAGCAGAGGGAAGACGAAGCAAGGCCACTTCTGGACGGACCCTTGCTTGGATTCCTCAAGTACCACATCAGAGAGATGAGAGTTATTCAAAGACCCGTAAAGAGGAAATGGTAACAGAGAGAAGCGGGTCGGTGCTTTCTGAGAAGTGAACTGGCTTTCGGGGTAATGAGCAATGTGTGAACTTGTTATCTGGGCCTATTCTCTTTGACCTTAATTTAAACTGAGGATTAGCCGTCTCATCAGAGTTCTTGGTGAAAAGCCAAGGCTTGTTTTGCCTCAAGGAAACTCAAAAGAAGGATTGGGAAGGAAACTAGCTGCTCATTCCCTCAGAGAAGGCTTTCGCGTATTTCCTTTGGCAAGGAAATGGAAGCGATTTAAAAACGCTAATTTATTTGGACCAACTTCAAGAAAAGAGAAGCACACTGCATTTACAGTTGTTGCTGTAATGCATTTGGATCAGTTCTATAGCTCATCCCGGGAGCATGCTGTTTATCTACCTGGATTCAGCTCATCAAAGGATCCAAGAATTTATTGATAATCTCCGTCTTCTCAGGCAATGGAGCTTCGTAAGAGAGTTAAGCTGAGGGAGCGCAAACAGAAACTGGGCCGTTCACAAGATGTACCAGCTGAAGGGAGATGCAGCAGTGACATGATCTGGGGGACAGAAAGGTCTAATGCCACGCAAGAGAGGGGTACAGGGGAGGTCTCTCTGCTTGGAGGATCCGGTACTTGTTCCTGTTCAGGCATTCTACCCCGGTGGCCTTGGCGACAGTGGGTTTCCATGGCAGCAGGGCTGGTATTGGCCGGGCTGCTGGCGCTCACTCAGGCCTGGTGTGTCAACAGCATACACGAGAATCTGCTGTGGTTCTCTCAGCTCACGGTAGGAGTCGTGATACTGTTTTAATTTGAACCTTTAATTCACCGAGCACATTGCAGACAAGCTCTCGCGCAAATAACAACCTGCGGTGTGAGTTTCCAAGGGATCAGTTGGTAACACAGTGCAAATAAAAACTGTCCCTCCCCTCAGCGCTGCAGTCTCAGCTCACAGCAGGAGCTAATCTGGTGGTGATTTCTCAAGCACTATCTTCCATTGTCCTCCTTGTTGTTGTGAGCGGCCATGCTTCATGAATCCATGCCCCTTCGACATTTTGATTGGTCAGTCAATCAAAACAGTTCCATTTATGGAATATCCTATAAAATTGTATACATATTTATTAATTACTGTGTGTGAACATTTGCAGAACTATAAGCAGATTTGCCTGAAATGATGTGTTAAAAAAGTGCCTCGTGCCTCCTTTTTTTTTATCACACAGCCCGTGTCGTCATTGACACGTCAGGGGTCGTCAGCGACTCATGATTTGGGTTGTCCAGTAACTGCAGAGATGGCGGTTCAATCCCTAGCTGCTTCTTGTCCCGTCCACATCTCACCCCAAGAAGCCTCCTATGGCCAGCCCAGCGCCATCGATGTGTGAGCGTGTGTGTGAAAGGTGAACGAAAGGCAAACTTGTAAAGCACTTGGCTTGCTCAGTTAGAAAAGCGCTATATAAGTGCAGCCCGTTTACCATTTACCGTGTCATTAGCTGGCCAAAAAAAACCGGAACTGTCAGAAATCTGAACAGTTCCAGAGTTAAGAGATGTCTCGTAAGAATCGTCAATACTGGTATTAATAATGAGTAAAAAGTCACAAAACTTAACAGGTGTACATTGTCCCACTGTTAATAGTGCAACAAAATGATTTTGAGAGTCAGGGAGATGTGAGTCGAGCACAGTCAGTACATGCTCACCAAGTCGTGGGAAAGAGTCTTTTTTAATTTCTTTTTTTTATTGGTGAAATAGATTGTGGCAATAAAAAAGTGACATGAAAATAGCTACAATGATGAATGTGATGATATGTTAAGAGGGAGTAGAGAATAGGTTAGATTAAGTTGGGTGTGTGTTGGTAATGTGTGTGTGTTTGTGTGTGTTTGGATGAGAGTTGGTGGATCCGTGTTCAGTGATCCTGGACAGGTGACAAGTGTGTAGAGTAAGGCATGTGTGGCGGAGAAAAAGGGACATAGTGTTAATGCGATAGTGATAATAAATGATGATGTAATTACAATATTATTATAATAATAAAAATAGTCACCATATACGTACAATGTAATATAATAACAACCATGTAATAATTACATTTATATAGTAATGAGGAGTGAGACCAGACCGGAGAGGGCAGCAATAGGCTCCCCCACCCGGATCCCCAGAAACACACCCGGAAGCCCCGGCGGGGGGGGGGGGTGGGGGTGTCTAATTAAGCGAGTTAATACCCCTTTTCCACCGAGGCGGAGCTGGTGCTAGTTCGGAGCCAGAGCTGTTTGGTGTTTCCACAGCCGAAGCACCAGCTCGGAGCCAGGAAAAGTGGTTCTTAAGTAGCACCAACTCGTTGCTGGTCTAGAAGTAAGCACCGCTTACTGCAGCGGCTGGGGGCGGGGTTACCGTGACCAACTAGACGAACAGTTTTCACTTCTGCTTCTTACACCAGTGCTTAATACATTTTTATTTAACTGCAATGTTATCGTTTATCAGCAGCGTTGATTCCAGGAGGCTAGCAACATGCTGAGGCTAAAGTTGTTATTGTTAAAAATAAATGTTCTGTACGTACCGTTAGTCTCGCTCGTAATCTCCGTCTGTACAAACTACGGCGAACATCAATAGCAACGCAACGTCCGCGATTGTTGACGGTATTTGTGTTTGGCGCTGTCGTATACAGCGTCCTGAGTCCTGGCTCTGTGCTGGCTCCGTAGCCAGTGGAAACACAAACGGGTTCTTAGAAGGCTCGTCATTTGAACCAACTCCGAACTGGCTCTAGCACTGGCTCTGAACCAGCACCTGGTTCAATTTGGTGGAAAAGGGGTATAAGTGAACCCTTTTGTGGGTGGTCCATGACTGTGGACGGCCCTGAAGGTGAAAACTCTCTCTATTTCCGATTAACATTGTTTTCACCCTCTAGATTGTCACTGCTCACAGTCAGTGTTACTGCAGAGGTGTCTGTTGTAGAGAGGTGTCCGCTGCCCAGCAACGTATACCAAACACATTACAAATATGTATGGAAACTGTTAGGACTAATATCTCTCTGTGTTATAAACCAGTGGTTCTCTATTGTGCGCCTCAGGACTCAAAGCCCGGCTGGTTTTCATTCAATTAATCAGCGAATGGTTTAAACCAGGTGAATGAAACCCGTTGGCTGGTGGGAACACCTGTGTCGGTCTGGGACATGATTGAGAGCCACTGGCCTGTGTAGTTACTCAGTTGTAGTTGCCTGGTCAGGGCTCAACACTAACTTTCAAAAGTGGTTGGGCGGGCTGTGAACCACGCATCGGCTTTTGGTTGCGGAAACTGAAAATATGGTTGCCATTTTTAGTCACCTTATATTTAGAGATACGTCAGCTTAACAATGAAAATAAAATAAACTGAAGTGTTGTCAGTCAACGTTTCCACCCTCAATTCCTGGTATACAAAATACCAGCATTCGTTTGTGATGTTGACGGGTTAGTCGAACTTTTCAACCCACAGTCCAAACCTTTATTTGCCTCACCATTGTCTCTAAAACAGATGGCCGTGCGCACACAAGTAAACTCGCCAAAGCACGTGCAGTGTTGTCTGGTTTCCGGCTCCAACTGCAACAGCAATATTTCACTAAAGCACTGTCAAGGTCCAAAGACAAAACAGTTGTTTTTTGCTAGTCATTATTAATAGCTTAAGCCTATGGCATTTTACACTGCATAAAGTAGCCTAGCGGACTCGTAGAGTAACATACCATATAATTTATACTTTTCTTATTCACCGTTGGTTTAAGTCACTGCATCTCCCGACAGAACACCGCGGTTGAATTTCAGCATTACGTAACAGAACGAGTTGCCGTCAACTCGTCTGATGTTTACTTCACCTATCTCCGCTCAGCTCCATCTGTGCGCTCGGCCGCGCCCTTGGTGAAACCCAGGGAGCAGACAGAGGGGAGGAGAGACACGCAACCAGCAATGCCGGCATCGATGAAAGGAATTGATCAGCTCCGGTGCATACCATTCCGATGGATTGGACAAGTTACAAGCCGATTCTGAACAGGAACCGGTTCTCGATTCCCATCCTTAGTTGCCATCAATGGCAACTAAAAGGCCAAGAATTGGTCGCCAATTTCTCAAAAAACGGTTGCCATTGGCAACCTGACAACCGTTACTTTTCGAGCCCTACTGGTGTTGCATTTTTTGGATCCTCTCTGGTAGCTACAGAACCGCTGTGAGGTAATGACTTGGTATGTAGATCTGTAGGACACCAAGGACTGTAGTTAAATAGCAAGGCTAATTCAGTTCAGTTATCAAGTCCACTTAAGTCATGGATATGTGTCTGTGGACGTGGGGCAATAGGCTACAAAGGAACATTTTATGGAAGATGGTTAGGATATGAAATATTTTATATACAAAGTGTATTTGTATATAAAATGTTCCATAGCTCTCAATGCTTGGTGGTATACAGGTTAAATCTCCCATCATAAACCTGGGAGTGATTTCAGATTCTGATTGAACTTTTATTTCTCATTTTAACAAGGCCATTAAAACATATTTTTTCCATCTCAGAAATATTGCCAAAGTCAGACCTTTTTAAACTCCGAAAGATGCTGAAATACTCACTCATTCTTTCATTACTAGTCATTTAGACTTCTGTCATTCCCTTTTTACCCCAAAAGTCTACAAGAAAACGTCTCAGGTAAGGCATGTAACCATGGTTCCCTGAACGGGAACAAGACGCTGCGTCCCTCTGCCATGCCTGTCGACCAGACCAGAAGTCTGACGACAACAGTGAAGCCGGCTCCCATTCTAACTTCCCGTTCAGCCGGCGCGCGTCACGTGTTGACGTTTGCACCAATCAGAGATTGAGCTAGGTTGTACGTATGATTCAGATGCGGTCCCACTGGAGCCGTTCTCCTCGGTGTCAGCCGACGCACCCTTGAAGTTCCCTTGAAAGGGAACTACAGCTAGTTCAGAATGCTGCAGCCAGAGTCTTAACTCAAACAAAGAAAAGGGATCACATCACCCCAGTGCTTAAGACCCTGCACGGGCTACCTGTATCTTTTAGAAAATATTTTAAAGTTCTTTTACTTGTTTATAAAGCTTTAAATTAGCTTGCTCCTCCCTAATCAGAGACTTTCTCTCATTTTATGTTCCAGCCAGATCACTAAGGTCCTCCACCGCTTTTCTTAAATGTTCCTTATGTGTCCCATAAAAGCATTGTTGAAAGTGCCCCTAAACTGTGGAACTCACTGTTCCTCTCTCTGTATTTCTTAAAGGAAATTAAAGACTTATCTTTATAATCTGGCTTTTAATTTGGAGTACAGTTGGTTTTGACATTATTTTTACCCTTAGTGTTTAACTTTATTTCTATTCTATTGAGTTATTGTTTTAATAGCTGTACATTTTAGTCTTACAAAATGTTTTGTTGTTGTTTGTTTGTGTCGCGTAATGTTACTATGTAAAGCACTTTGGGCTACATGTTTGTATGAAAAATGCTATGCAAATAAAGTTGAGTTGAATGTCGCTCCATGGGGGCTTTGTAAGTGGCAATCAGTAGGGCTGTTCCTTCTTATTCATTTAGTCGACGTATCGTAATCGTATGAAATTACTGCAAAAAGAGCACATAAATGCATCGTAATAATACTCAAATATGCTTTGGTTTTTAATAATATGATTTCGTGATACCTTGGAATAAACGCATTCATCTATATCATATATATACAGTATATATCACTATAGTCAAATCTAGGGCAGCAACAACGAATCAATAATCGATAACGAATTTCATTATCGATTTGTTGTGTCAAGCGATTATTACGCCGCTCAATAAGACGCGGAGATGTTTGAGTATTAAAAAATAAAGCGCGGCTGAGCGCTGAGCAGAAATTTAAACAACGGGGATAGAGGAAAGACCATCGCAGAGACCCGTAACGTTGTTCTGAAACACACGGCGGTGGCAGAGAAATCAGTAAGAGCCAAGTCACCAAGGGCGTGGGAGCATTTCACACTAAATACATCGCAAACGTGTGTTAGTTGCAAGATATGCAAAAGCGACAGGGAGTGAGAGAGAGTGTGTGTGTCTGAGTGTGAGAGTTTGTGAGTGTGTGTGTGTCTCAGAGGTGGTTAGTAACGAGTTACATTTACTCTGTTACACTTACTGGAGTAACTTTTTGAAAAACATGTACTTCTAAGAGGTAGTTGTACTGCACCATACTTGTTACTTGTACTTGAGTAGATTTGTGAAGAAGAAACGCTGCTCTTACTCCGCTACATTGTTCTACACTCGACTTGTTACTTATTTTTTTAACATTTATTCTGCATATTCTACGCTTTATTTTTGCCAGAGAGACGCCGTCAGTACATCTACCGCATGACTGTTTCACCAATCAGACGTAGCGATGCAGTCACATGACCACACACAAACTGGCGGCATAGCCTCAAAAAAAAAAAGATTTATTGTTCCGACAGCTCAGGCTTTTTGTGCACTTTATTTAAAAAAAGACTATATATTTGGCAGATGTAAAGCATACATGTGTATGTTTTTTGTGTTAGTCCATTAGTTTTTTGTTTTTTATTACTTTAACAGCTCAGGGACGTTCAAGGAGCGACCTGTTTGTGGACTTTCTGAAAATGTTTTTGCACTGTCAGTTCTGTTTTTTGAGTAAAAGGGTTGGAAATTAATGTTTTTAAAAAAAAAAAAATAAT
>CM022485.1:31098609-31131162 GCA_011952105.1 Coreoperca whiteheadi | reverse complement strand
TAAAGGCCCAACTTATTTATTTATTTAGTTTTAAATCAAAGTCATTTAAAATTAAAATTGTGAACAGGGTGAATCGAGATCGCGATTTTATAACGATTTATCGTGCAGGCCTACCTCTCACCCACATTACACAATAGATTTTTCTCCAGAATATGCAAACTGTCAAACTGCTTCATCTCTAACACATTTCACTTCCATGTCGACATCGCTTCCTTCCTTGCGCCCTCACAGGTAGCTGAGGTCTTACGCACACAGCTTCAGTCTTAACCCATATAATAACTGTAGTCTTATGACTTCATTCATTTTGTTATCAAAACACTCTCACTTCCATTTCTTTATGATCAATGTCGGTTATGTGATTCAAGTTAATGATATTCACTTTAATAGTAATAGTGCAGCACACAGTTCAGCATACTCTCATGTGTTACATACAATTCACATCAGGAGTTTAGATGTAATTTACTCTTGATTACTCCTAGTTTAAGCAAAGCAGGGGAACAATGATCTCAACACATTTGACAAAAGGAACGGAAAGAAGGGAAGCTGTTTCTGAACCCCCGCCCCCCCCCCCCAAAAAAAAGAAGCAATATTTACTTAACATGGAAGAAGCATTATCTTATTTTATTCTACCCTTTTGCCACTACTCATTAATAATCATCAGATTTGCTTCATATTTTTATCATATCCCATGTTTACACATGATTTTCAATTTACTACGTATATTTAAACTATTAACCTGTAATATTTCTCGCCCATAGACTTGCATTGAATTGATTCTCAAAAATACGGAACCAAAAGTGCTTCCTGTATCCGTTCAATACGGAACACATCTTTTAGTTTCCAATTACCTAACTGTTATTGTAGTATTTCCTTACTGTGTGGAAGCCAGGCCTGGATGCTAACAGAGTTGAGGCTAACGTTAGCAGCTCTGTCCTGCTCTTTTATTGGATTTGGGGAAGTTTACATCCCTGCAACTTCTCAGTGTAACCTGAGAAACCGTTTGCCAAACATATCATTTATCTAGCTACCCAACATATATTTAAGACCCTTTTACATTCTTGTTTCAAAACGAGACGCCTGCTGTTGTCTACCTTTTGTCTGAATTCCAGGATGCTTTGATTTCAGACAAAATCAAAACTTACAAAAACTTTGAGTGGTAAATGTGTGTCCGTTGTCATTGTAAACTGTGCCGTACGAGAACTGAAAGCTTGACAGGCGTAGCAACAGTAAAGGAAACAAGGCTTGGCGATCCGTCAGTTAAGGTGAAAACTAGACATTGGCGGTATACAACCGCGTAACCCAGCAAGTCATGGATTTGTGGATAATTTGTAGTTTGGGAAACTATTATAGTTATTGAAACATGGTCTTATAATATCTCAAAACGGCCAATCTTGACAAAAGTTAAATTTCTTGAACATGGATAGAGACACCAGGTGGCTGTCTCTACCCACTCTTACAAGGAGAAAGACACTTTTTCCAACCAGACCAAACAAGTCACTGCTGTTTCTCATGACGCACAGTCTGATGTGAGGGAAATGAGTCTAATTATTTTGTTCCCATCATCATGTAAAATGACTAGTTGGGAATGGACTGACCTCCCTTTTTGTCTCGCACTGCTTTTCCTGTCACAGCAGAATGTCTTGATATACAGAAACTACAGTAGTTTAAATGTTAATGGTAAGGGAAGGAGGAGAAAAATATAGGGATGGAAGGAAGGACAGAAATAAAAGATTGCTGTGGGAAAGGGAATTTTGTGAGGTGGGAGAAAGCAGGGATGAGAGGAAAAGGCATCAGGACAGAAGGGAAGAAGAAAGGAGCTAAGGTAGGTAAGAGGAATCAAACTGGGGCAGGAAAGAAGCACAGAGGGAAGGAGGAAAGAAAAGGGATGAAGCTAAAATGAAAGATTGAAAGAAGGCTAGAAATGAATGAATGAGGTGGGTAGTTTGTGTGGGTGGTAATGTGTACTTGGTTTATGGAAAACAGTGCTGGTTTTTTTTGGTCCTGCATGGATCAAGAACACAGCAATGATCAGGCTGACACATCCCAGCCTGCAGCCCAAACTCAGCTCTCTGCTGCTAGTTTGGTGTCACACTTAGTTTCAGTCAAACCGAATACATAGTAATGATACTGCAGCCAGCGCCCAATTTGGAATAGTGACACCAGTGTGTGTTTACCATTACCAGTGTTTTTTCACGGCATGATAACGCCACTGTTAAAGGATAATTCTGGTTTGTTTCAGCTTATTTTAGTACATTTTGCCGTCATTCATATCACCAGAGTAATTGCTGTGATACAGAAATGCAGCGACATTGTTGAAAAGACGTTCGACAGGGCAAGAGACACGAGAGGTGCGACGCTCGTGGTAAAATCCGGAAACACTGTCCCCTGACTGCTCATATTCCTTTCTCTGTTGGCCTTTGTTGCACCAGTGTTGCCATGGTCCCGGATTTCAGCAGTTACTTTGGTGAGCACAGTGCTATCACAAGTGACCCAACTTGCAATAAAGCGAATCAGCCTTTAAACCTGCTGTTTGGCCACTCAGGGGCAGTGGAAACACGCTGTGGACACAACACTGACGTATTATCAGCATTGACGTTGATATGGTGACCTTGTTGGCAAACAGCTGCCTATTGACACATCCAGCAGATATGGAGCAACATTAGCATAATTAGGGGTCGTGATTGTGGCAAGTTGGCGAACGTTAAGTCCAATATTTCCTTTCCTTTCAGCTTGGTTGTGTTCCCCACCATCTCCCGAGGAAAATATCTGTCATTTTAGCCGCTAAGTGCTCCACTATGTTCACCACCTAGTCACTAACTTTGCCTGTCCGCCGTTTGGTGCTGGAAAGGTACTGTACAGTGGGTTTTTAGAGCTTTTTGCCTGCTACAGCTTAAAACAAAGCCGATGAGAGCGGTGAGAGTGGATCGCGACAGTAAAGCTGCGGACCGTCAGACCAAAGCAGCAAGCGGAAAGATGCTCGACCACTCTGTCAAGGATGACATATATGTCGGCAGTAGTGATCCAGTGTTAATATACAGCTTCTTCGGAAGAACTTCCCAATCCTCATACAGGCTTTCCTGCAGGCAATTGGGGTATTATGCAGAGACAGTATGCCACCCAGTTCTCGACGCATCTCGCATCAGTTTAGTTAGTAAATTACTGTATTTGCCGTTTGAAATATCAATGAAATGTCAATATTTGATTTCATTAAAAAAGTAATAAACGGGGTAGCCCACATCTGCTATTAAACACTGTGAGAAACTGACATATTTAGATGCTGTGTTTATGCTCAGTTATTGGTATGAAGGTTTCTGAGGAAAAGTAGCACAACAGTACTTTTTTAAAAACAGCAGAGGGAAGTGATGTTTGAGGGCTTCCAAGGTTGAATGCACTGATGGGTTCAGACATCCATTGTGCTTTCAGCAATTAAGGAATGAACAAGCAGAACAGTCTGTGGTTTTACTGGTTGACAGAAATTTCAAACACTGTTATTGTTCTTTAAAAGCACCACACACCATACTAATGAGCGGAGGTGAACTTTGAGAAACATTCATGCTCCTTCCTCCCTGCTTGTCACAAAGCCAATAAGAGTTTTAAGTCTGTCACTGTGAAGAAAGGGTGGCGTTTTGAAATTGAATTGTGTGTGTGTGTGTGTGTGTGTGTGTGTGTGTGTGTGTGTGTGTCTGCATGTGTTCCTAGGGCTCTCAGGTTTGATCCATGACAACTTGACAGAATCCAAGAGGACCATTAATCTCCTACAGCGAATGAATATCTACCAGGAGGTCTTTCTCAGTGTGCTCTACAGATTGTTGCCCATACAGGTAACACGTCACTCAGCCGTCAGCTATTCACAACACTAAAGACTGCCACTCTCTCTGGGACTTTTGTTGTCATTTTGGCTCATGAAGTAAGCCATTCTTGTTGTGTGAAAAATGTACAAAATGAATATCACACTCCCATATTTTCCATAGTTATTAACCATGCTGCCATTACTGTTAAGAACGAGAGTCATGTTAGGAGACTGTCAGGCGTTTCAGGTGCTGTGGCATTTTACATTTTGGTCTTTTTGGCTGACATGGCGCTTGGCACCCTCGCAGTTGTCACACTGGAGGAAAAGGTTTCTGTATTGGCATATCAATTAACGGAGAAACAGCTCCTTAGCTTTCCTCAGTGGTCCCGCTGTGACAAGAATGCCAGGAAGGGAAATATCGGACCAAACTTTGAAAATGCCACAGTGTTCTCGAGTTCGCTGATTCGGTCGCTGTCACTGTAGTCAGCTCTCTGTGTGTTCGTTTACAGTGCCTAATGAACTAATAGTTTCTGTGTGTGTGTGTGTGTGTGTGTGTGTGTGTGTCTGTGTGTGTTGTCCAGCTGTATCTGGAGCCAGTCTACTTCTACATTTACACAGTGTTCTCGCTCCAAGCGGTGTACGTGATCGCGCTGTACCTCACAGCATGGCTCCTGTCTGGTTCCTGGCTGGCTGGCACACTCACTGGGGTCTGGTACATCCTCAACAGGTGGGTGATAAATGTGCATTCATGTGTGTACATGAGACAGTGAAAGGAGGGAGGGTGTCATGCCCCTTTCAGACATTCACTCGATTCTGTAAATGTTATGGCAATTTCACATGTCAGTGTGGGATGGGGGTTTCCAGATGAACCCTCACTGACAAACTGTAAATCGTGTGGAACCACACGCTGTTAGATTGCAATATCATTGTAACAACAGTTACTTATTTTGTGCCAGGAGTGAATGCAAACCACACCAGTAAAATGGAAAACGGCACGATGACCCTTGCGCGCACGTGCACGACAACAATGAACATGGCAGCCCATAGTTTCACACTAAAGCACACTAACGCGCCAACAAAAGCAGTGAAGACGAAGACCGCAAGCTAGTAACCATTGGCGTAACCAATGCAGGTTTCAAACTTAAAGAAGAAACGCCTTGGCAAATGTTTTATGAGAAAGGAAATGCCTTCGACGTGTTTGTTAGACCGCAAAGATACACACAATGCATTTTGATGAGCAACACTGACTCAGGGCACCTTCAGATAATAACAATTAAACAATTAAAAAAGAAAGATTTTCTATCAGTCTGCAAGACTGATGGAAAACATTTTGTTTTCTTTTTTTTCTTTTTTACATTTTGGTTGGTGGATTCATTAGTAGTTCAGTTCCAGTGTTCCAGTGAATAATGTCAAATGATGTAAATGTTTCTCATTCTCGTTCCAGTTGTGCATCTTTTCGTCTAAAGATGCGTGTCAACAAACGATCCACGCGCTCTCCAACATGTAACTGCTTACTTTAAACCTTAAAGTTAATTGTAAAACAGCCCAGATTTTTTTAGGAGAATTCCATCCGTGTCCATGAATTGGTGAATGCTTGGTGTTAGAAATCTCAATATTAAACTCTCTTTCCAATTTCTTTTTTGATTTTATTTAGATGAGTGTTTATCATTAGTGACCCACCCTTGATAGGGTGCTGAAATGATTTCTTTCCTTGTATGCTTTGATCATTAGTTGGATCTTCCTTGTTTTCTTTCCCTTAGTTGCATATATGTGTTCAATTCACGTGTCCCTAAATCATATTTTTGTCTCAATGTAATCATAATAATAATAATAATCGTTTTAGTTCACTTTGTTTGCATAGCACCTTTTATACAGGCGGTGTAAGTCAGAGTGCTTCACAAAGAAATGAAGAAACAAGAGACAAAATAAAAACGGGCAAAGTGCAAATACTGCACGATCAAACCAAGCAGTCAAATGAATAACAAGCAAAACGGGAAGCCAATAGCAAGAACAGGTATGCTAAGAACAACGGAACACATGAACGAGGGACAGTTTAGTTAAAAGCAATGTTGAACAAGTACGTTTTCAATTGTCGTTCACAGAGCTTGCATCTCTCATAGCCTTGGGTAAGGAATTCCAAAGTTCTGGTGCATAGTTAAACAAGGCTGAGCTGCTCGACTTTCTTAGTTGTGTGATAGTCTGTGTTTAAAAGACTGCCAGCAGAGGATCTGAGAGGTCGTGACGGATTATAAAACGACAAAGAATTGGGTCCCGAACCATAAAGATCCTTGTAAACAAGTTTCAAATCAATTCGAAAAGACACTGGGAGCCAGTGCAGGTTAGCTTAAACTGTTCCAGCTAAGAGCCTGGCCGCAGAGTTCAGAGTTAATTGTAGTTTATCAGTGGATTCTTTTGGAAGACCAGTGCAAAGAGCATTGCAGTAGTCTAAGTCTCCCTGTACAACCACAACTTGTAGTTTTTGTATTAAATAAACAAGAGAACGTGTTAATGAGTCAAATGTAGAGGTTGCTGGCAGAGCCAGGCGAGCTGTTTGCTCTCGTTTCCAGTCTCACAGACACGGGCGTCAACGTACCAACGTTCTCATCGAACTCTCTGCGAACAAAGGAACAAGCGTGTTTCCTCAGGTGTGGCTGGAACTGCTGTGGTTGTTTTGGCCACATCAACGCACAAACCACAGGAAGCTGCAGAAACGCACAAAGTCAGAGCAGTACGTTTCACATTGTTCAGCCCTTAGGTGTGAGGAGTTAGACATTTTGATGTTACATCATTTTCTTTTTTTATTGATTTCCACCAATCCTCCTGTCCCTCCTCTTTCCCTCCTATCAGGGTGGATACCACTCGTGTGGAGTTCACCATCTCCCTCAGAGAGAACTGGTCTTTGCCCTTCCTAGCGCTGCAGGTCGCCGCCATCAGCTGTTACCTCAGACCTCAGCTCAGCGCTTTGCAGCAGGTACACAGCTTTACAGCGGACCCGCCGCCGCCGACCACCCTCACCACATCGATTGGCCTTGACGTGGCACGGCCAATCCCGCCGCTCAATAATCTGCCATCTCTAAAAGAGCTAGCAGCACAGCAGGAATGAGTATTTATGCGGTCCGTATTCATCCAGTTCAAGTTTCTAACCCCAGTGTGTTGGTGTGTGCGTTTCCCTCCTCAGAAGGTGATGGTGTGGCTGATGTATGTGACCACGTTCTGTTTCTGTCTGACGTGGCAGTTCAACCAGTTCATCCTGCTTGTTCAGGCTCTCATCATATACACGCTGGACTGTGTCGACCTCTTAACAACTACTCAGGTACGGCTTCAAGAAGGACCAGATACTTGAAGGGTCGGTTCCATGCATGCAGTTTCAGAAGTGGATAACGGACTCCAAAATGGCGGCCATTCAGCTGAAAGAACGCTGATCGCCGAGCACATAGGCCCAAAAACGCTTTCTAGCTTCTGGGTTTAGTCGCACGGCCCACAGCACATGCAAACTAGTGTTTCTGTAAGTTATTAATAACTTAGCCTACTCAGAACGCTGCTTCGTCACTCTCGACCTGCCCGTCCGAACCCGTGATACTTTCTAGAAAGCTTACCTGAACTCGGCCAACCCGCGGGACCAGCGGGATATGGGTCGACCCATAAATCGCTGCTAGCGCCTCTTAGCGGTCTTTCTTGCATGGGTCTAGTTGTGGTGACAGCAAACGGCCAGACTGTCAAAAGTCACTTTAGTCGTGGAACCTCCTAGCACTCCTCGTCACGACTTCTCACTTGAAAAAGAGTTGTTTGTTTTTTTTGCCACTGAAATATATTCATGCACTATACCCTATAGTCACGTGTCATGGAGGATACTGGCCAATATCAAACAAGTAAAGGCTTAAGTTTGCCTACAGAATACACCACCTTTCAGAGCAACATTTCAGGGCCACACGTGGTGATTGGTCAATACTCAAAACATAAAGGCTGACATCATCACACACTACCTACCCAAATAGTTCCACAGCGCTATGTGTGTGTTTCTCCAGGTGACCACTCTGTACCTTGTTCAAGTGAGTGGCCTGCTGAGTGTGTGGCTCCTCCAGTTCTGCAACTCCATGATACTGGGATCACTGGTGCTGAGCTTCATCGTGGCCGCACTCTTCATCAGACACTGCCAGGTCAGTGTGTGTGTGTGCGTGTGTGTGTGTGTGTGTGTGTGTGTGTGTGTGTGTGATGGATACAGGGAATAAAAGTGAGCTCATGAGATCAGAGAAGGCCGGAATTGGGAACGTAGAGAATAATAGAGATAATTCCAATTCTTATGCTGGAGACATATTCTCCTGTCAGGTCTAAATGTGATTTAATTGAATCACATCTTATCACAGTAGCAATTACAGAAACGTTTAATGCGACAGGATGACAGTGGAATGGAGAGAAAGATGGAGGAAGGTTGAGAATCAGAAATGGGAGCTTTAAATAATTTGTGTACATTAACTACATGTTGTGATTATGGAATGACTTCATATCCTCCCAAGCCCAAATATTAAAATGTGTGTTATAGGGCTGTCAATTGATTAAAATATTTAACTTAATTGCACATTTTTATTCAAGTTAACAGTGTAAGAAACACGAACTCGGGAGCGCTCTTGTTCAGAAAAGTAACCTGTGCATTCGTTTTAGCCGACTGCTATGTGTAGTTCAATAAAACACATAAGTGGAGATGGTGTTAATGATTTACCTCGGATATGAGCGAGTGCGAGCTTGCAGTGTATTCGGCATCGCGCCTGCAATCTCCTCAGAGCCCCTTTACAAGCATGCAACAAAAAGCCCCTTTCAACCAATATACTGACCCGCGTTCTGTGTTCTCTCATACCCTGTGGATGTTTGGGATTATGTAAGATGCACACAAATGCACCAGGGTTCAACAGAATCCTGTTGACCAGCGCTGCGGGGGAGACCGAGAACTATCGCGCTTGGACTTGGACTGCAGCGAACGTGCTCAGTGTAAAAACACCCATTTCCTTTATTTCAACCTGGAGTCTAATAAAAGTAAAACAGCAAAAATGGTAGCTTATGTAGGCTATATAACGTCACTTGTTTCAGAATAGTAATGTTAATGTTAGCCCTTTTCTTTCCCCATTTCTGCTTGCTGCTGCATCCTTTAGGTCTTTGGCTGCACTCGATTTCTCCAACTACGGGCCGGGCCGCGGATCAAACAGGAAATGCGCGCTGTGTTATCACGCGTTAATAAAATGTATGCCGTTAAATATGAATTTGCGTTAAGGCGTTCATTTTGACAGCCCTAGTATATTATAAAAAAGAGTGCAGCATATCAACCCTTCATTTTCCTGACAACAGATTGAACTCGGAATCAATCTGACAGCGGCCACTTATGTTGCACAAGCAAGCGGGAAAGTTGCGTTTAGCAATGCAGACACGTACGTTATCACATTAGGTCAAAAAAAAAAAAGAATATCAGTTCAACAAACTTCTAAGTTTTGTCTTTCGCCGGTTTAAATATAAAACGTCATCGACAGCAAAGATATCAGCTGTAGCTAATTAATGTTAATGGTCAAAATGAATCTTTTGGCTGCTGCCTGGTTATTGTGCGGGCTGGCGTCTGTACCCGGCCAAAAATCATTAATGAGATAACAGAAGGAAAAGTGACGCCCAACATCACGAGTGGACGGTGCGGTTTTGTAGTTTAACAAGAATCTTCACAATATTCACATCAATTTCAGAAGTCGGAATCTGCCAGTTAAACTTTCATTCCTTCTGGATGGCGACATTGGAACAAGAGAACAATAAAAAGTACGGACCTAATTGGAATCAGACCTATGGCTTCCGTAAAGGATTTAACATTAGATTCAGATTAGATCAAACGATATCAAAGCCCAACCCTCGTCACTGGAATAATATCCTAAGGTATCTGATCATTTTGCTTTTAATTGTTATGAAAACATTTTTTTATAGTAAAAAAATACCCATTTTAAAAAGCATTCATTATTTCTGTAAATTTCATAAACTAACTGGCTTTACATTTTGTGAAGAGCCCATACTGACTTGTTTGGGAGTTGAACTTGACTTGAGACTTGTTGGTCTTGACTTGGGGATTGACGCTGATCTTAATAGCCACGACATGGGACTTACTTGTGACTTGCAAAGCAAATGAATAACGTGGCATATTGGTTTGTAAAGTGCTTATTTTATCAGCTGAAACCGTTATGTAAGCCATGGCAGACGGTGTTGGCATTTAATGTCTAGATTAACATTGAGATGCATGTACCTAGCACAGTGTGTGTGTGTGTGTGTGTGTGCGCAAGTGGAGCTGTATGGGTCTGCCTTCCTCAGATCTCTAAATGTACAACTGCACTGGGAATATAAAAGAAGTATTGACTAATCTCTGGTTGCTGTCGGTTGCAGTCTGGCCTGAAGACAGGACGCCTGTTGGTTCGTCTGGGCAAACTGCTTCTCCACAGCGCCATGGTTCTCCTCCTCACCGTCACCATCAACTACCTGGCCAAGGTGCCTCGCTGCCGTGCTTCCATCCTCCTTCTCTCCTCTGCTTTTCTCCTCGTCTCCTATGCCCCTGCTGTGTTTTCCTTTCACTCCCCCCCTCCTCTCCTACCCCCAGCCCCTTTTCTCTCCCATATCTCCTCGCCTGTCTGCTCTCCTCTTTTTTGTTTTCTCTTTTTGTTCTCTGTATCTCTCATCTCTCTCGCTCCTCTCCTTCCTCTGCTCCTCCCTTTCCGGTCTTTCCTCTTTTTCTCACTACACTCTCCCCACCTCTCTCTACCGTAGCCCTCCTCTCCTCCTCCTCCTCACCGTCACCATATGATCTCAGCTTGGTTTATTTACTTTAAACATCTCAGCATGCTGATCTTTAGCCTTGACAAGATGACCTTATCTCTCTGTGTGTGTGTGTGTGTGTGTTTACAGAAAGCACTTCAGCTCAGATCAGACGAACACATCTTTAAATTCATCAAGTCAAAGTTTGCCTTGGGGCAGACGAGGTATGAACTCACACTCGTTGACGCGCACACACACACACACACACACACACACGTAGATTCACGTGTTTCTGTTCTTGGACACACACAGTCCCACATCACACTTATAAAACCGGATTTGACACAAGGGCGCTCTCACACACAGTAGTGCACAGCCAACGGCTGCCCAGCCTGCACCCGTACACACCTCTTGACTTTATCCAGCGTGACTGTATTATTCACTAAGCACCAGTGTCGTAGCACCCAGAGTGTTAATGTGTGTGAATAATAGATGGCGGGGTAACGCCAGCAGGCCTCCCATCGATCACATATGTGTGTTGGGCAGCTCAGCCGCTAGATAGCTGCTCCGGGGTGGCAGATAACATAGCTCTCAACCCATCGCCACACAACTGGCCCTTCAATTATTCAGGAGGCCGTGGAAAATGCAATGCTTACTCTACGCTCTTTCTCTGCCTCTTCCTGTTTCTCTCACTCTCTGAAGCTTATTTTCTTTTATCCGTTGAGTCCTGTACTGTGTTTTGTGTTATCTCATTTCTCAGTTCAATTACTCATCAGCACGGCTGTTTATCAGGAGCAGCATTGCCAATGGAATGCGCAAAACGTACGCTCTAAAAACCGACGCACGTTTACACTGTACATTCATGCCGTATAGAAATAATTCATTCAGTTTATTTTGAAAACCTTTGCTATATAGTCCACATTCTCTCTCTCTCTCTCTCTCTCTCTCTCTTTTTCTGTCAGCCTGAAAGCAAATGTTGCTTTTTGCTGGTCTCTCTTCCGTTCATGGAGGGGTTTTTTTATTGCTGTTTCCAGTTTGTTTGCAGTAGTTGGAAGAACTGGGCTCGGTTCTTCTTCGTACATGGATAACTAACTCATCTTAATTTGATCGTGGATTATTGGACAAAGCCTGGGGTTTTGAAGGGGTTCAAAGCTACCTTAAAAAATAATCTGCAGTTGTTGTTAGAGCAACACATCCTCAGGCCAAACCCGCAAGTTAACTGGATCATGACCACGACTTCTTAGGGTGAATCTCAAATGAGCTAGTAGGTACATTTACTCAAGTACTTAACTTAAGTACAGTTGTGAGGTACTTGCACTTTACTTGCGTTTTTTCCATTTTATGCTACTTTCTACTCCTTCCCGACTACATTTCAAAGGCAAATATTATGCTATTTACTCCACTACATTTATTTGACGGACATACTGTAGTTACTGGTTACTGTATCTGGTTACTGAAAAATGAACCACATGATAAGCTCATAAAATTCAACACAGTGTCAAAGAGTAAAGCAGCGGCTCCCAACCTTTTTGGCTTGTGACCGCTTAGAAAAAGCGGTCTCTTTTCACGTTTCAGATGTCTGTGAATTTTAATAACTGTTCAAGTACCAATAAAGCAAAATTATTAAATGCTTTAAAATGTCCTAATTGAGAAAAGTTCAAAATATGAGTACGGCTGTGTAATCATCTCACAACCTTTGAGATTTGTCTTCGACCAGCTACAACAGTAAAATGCTATTTACACATTGATGCATCAGTAGTAATAATGTAATATATAATGATTTAACACTCACAAGGGCTCATTCTGCAGTTTTCTGCAGAATGAGTACTTTTACTTTGGGTACTTTGATACGTAGTACATTTATACTTTGATAAGTAAGAGGGCATTTTACTATGACATAATGGTTGGAATTTGCCGTTTGAATACTAAAATGTATGAAATGTCTTTGCAATACAAGTATACAGTAGACTGCGTATAAGGAGATTTAAACACTTTGCTGAAAACTTCCCATACAATTACAGTATTTTGTAAGAGATTTTGGCAGGGTTTCATTTCCTGTTGGAAAATTCATGAGGTGGCATTGTGGCTGGAAAGAATTCCCAATTATGAAGAACCCAAGCAGAGAACAAAACTGAGGTTTACTTGGACTAGGAGAATATATTCAACACCACAGCAACTGCATTCCTTTCCACCGGTAAGAACCTCACTAATCATGCTCACAACATCACCTACAGCCTAACTGAATTTACTCATAACATCTAATTGTGTAACAGTGATGGAAGTGTGAAGCACAATGTTGATCACATTAACACTTGTAACATTTCAGGAACAAACATAAAATTATAGTTATGTTCATTAGTCTGTTGCCCCAGTGCTTCCTAAAATATCTATAAAATAACCTCACATAAGTGCCATATTGCACATTGTATTAGTTCACTTTATATTCATGTTGCCTTTATTTCAAAATAAAAGTGCGCTGTTTATCAAGAAAACTTCTTGTGGGATTAACAAATCAATTTTCGAACTGCGTTCAAAGAACCAAATTAGTTGGACGAGAATTAACACGATGATTTTAGCCTAAAAACAACCTGTTAACCTGGATTAGCTAAGCCACATTTGAAGAACAAGTCCTGGGTAGCTAGCATGAGTGCAACCAAGAGAAACTTAAGCTTCATCAACAGGATATCCAAAAGATGGTCCTCTACCCACTGATTGGTAGACAGGTTATCACCAAAGCAATGAGTGTTGTTTACATTTACATTTAATCATTTAGCAGACGCTTTTATCCAAAGCGACTTACATATGAGGAAGACAATGGAAGCAATATAACAAGACAAGGTAACAAAAAGCATAAGTGCATTAGAAACTAGTCTGTTAAAGCCCAGCACAGCATACAAAGCTAAGGATAGGAATTTTTTTTTATGAGAAGAGATAGAAAGGAAGAAGAGGTTAGTGATTGTCAGTTAGGTGTTGACGGAAGAGATGCGTTTTCAGGCGTTTTTTAAAGGTGGCTACAGAACCTGCTGATCTCGTAGGAGCAGGCAGATCATTCCACCAATGTGGAACGGATCCAGAGAAGGTGCGCGAGTGATTTTGTTCCTTTTTGGCATGGTACCACCAGACATTTGTTTGTTTGCAGAGCGCAGGGGTCTGGCAGGAACATAGGTCTGTATTGGCGAGCGAAGATATGATGGTGCAGAGCCAATGGTGGTCTTGTCGGCCAGGAGCATCACTTTGAACTTGATGCGGGCGGCAACAGGGAGCCAGTGTAACCTAATGAAGAGAGGAGTTAAGTGCTCTCTCTTCGGTTCATTGAAGACCACGCTTGGCGCTGCGTTCTGGATCATTTGCAGAGGTTTGGTTGTGCAAGCAGGGAGTCCAGCCAGTAGCGACTGCTCAGAAAGGAAAGGTCTGATTTTCCTGATGCTGTAGAGGATGAATCTACAGGACCGGGTGGTTCTGGCGACATGGCTTTTGAAGTTTAGCTGATCATCAATTACCACCCCCAGATTTCTGGCCGTGCTGGACGGTGTAACGGTCGATGAGCCTAGTTGAATGGAGAGGTCGTGGGGAATCTTTGGGTTGGCCGGGATCACAGGTGCTGCAGGAGATGGTCCTTCGTCCAAAGAGAGATGTCACTCAGGCATGCCGAGATGCGAGCAGATACAGTTGAATCGTCAGGGTGAAATGACAAGTGGAGCTGCGAGTCATCCGCATAGCAATGATAGGAAAAGCCATGCTTCTGAATGACCGAGCCGAGGGATGTCATGTAGATGGAGAAGAGTAGCAGTCGAAGCACCAAAGACTGAGGAACTAAGCAAAACATTTATTTAACAAGTAAGTTCACGCCCTCCTCCCTGTGTCTTCTTTGATTCCTATGTCCATCTTTTCCTTTCTCTCTACCTCCCCCCCCCTTTCGTTTCACCCCCTCCTGCAGGGATTTTGATGCCAGTCTGTATCTGTGTGAGGAGGCCTTCGGCTTGCTGCCCCTCGACACACTGGAGCGCCTGGCTGGTACCCTGGTCCTATACCCCTACATCCTTACTCTGCTACTGCTCAGCGGCATGCTGGCAGTGGCCGCGCTGCAGAACCTGAGGTAGGTGCTGGCCGGACAGGAAGTGGGTGAGGGAACATGGGGGGGGGGGGCTCTTTGTTGGAGGAGGTACATGGTGTAATATACCTGTAATATTGAAAAGAATCAAACAGTTGAAAGTATAGTTTCCAGGTTTTCTCTTACTCTTACTTTCATTCTATTGATGTTAATTATCAAGTGGCAGTTGAGTGGTCTCCTCCTTCAGTGACGAAGCTCTGATAATTCAACACTGTACACCACCTGCTTCAGCACCAAACGGCAGACAGACAAAGATAGCCACTAGCAGGTGATCATAGTGCGGCATTTAGCAGCTAAAGAGCCAGATATTTTCCTCAGGAGTTGGTGGTAGAGCTGAAGATCGTGTTCGTTCTTCAGCTCTACCTGACCTCTGGCGATTACATTTTGGTTGCATCGGCAAAGCGTGCGCACACGGTATATTATCTAGAATATATTTTCTTTTTCTGTTTTTGGTGTTAAACAGACATGCTGTTACACACTCCGATACAGTAGGTGGCGGCATACACCTTTAAAGGTGGTTTGTAGCCCGCCAGTAAAATCAAAGAAGAAAAACGTGCGCACATTTGAATAATGTCGGGCAGTAAACATGTTCGGGCTTTTAAAAAGCTGTCAGTCAAAATGTACTTGTCGGGCTCGGGCTGAATTCTGTCGAGCTCGGTCCTTGTCGGGCCTAACTTTAAAGGCCTGATTACAGCTCTAGTTGGTGGAGACCAACACAGAGCTAAAAGGAGAGTGAACATTGGTCTTCCATTCATCAGGTGGACAGAAATATGCCTCCGAATGAATGCTAAAGGTGCGTTGCGTGTGCTGGATGTCTAAAAGCGCAAGCGTTCGCCTACAAGTTCGTCATTTCAACTTAAAAGGTGAAAATGTCAATGGAATGTTTACAGCTTGTTTCTGCAGCTCCCATGTGGCCAAAAAAACATGTGTTAATGCAGGTTTAACATCTTCTAGGGTTGAACTTATTATGTTATTTAACCATTCCCTTTTAACCTAATTTGACACTGTGACCACAAGGGCTGTTACCGTTTCAAAAAATCTATTTTGTACGAACGAGAACTAACATCCAATTTGTTCGAATGCGTTCGAACACAGCCCACGTAGACTAATCCTGTAAATGTGAAGCTTAGCCCCACCTTTGAGCACTTTCTGTGATCTGCGATCTATATTAGAAACACTGCATGTCAGTTGACACATTACCAGCAATGTATAAGGAAGCACAGAAAATTCCAAATGAAGATTTCAAGAATCACTTAGCAAATTTGAATATCATGTTCTTAATAAATCTCTGGTCCTTATGTATTCGTCAACAGAAATGAATAATTGTGCAACAAAGCGATAGCTCAGGTTAGCAGCCAGTATTTAGTATTTAATCCTCAAACTTGGCAGGGATGAAAAAGAGTGGGTCCTTTTTAGAGCAAGTTGGTCAAAGGAGGTAGTGAAGTGTGAACGAATGGAGAGTTTCAGCCCTTGCAGAGAGCAAAGGGAGTTTCCGCTCAGAAGAGGACATCAGGATGGCAATCAGGAGGCAGAAACCCAGTCAGAGTGGTAGTCCCTGTCCCTGTGTCTCTGCCCCACATCACTGCAGATTTAGTAATGGCATTGTTGCTTCATGCTCTGGAAAATAGAATATTCCACCAGCTGCCTCTCAGAGCTTCATTTGCCTGTGGTGCAAGGTGAGAGGGCGCATTGAACTGATCACATTAGCATATCAACTCGCCCGCTGCTGTTGGAGGTCTGGAATACTAACCTCATAGAACAAAGGGCTATTTGCCAATTCAGGAATTAATTTAATCCAGTTTACCCCACCTCACGTAGAAGGAAGAGCCAGATTGGATTTATATTCAAATGGAAGCCAGAGTCTGTCTGATTCAGTGCGGGAGGCCAAATCGTGGGAGTGACATCATTGCCCTCGGGCCTTTCTCCGGCTTGTCTGCGTGCTGACTCCTGCAGACAGCAACGGTCGTGGGTGTGCATCATTGCGTGTCCACTTGTTCGCAAACAGCTAATGAAATCTGAATAACAGCTACTGAAATCTGAATAATCTGAATAATACCAATTCCACCCACCTACCCTTCTGCCTCCCTTCTCAAGCGTCTGGCTGTAATGTTTTATGTATCACTGTTGTCTTTTGTCTCGCTGCCTTTTTTTTGTTTCTCGGCAGAACTAAAGGAGGTTCAGCTGAAGAGAGGAAAGGAGGTGGAGAGGGGCGAGTAGTGGCTTTTCGTCCAGATGTGGCCTACAATCTGTTGCATACACTGTTCTATGGCCTCCTGGCCTTCAGCACTATGAGGTGAGCCCATGCACATGCAATTGCAGGATCACGCACACGCCGACACCTGGACGCACACACTACAGTCCCAAGTAGTCGCATTGGTTTAATTCTCCGATACGGTTTCCTCAAATATACCTTTTCCTCTTGATGGCTTGATTGCGCGTGCTTGTGAGCAGAAGCTGGATTCCAAGTGCCTCTCAATAATTTCCACCAAGTCTGTGAGTGATCCACTTTAGCCTTGATCAACCCTCCACACCGAGCACCATCCAACTCTATCTTTCAGATACTGACACCAGTCACATCGGCAACAGAAAGAGTGGACACATTTGGAAAACTGATAATTGATTCTCTGCACCACACTGTAGGCCTGACACCCTGCTATTTCAAACCCAAATGCATCACCGCTCGTAGTGATTTGTACTACACAGACAACACAAAAACACAATTGACCACTTGCTAAGGCCCCTGTTGTACTGTTGCTACACCTGTCAGGATTGCACAAATGAAGTCACCAGTTCATGATCCATGTGGAAAACATGGAAAATTAAGATACAGCATTGCTGTTGTATCGCAGTGTACGGCTTTTTAGTCCTGGTAGTATAACTAGCATGAGGAAAAATGTAAGATCAGACTTATTTTGTTCTTACATAACAACGTTGGACTGCTTACAAACATACAAACTTTTACTTTATGTTTCACTGTTAACGTTACAGAAGAAAATGCTTTAGGATGAGAACTATCATAGGTAATGGTGGCTGGGGTTGCTGGGATATAAATTTCCCCAAATCCAATGAAGAGCAGGACAGAACTGCGAACATTTGCTTCAACTCTGATAGCATCCGGGACCTCCACACAGCAAGGAAATACCCCACAGTGAATGTGCTTGTTGTGAACTCAACTTTTCCCCCTTTTTCGGTAACCTGTTACCCCACAAACTAATGTAGATAGTTAATGATGTGCTCCTTTGCTTGGAAGTACAATTGGTTATCAATGGAAACGGACTGTACTTGTATAGCGCCTTTCTAGTCGTCCGACTACTCAAAGCGCTTTCACACTACATATCACATTTACCCAGACACACACATTCATACACTGATGGCACAGCTTCGGGAGCATTTTTTGGGGGTTCAGTATCTTGCTCAAGGATACTTCGACACATGGCTGGGGGAAGCCGGGATCGAAACCGCCGACCTTCCGATTGGTAGACGACCCGCTCTGCCACCAAGCCACAGCCGCCAAGTAGTAAGTTACTTACCAGGAAATGCTAAGTGGAGCAGATAAACACACTGTTTGAATCCATTTCTTACACTTTTTTGGCTTTTGAAAGATTAGAAAAAGACACCGCCGAACCGGAGGTTTGTTATGCTTGCGTTTTGGCAAAGTCACTACCTGTCTCAGCCACGCATCCTACTCTTCACCCCACTTAATATTGAATATTGGTGTTGCGGGGACATAAGAAGCATGTGGTTGGGACATGCTCTGCCTTTCTACTGTCAAAAACTGTAGCGGTAAATGGGAAAAGGCATTTTTAGTACATTATTGGACTCTCTTTCTTGTACTGAATTTAATTTTTCTGTATCAGCAAGCAATATATGCTTTGTTAGATTGTGTTTCTAGATTTTTCCTTTGTCAGACCAACAGTTGCATTTGAAATGATTCAGGGAAAACGTAATAACAGTATTTGTACCATTGTCCTTTATTTAACTTTGAGAAGCAGAAAATCAAAACTGTGCATGGCACTGTCTGTCCACTGTCCATTAAGCTTCCCTCTTATATTCTTCTCCCATTTTATGTTGCTTCTCTCTCTTTGGTGTCCTGTTGACAAACACAAACCCTGTGGCCATTTTTCTCTGGGTCACCTAACTGCGTCATCCATTGGTAGGTTCCCTCTGTGGAACAGCACCACTGCTGAGGCTCCAGTTATAGACCCCAGACTCTGGCTGTGGGGCTTTACCATTGACCAGAAAGCCTTTCTTGTGGTCGACCTTCATATCCCGCCACTTCTTCTTCATTTCCGGAGTCTTTCGGCTCTCTGAGCTGGCAGCTTTGACTACTGCTGTGACATGACAAATTTGCCGTTATTGGTCACACCAGATCTATGACCACCAAACAATATCGAGGGACAACTGCCGCCTCAATTTTCCACTCAGTGCAGTCTCTCTTTTTATGATGTACAGTCAAGTTATGTTTTGTAAATCTTTAAACACAAGTGTTTTAATATTGTGAGTATGTGAGAAAGAGAAAAAAAAGAAAGAAAAAAAGTACAAGTGGTATACAGTATTGCATTTGCACATTAGCTTATTATTAGCTCTGTAGTGCCACATGACTTGACTAGTACGCCTTGTGGCCTGCAGTTTTTCCCATTTCCCATCGATAATGTGGAGCACAACAAGCCTCCCAGACCTGACTCCCAACTTTCATCTGTAATTGTCAAGCTAGCATCATCAGTACATTTTCCAGGTTGAGCACGTTTCAAGCTGCAAACACGGGCTGCCATGCTTGACGTCCATGATTCATTATTGTGAAAGTATAATTGCTTGGCTCTTTGTGGGGACTGTCAAGAAAATCGTGGAGATTACAACTGGAATCACTTCGTTTCCCTGTATTCAAAGAAACCTGTAATTACTCAGTCAATAAGAAAAGGGTAATATTCTCATATGTGGTTTATTCATAGCAACATGGAGATGCAAGTTTTCAAAGGTTCACATAAGTAGCTTAATTTGAATATGGTTTTGAGTGCATCTGGGTCAAATGTTCCAAATTGTGTTCTTGCAGTATTCCAAGTATTTGTGTTGGGCAGGATCTGGAATGGCACGTGGTATACGGTACATTTTAATACATATGGTTCATAAAATGCCTTCCTGTTACAGCCAGGAATTAAAGTACTGATTGAGTTCACACAAAATGCGACAAAATCGGAAAGCTTTTAACACAGCAGCAGCCAGGTAGTGCAGAATCTGACTCATTGGATTTCAGCACTTTCTCTAAAATGCTGATGAAGAGCGAAAGGCCAAAAGTGCAGAGCCATTTGTTTCTGTCAGACAGCTCCTTTGCATGAAAAACGTACTGAGATTTATTTCTGTGAGGCTGCACTTCTTTATGCCTCCTCCCCCTCGCTGTCACGGCTCCATCTCGGGAGCTGTCAACAATTTTTTCAGCCCATTTCATTCTCTGGGTCTTCTCGGCTGTTCGCTCCCCTCTAATCTTCTCCTCATTTGTTTCAAACCCTAATTCATGTGCTTTGGATCCAAACTTAATAATGCTGTGTTTTAGACACTAAATTCGGGTTTAACCACATTGAAACCATTTCACTAAATGCTCTGATAAACTAAAAAACGATTTGGTTGTCTTGTTCGAGTTGAATGTGTTTTACTGGCTTGAGGGAACATCCTGAAGTCCAAGCATCTAAATTGAAAAGCAGCATTTTTACCCCCCCAACACACACACACACACACACACACACACACGTTATGTTTCCATCACTTTCGGGGACATTACATTGACTTACATTGATTCCCTGGAGACTTACCCTAAGCCTAACCATAACCACTACTAGATCAAACCTAACCCTTACGCTAGCCTAAACCTAACCTTGCCCTTACTCTAACCTTAAACCAAGTTTCATTCTAAAATGTAACGCTTTACGTTATGGGGACTTGCATTTTGTCCCCATAAGGAAGGCAAGTCCTCACAATGTGTAAACAGCTTTATGTCCCCACAACACTAGTAAAGCCCACCCACACACACACACACACACACACAGGTTTGTGGCATTGTCTTCGTGGGGACCTGTCATTGACAAAATGCATTCCCTAGCGTCTCACCTAACCATCACAACTAAATTCCTAAGCCTAACCATAACCATTACCCTAACCCTTAAACCAAGTCTTAACCCTCAAACAACCCCTTAAACTTGTGGTGTCCAGCATTTTGGCCCCACAAAGGAGGTGGGATATATAGTGTATAGTGGGCTCCTGGTATTTGGACCCCCCGAATATAGCAAAACAAGCCAGACATCATCACATACACACCAGCAGTGTAGATTTTACCAGGTGGTGCATTTAGAAAAAAGCTTTTTAACGGCGAACAACCCTTCTTGTTGCCTTTCTGTCCCCCTCTCTACCCAGGATGAAGTATATATGGACTGGACATATGTGTGCGGTTGCGGCCTATGGCGTGTGTGGGACAGAGTTGTGGATTCTGCTTCTCAGCACGCTCCACTGCAACAGTAAAGTTCTGGTACGAGCTCACAACAACTGCACTTCCAGCTCCAAACATCTTCTATGCTGTTTTTTTTTGCTTTGAGATGTCTGATACTTTACTTGGAAAACTTGATAACATGATACATGTATGTCAGATGTTTTCAGCTTGTTCTGTTGACCCCAAATGGCCAAAAAAAGGTTATTGCAGCTTTAAAGTTTAATGCTGCGTACACGTTCATTCAGGGTTTTAGAATATTTTACCTATTATATGTAAAAATGCGCATATGCGCTTATGCTAAGGATCACACTATCACGCTCCCGGCCGTAAACAACTATTCACACATATTCACATATCCACAATAATACTCTTGCCCACAGGGAAAAGTCCAGTTCAACCGCATCCTTGTGCAGCTGGCCACTGGGTAACCACACTGCACTGAAGCAAACATTGTTTAAATACACCTCATTCAAATGTTTTTAAGCAAGATCTGGTCTGGCCTGGAGACTGGATGGAGCAGCCTTCCAGTCAGCTTTTGTGAGCTTCATTACAGAGATATTTCAAGTGTATGGCTTTCAAGAGTTTCCCTTGTCGAGTGGAAGCATCAATTGAAAATCATTGAATGCTAACTAGGGCTAGGTATCATTTGAAATGTTTCAATACAAACGCTATGTCTCAGTTTCAGTATCAACATGTTTTCCGGTACCTTAGTCTCAGGAACAGGTTGTGCTACAGCTGCTTTTATTTAACACCTTAGTGCAGCCGTACCCTAAAGGGGACCTATTGTGCTTCTCTGTCATATATAATGTAACAATGTTCATACTAAATGTGGCCAAAGTTTCAAACAATATGGTAAACATATGTAAAAGTAATCCCTGTGACCAAAAAGCTCAGGCTTCAGACTGCTCGGAATACTCGGTTTTTCTACTTTTGCGACGAGCTGCTTTATATGGTCGTCGGCTCCAGGCACAGCAGGCCCAGGCGACAATTTTTTATCCCCAAGCCAAAAGCCTGTCAAACTGCGGTCGTCTTGGTAAATGTATGTACACGTTCCGGGAAAAGTCTACTTGAGTAGTATTATAGGCATGTAATGGACTCCAGCATACGAATAACCAACAGTGCAGGGAGACGCTATCGCTTGGCGACAGCAGAATAACATTTTACTAGCTACATTAACTTACCCTTGTTTCCGGACAGCAGACATTTTCCACTTCAGTCGGCATTTTAACACATTTCCCACACCTATTAACAGGCGCGTTTATAGAAATTCTTATAAATGGCTAGTGATTGAAAGACAAAATCCACCGTTATGTCACACAATGAGCAGGTAATGAGCATAATATTTACCCAACATAGACAGACGTCCTGCTGTAATCTTTGTTGCTGTGGATGTCGGTGCTGTCCACTCCCATATTCCGGAAACCAGTCGGGGTTTCAAATATGTACGGACGGCTTTGAGAAGATGCCATTACCACTCAAAGATCGTGATATTCGCGAAGTGGGCCAATCAGAAGAAAATGGGCTTTTAGGGAGGGGGGCCTTAAAGAGCCTGTAGCCAAAACGGCTTGTTTCAGACAGAGGATGAACTTAGGGGCTGCATTAAGGGCCAGTATAAGATAAATAAGGATTTTTTTAAAACTGTGAATCATCCAAAGCTACTCTAGTATAGTCCCAGAATAAACATATAGAGCTGGAAATGAGCATAATAGGTCTCCTTTAACAAAAGCCACCTTAAGAGAACTTTGTCTAAATATAGATATATATAGATAGATACTTCAGGTGTCCAGTAGCTCACACAAGCTGGTCTAAATTAAGTTTAGATCAGGAAATATCTGATCAAAAAATAAGTAAACAAGACTAAGAATCTGAGCAAGCATTCAATGCCAACTTCAGTTTTTTTTAATTAAGTCAATGCTGACATTTTGGCCAGTACTCAGAAAGTATTGAGGTTTGCTACCCGATTCCAGTGACCACCAACTTAATGTCCATCACAAATCTCCAATGAGCATAACATTTCATTCTAACTTTGACAGCCTATTGTGAGATTCTCTTGAAAGATGTCTTATTTGCCCCTTTTTTAAAGATTTGCTCGTTTGACATGGAGGTGAACCGTTATGCTGCCTACTGTCTAGTTGCATTCGGAGCCACAGCCTCTACTCTGGACTAGTGATAATATTGCTAGTGAGGCCACTAGGTGTCAGTATGGTCATAACATGACAACAGCATGGATCAGATAAGAAATTATACTTGTGAGTAATGAAGCTCTGTCGGTCGGTTATCTCTCTTATCTTATTCTGTTCTTGTCTTCATTTTAAGGCATATCTCTGTCTGACTCTCACTGTCTCTGCCTATGATAAGATTATATTCTTTCATTTCATTAAAGCTGGTCTTCTTTTTTTCTTCTCTCATTTTGCAGTTAAGGCTTGTCAGATATGCAGTTCCACTGGCGATGATCGGTTGCCTGTATTACAAGGTATGCCGTTTTCTTGGTGGTTTATGTTCATCGTCGTGTTGACGATGTCATTACGGTGCCGAGCCAGTTTGTACAAACTGTGTGCAACGATATGAGAAAAGGAAAACGTGTGAAATGGAAGTTGCGGAAGAAAACGATAACAAGCAATTGGATCATAACAGGAGGCCCAAATGATTGCTTCCGTTTTATTTATTTTGGTGTTGGAAGAGTCTAAATGGCTGTCATATAAACTGTTATATTCAGTGCAGTAATGAGATGTTATTTAAGATATATCAGTAACTTTGATTCTGTACTTAACAGCCTTAATGAACGCTAATGAACGGTTCTCCATCCCTTGTCTCTGTTTCCCTCTAGTTCTGGCCTAAGCTAATGGAGGAATTATCAGAACTGAGGGAGTTTTATGATCCAGACACTGTGGAGCTCATGACCTGGATTAGGTACACACCTACACACACATACACCCACACTCACAAATCCAGAGCACACACCACATTGAGGCAAATCTGATTAGCTTGTTTCCGCAGATCAAGTTTCACATTGCCTGATGTCCTTGTTTAGTCTGTGTGTGCGCATGTGTATCGGCGCTTGTTTGCGGGGGAGTCTGGCGGATGAGTGATGAGAGTCGATGTGTCTCCATGAATAAGACTGGGGGGGGTGCTGGAAAGGACCCAGCTGCTGGCAGAGCTTTAACCCACCTCGGGGTCTCTGTGGCCGGGCTTTTGATCAAGAGCATCGCCATGATGGGATCAGAGCTGGAGCTGTGATTTGGAATGGCTCCGTGCTGTGGCTGCTATGTGTGTTTTTGTGTTTGCACATCTGTGTGTGTCTGTCATTTTCTGGTCATCAGGTTGGATGAGGGGCGTTGGGCTTTCAGGCTTAGCAGTCTATATTGCATACTATGTATCCGCAATGTCTGGCCAAGGACACATCTCATCACATGCAGTCCGCCCTCCCATATTTCTTGTTACTTTTCTCTGTTATACTCCATTCAGACCAGCACAGTTTATTATCACAGTACACAGTACATTTACCTGAATTGGTGGCTGATCTGATGGGTCAAGGGGTGTCAGCACAGCTGGTTTTACAAGCCTCCGCCCGACCTGGGTTGAACATTTACATTGAGGCATTTAGCAGAAGCAATATAACAACACAAGGTAACAAAAAGACACTGCTCAGCATTGGTGAATAGGCCTTTCTATTAGGGATGGAAATATTATTAAACAAAGTTACAATTTAACATTAGTGAGCAAGCAAGAGAAGACTGCGAGTGCAAGCAAGAAACTGTAGCTGAAAATTAGCTTCATTATTAGAATTCTTTCATCATTATTACAATGTTTAGTTTGTGTAATGAAGTAATCTGAAAATCAAAGGTCAATATACTTACTACTTATCAAGGAGGCCATTCAACTCCAATGGTAATGATCATCCCTGAACAGAGCCACCACCATATACAACCATCTGTTATCACATGATCAAAGTTTCCATTTGCTTACTGAAGACCATGACATGGGGTTGAAACTTCAGAAAAGCTCATCTTTGATTATTTTATTACTGGTCCCTAACATGGACATTTTTTTGTTTCTTGTAAAGATTGTTTTGCTATAATTTATATTTGATATTTTAATACAATTTATGATAAAAATAAAATAAGCAAGTTATTACATTCAATGGATTATTTGCTTACTTATAAAATTCAAAAACATATGAAATATTAGTCACAAAAAAGAAAATAATTAGATATAAAGTACTTAATTTATATACAGTAAAGTAGTTCTGTCTAACTCAGTGTAAAGCCTTCATAAAGCAGTGAGCTGTATGGCAGTTGCGACTCTCAGAACAATGCTGGTAAGTATAGTGTGTCAAATGTGGGCGTTTATGAATAATTGCTGTTAAAGACTGGATTGTTAGAATGAGTGAGCAGAAGGATCTTCCAATTATTTCTCTGTGTTGGAGGAAGATACATTATTTCAGAATTCAGTGAGCATGTATTAAATGTTTTTGTTTGCGTTTATCAATTTTACAAACTTGCACGTTTGCATCTGTATGCAGTTTGCTGTGTATGCTAATGCTCTACTTGATTGGACCTGCTTTGTGCAGTTTAAGTGAATGTGTAGCTTTTATGTGTGTGTGGTCTTAATATGGAAAGGTGAATTATGAATGTTTACCTTTATGTAGTTAGACTTCTCCCAAACACAGGGGCATTCATGTCAGACAGACTGAATCATAGGGAGCTAGTAAGGGTTCTTTTTAGAACCTCGCACAGTATCTCACTATGGGAAGTGCCTTCTTGCGTGACTAATCACAGAAGCTCCACTACCTCTGCGTCTGTCAGGGGACAGACCAATGATCTAAACTGAAGAGTCCGGCCCTTCCCCGTTTATAACTGCCCATGGCCCCACACACGGCATTCTCGTTTTCATCCCAGTGAAGATCACTTGAGCCCCTCAGCTGTCCTTACTTCCGGGTTTTCCGATTAAATGTTCACTGAAACAGCCTTCAAGGTATTCTACAACATGAATTATTCTGGGTTTCGGGATATACTTTTGTATTTGTACAGAAAGTATTGCTTTTCAGGTTGTGGGGTGTCATATTGTGATGGACTTGCACCATACCCCTTTAATTGACAAGCTGGCACGTCAAGATTTATGTGACGTAACGTGTGTGTAAAAATTCTGCCTTCTCTCCGGGCACCGCCAAACAGCTCATCCCTCATAGGAAAAATGCAGTTCCAAGTCACAGGCCCAGTCTAACCAAAAACCTGAATGTGGTTACTCTGCTTACAGCATACCAGGCTAAACATTTGCAGTATACGGGCCACCTTCGTCTATTTGGGTGGAAATATGTGTCATCACGGACCTCAGCCTCCATGAATCTAGAGGTGCAGTGCAGGGCTGTGGCTGTGTCATGGGTCACAATGCAGACACTGTGCAGCAGGTTGTTGGTTGATAATTTTTAGTTTTTATGCTTTTTTTTTTAAAGTTGATGTCTCTGGATACTCAGCTTTTAACTTGTTGCTTAGCTTTTTATTGATTTTCACCTGATCCGCCACCTGTCTTGGCTGTGAAGACGACCTGCTTGAAGATTTTTGCTTCTCTCATTCCGAAGAAGGGGGGATCATTACATCCCAATCTGGACTCAATTCCCATTTCCAAAAATACTAATTCAGAATGCTCACACACAAAGTCCTGTTCCGCTCCGTTCGACCAGGCAGCTGGTTCACATCAATAGATCAGGATTTGCAGCTCACAGGACATTTCTCAGGTTTGGTTTTCAGGGTGTATCCTACCAATATCAGACTCTGTTTGCTGTTTGGGCTGTCACTTGTCGTGAGGGTCTTCAGTAAGTTTGTCGAGGCAGCTCTGAACCCTATGCGGTTAAGTTGCCTTAACAGTTTGGGCTTCAGTTTCAATCATGCCAAGAGTGTTTTATTTCCCACTCAGACTATAGAATATTTGATCAGTGTCAGTGGGGGTCCTGGGCCTTGTTGATGAGGCCGATTGCAGATGGGAAGAAACTGTTTCTGTTGCGTGTGGTGTGGTTCTTGGCAGACCGCAGCCTCCTAAGGGAGGGAAGTGTCTGAAACAGATTTTGTCCAGGGTGGGAGGGGTCAGCCACAATCTTTTCTGCTCACCTCAGGGTCCTGGAGGAGTAAAGGTCCTGCAGGGAAGGAAGAGCGAATGATACACTGCAGTCTGCCTTCGTCCTTGGCAGTGGTGGCAGCGTACCAGATGGTGATGGGGGAGGTGAGGATTGACTCAATAATGGCAGTGTAGAAGTGCACCATCATTGTCTTTGGCAGGTTGAACTTCTTCGGCTGCCACAGGAAGTACATCCTCTGCTGGGCTTTCTTGCTGAG
Organism: Coreoperca whiteheadi; assembly: GCA_011952105.1. NCBI lineage: Eukaryota > Metazoa > Chordata > Actinopteri > Centrarchiformes > Sinipercidae > Coreoperca > Coreoperca whiteheadi. The sequence goes on along the minus strand of CM022485.1, from coordinate 31,103,689 downwards.
GGAGCTGATTTTCAGCCTCTGAGCCGTGTTTCATTGCCTGGCCCTGTTTTCGGTCATTCCCGGCCCTACTTCCCTTCAGCATCCCCTGCTTGGTCTCCCCCTGTGCTTCGAGCTCCCAGTCTGGGTAGAGTCAGCTAATATGTGCTCTAATGTAGTTAACTAGTTAATGGCAGCTAGTGCCATGCTTGTAAAGCTAGCAGCAGTGTGCCGGTAAGTGACTTCCTGTGTTATAATAGAAACGGTCCGTGCTTCAACAATCCCCTGGTAGTTTCGTGTGACAAGGCGCAGCTCCAGAAAGGTATTTGAGGCTTGTTTTCCCTACGTATACCCGACTGGTGAAAACGTGGTCGACTAAGAGCCTTCTCTTTGATTGTTTAGTCAACTATTAGGGATTAGCCCTTATTCATAGTATGGTGTCAAGTGGCATGTTTTTGAGAGATGGTGTGAGGCACGAGACATCTCTTTTCAGAGTTCTGTCCCAACTGTGTTCTGCTTGCTACAGGAATTGCTAGACAGGGGTAAGGCCTTTTCCACTATTAAGGATAATGCACCAGTTGGTCAACACTCCCTAATAAGTTGGTTTATGAAAGGAACCCACAGGCTGCGACCTGCATGTAAATGTTTAGTTCCTTCTTGGGATTTGCCCAAGGTACTCCTTGTGCGCAGGTTTAAAAGTTCTTTCTCTTAAAACTATCCTGCTGCTGTCATTAATATCAGCCAAGTGGAAACTTTTGTACCTACGGTTAGTGAGCCTTCTTAAAGATGCCACACACTGGAGCTGCTAGCCCTTCACCCCCTCATTCTTTTTCAGAGGCATTTCTGTGAGTGATATCTGTGCCGCTGCAAGCTGGGCATCCCCACATAAATTTATTCAGCTTTACCGTCTCGATGTGACACATTGGCACATTCCTTTGTTGGTACTCTGAGTCCGTAGTGTGGGTTCATAGTTAGCCTATGGAGTGTATGTGGTGTTGACCTTCCTGGGTCGAGGTGTTAAGGGTTTAGCAGCATGCAATTCAGGAGTGTGCCACATCTCCCAAAGTGAAATACAGAGCAAGGTATGAAAGAGGATGTTTGGTTACCAGGCTAATGCCGGTTCTCGAAGAACTGAGTGAGGTATACATTAGTGCCCTGCTTGCATGTGTTGGGGCCAGTCTATTCAATTCAGATCATTCGTTCGGTACGTTTTCAACAAAAAAAGAAAACAATTATTTCATTTATTTTGAAAATGCAAACATTCTGAATGTTTGCAACAACCTGTTGAATGTGGCTTATTGGCCATAAATCATAAGAGTAACAGTTAAGGCACTCAAATACTGGCATATTGTCAATAAGAATAAATGAATAACACAAATTTCAGTAATTCTCCGTCGTAAGACTCCGACCTGTTTATAATTCCTGAACAACTCCAGCTTGCAGGCACAATGCAAAATGCACACATGAAGGCACATTGTAGCGTGTCTCAAGCACTTTGAGCATAGACACCGTTAAATGTTGGGATTTACCAACTATATGATTCACATACGGGGCGCCATTGTGTTGGGGTTTACACATGGCAGTACCGTTAATTAGATTTGGGCAGCTCCGCTCGGAAGGTACCAGCGAGGAAGAGAGAGAGAGCCTGTGTGCACCTCCGTGCATAGTATAACAAAGTTCACTTAAAATTACCCGCATGAATGAACTCATCCGCTGAGTCCCAACAATAGGCTTAAATTCTGTATTCTCTACAACCAAGTATGGTCTCATATCTGCTGCGATAAACACTCTTTGGCACGGGTTGTATCTACAGTGAGAGGCTGCCTGAACGCTGGGGGGAAATGGAGTCGCCTTTCAGTCTGTTTTTGGGTTAGGGGGGAGACAGAACTCGAGACTGTGGATGCTTGCAACTAGATTCGGTCAACGGTTTAATCACCATTAGACCCCTACCTGACAGACATGGTGCTTGTAGGGCTGTCCCAAATACCATTTTTGGGGCTTCAAAGCTTCAGTGAGAATTACCCACAAATATTCGAAGCTTCGACATGGGGCGGGTTGATGTTTGATAGCTTATTAGCTTTACACTGCATAAATTAGCCTAGGCTAGCGTACTGTTTCTTACTCACCATTGGGTTAAGTCACTGCATATCCCAAAAGAACACCACGGTTGAATTTCAGTGTTATGTAACGTAACGAGTTGTCAACGAAAGTAACGTATTTTCTTCATGTTAAAATTGTCAGGATTGAACAAAAAGATTTTGATAATTGACCAAACCTCTCCATTGAAACTAAATGCTAATTAAAAAGTATAGAAGTGCAAAATAAGAACCAGTTTAGATTTTGGTCTTTCCCATAGATGATCACTGTAGTTCACTTATATACTGAATAAGTCATAATTCAAAGCTCATTATTCCCATCGTATCATCTTCAGCATGATGACACTGAGTGGACCAGATGTGATTTTTAATAAATGGCCAATTTTGGTCTAATCCTATTAGACAGATCGTGGAATGGCACAGAGAGAGGGAGAGAGAGATGGATAATGAGACAGGGGAGAAGAGGTTGGGATTTTGAATGTATTTGTGTGTGTGACATGGTTTCCCTTCCCTCCGGAGCTAATCCCATTAGGCTCTGAGGATTAGGGGCTGCCTAGAGTTACCTTGGTTGGGGCTGAGAGCAGGGCGGAGCACTAAGCTTCTTGCTGCTGCGCTAATTACATTCTGGATAAAAGTGTTACTTGGGGAAGGGGGTTCATGTTATGTTGTATTCTCTAGCTGACTGAGGCCGAGGCTATTTAGTTTTATGTGGAAAGATCACAGGAGATTCTCAAACTGTGGCATAATGAGAGGCAGAACAGAGATAGATGCATATAGTAAGCATATTTCTGGGCCGGTTTGCGTATTTACGTAAAGCTGTCAGGGACTCATTGTGGTAATTCTAGCTGTAAGGCATCCCTTGCCGCACATATGAATCATGTCTGACTAATGAAGGTTGCAAATGTTCGGAAAATAATTTAGAATAGCCCGTTCTTGAAATCGAAAGAAATGATGCAGGGTTGGTTTGTTTTACTTCTGTTGTTACGAGACTGATATGTAGGATGGATTTAGAGATGAGATTAGGATTAGATTATAGGTAAAAAGGCCCTCACAAGTGCTAATGATACATGTCCTAGTCCCTCATGAGTATAGAAATATCTGTGTTCAGATGGGTTGATGAGGGGATTATCATAATGCCCAGGGCAATCATCCATGACCCTGGACTGGACAGGTTTGAAGAACTATGGTGCAAGTTAACGTGATACTACTAGTGATAACTAGAGGTTCATCTGTACTTCGAACAACCATAATTCACAAGTTTCCACTTGATAACAGCAGTGGCTCCACAGCTCAGCTGTAGGCTGATACTCTGTTTAAATGGACAGTCAATAAATCAATAGCAATTCCTGGTCGTTCCACTGCCTCCAACTCTGAGTTATAGTTGTGAGTCTGCAGTTTTTAAAGTCACCAATATCGCTTCTGTCTAACCCATGTGCTCTGCCTCTCTGCTTCTTCCTTAATCTATATCTTCACCTTTTTCAGATTCTCGATTACACACTTGTGTTGCAAAAGCAGTATTGTGTCAATCAATGCAGGCTTATTAAAGATAAAGAAATTATGACTAGCAATATCTTCCCCGCTCTGCTCTCGGACATACGAACTCAATGCTGGACATGAAGCGTTCTAGGCAGTGCAAGTGTCACATGAGCATAGAGAAGAGCAGCTTAAGCTCAGGTACATGTTATTACATTAACCGGTGAGTCTCAGACTATCAGGGCTCACAGACAACCACAGCCTATACTCAGTGCCGTGACTAACTGCACATTCCAGCGCACTGCAGGCTGTAAGTAGGAATATGGAACTAAGCTCACATGTCAAAATTCACAGTAGAGATCGGAGTCAGGAGTGGGTTGTACTGAATTTTAAATGTTGCTGTTGGAAAGTTACACTTGGAGGGTATTTGTAAGATTTGTTTGATTTTGGCGATGTACTCTGTCACAGGATAATTTCTTCTTGTGTTTACTCTTTATTGGCACAGAAAATGTTACTGTACATGAGCCAAAAATATGGCGTCCAGAGAACCACTCAATTTCTCCTCTCTTTCACTTCCTCGCTTGTTTTCTCCCACCAAACACACTCATACATATTTCACCAAATACAGAGGTGAACTTGTGAGTCTGCATCTCTGTAGTCTCAGCTAATATTTTTTATTTTGTAGGATTCCGTGTTTCCTTGTTCCTACCTTCTTCCTGCCCCCGCCGTTTTTCTGGGTCGAGATATACAGTCTGTGGTCGAGAATTATGAAGGCTGCAGTTAAAATTATTAATGAGAGCTGTGACAGCAGTTTTGCATCAAATTCAGGAGGCTCATCTAGCTACTCAGCATGGAGACCATTCAGAGAAGGAACAGTCTCAAAAGAAAAAGTCAGCATATTTGAGTGAAAAACTGACTCTTTTTAGTCCCACCTCTCAAACAATAAAATAGGTTGTTAGTCAGTGCCTAGTGTTCCAACAACTATAAGCATTTTCTGATCAGCCACCTGTATGGATAAGGTCTGGTTAGGTTTAGATAACTAAAAGGTTAAGGTTAGCAATACGGTGTCTAAACATTGACAAAATGAAGTTCAAAATATGAATAATAGTTAATTAAACAATTAACATGGAGTGTAAATGAAAACTTAATGCAGATTATTTTGGATTTATTAGTCCAGGTTTTCATATATTTGTCTCTAAGATTTCTGCCCACACCTTTAATTCAATTCAATTCAATTTCAATAAAATTTTATTTATATAGCCCAGTATCACAAATCACATTTGCCTCAAAGGGCTTCACAATCTGTAACATACGACACCCTCTGTCCTTAGACCCTCGATTCGATTAAGGAAAAACTACCCAAAAAAACCCTTTTAACAGGAGAAAAAATGATAGAAACCTCCGGAAGAGTAACAGAGGAGGGATCCCTCTCCCAGGACGGACAGACATGCAATAGATGTCGTCCGTGTTCCTTACTTGATTTATAGCATCAAAACTATAACATATACAGCAAAATTGTTGTATATATATATATT
>CM022485.1:31046076-31063301 GCA_011952105.1 Coreoperca whiteheadi | reverse complement strand
AATTTTAGTGACCTCCGATTGGCGTAATCGGGTGTCATTACCGCCGACGTGAATAACAATCTTACTGTATTTACGTTTATCTTTAGCTAGCAGTTTCAAATATGATTCAATGTCGCCCGCTCTGGCCCCAGGAACACATTTAACTATGGTCGCTGGTGTCGCTAACTTCACGTTTCTCAAAATGGAGCTGCCAATGATCAGAGTTGGTTTCTCAGCGGGTGCGTCGCTGAGTGGAGAGAACCTGTTGGAAACGGGAACGGGTTGGTGGTGAACCGTGGGCCTCGGCCTAGGGCTTTGCTTCCTTCGGACAGTCACCCAGCCGCCCTGGATTCCCGGCTGCTCGGGAGCTGCCGGGGAACGGCTAACAGTAGCTAGCTCTAGTCGGTCCGCACCGGCTACTGGGGCTTGGCTAGCAACTACCAACTGTGCTCCGATGGTGCGGAACCGCGTTTTCAAATCACTAAGCCTCGCCTCCAACGCTACAAATAAACAACATTTATTACATGTACCAATATCAGTAAAGGAGGCAGAGGAATAGCTAAACATTTGACACACCGAGCAAGAGAGAGCGGGAGAGGAAGAAGGAGAGAGAGGGAGAGAAGCCATTGCTAGGTGCTAAGGCAGAGACTGGTAGCTAGCAACACTGAAGCACCGTAAGTGCTTAGGCAAAACTAATAAACGTTCAAATGTAACGTTATAGCAGATAGTTAGTCAATGTAATGAAGAGTCGCACAAATTAGCTGTGTTGAGCTAGAGCAGCAAACTACACGCTACAACTAACAAACAAACACCTGTAACCGGAAAGGAGACAAAACGCTTACGTCAGCACGTCGTCAGCACGTCTGTCTTTATTCAAAATGAGGTGAATGAAATTTCAATTGTGGTGTTCACAGCTTTAAAGATATTCCAAAAATTCAACATCTCCTTCCAGAATCAGTGCCTTATACAGTGGAGGTAAATAGACGATTCGCAGAATTCAATCTGTACAATTTAATGGGAAATGTTGAAATCTGTCCACAGTGACTTCTTTGGAAATTTCATGGTTCTTTGGGTGGAGGCAGAAATCTCAGAAAAGTCAATAGAAGATTCTGTACCTCTCTTTAAATTTACATTCACATTTATTCATTTAGCAGACGCTTCTATCCAAAGCGACTTAGATATGAGAACATTCACAAACCGAAGGCGCAGCTTCGAGAGCATTTTGTGGTTCAGTTTCTTTACTTCATCGTCAAGTGCATGTCTCCTGTCTTGATCAAGGTCAAGAATAGAAATAAGTCTTGGACTACTGTGCGCATGTGTGTGTCCAAGATGGCTGCTCGGATGTAAAATGGCGTCAAACAAAAGAATGTGGGTATGTCTCTTTTGTTCTGTCCCCGTAAGTCTTGCTTGCCCGAGTGCTCGTGGTCAGAACAAGTTGGTCAAACAACAGTGGTTGCGTTACCAGTCCGTGGGGGAGAAGAGAGGTTGCTCTGGGACGTTGCTGCTCTGTTAGCTGATGATCTGTCCATCATGAATGGGCCAGGCTGGGAAGAATGGTGGTTCCGTTGAAGAAGTCGTCTTCACTGTGCCGTGTCCGTTAGGGCAGACGAGGAAGCCAGTCGCTCTTCTGTTGGCTGTTGTGCTCCTTACAGTTACCTTGGTGCTTACTTGCTTTGTTGCTTCTTAAAGTCAGGTGTGTGCCAGCCGTTAACTAAACTTTGTTGCAGGAATCTTACAGGGGACCTTGCGTCACTGCTGTAAGATCAGAGTTTGGGTTCTGAAGGCAGACAGGCAGGCAGGCTTCTGTGTTGCTGCCTTAAGCCGATCCTTCGTGGATACGTCTGCTCCTACAGAACTTCCGACATCCGAGTGTTGAGCGGAACAAAGAGAAGTGGTCATGGGCTCCTTTTGCTAACCTAGTGACTTCCGGGTCACAGGTCAACTGGCTGGGATGCGGCGTTCACTGGCTCTCGGGATGCTGGAATGCTGAGTTCAAATACTCTAACAAACGTTCAGTACAAATCACACAAATGAACAAGTTCATCTGTGGAGTCCCAACAGATTTAATAGAATTCATGACACTTTGACTAAAGTATGGTTTCACAAAGGAGGCCTCAGGACCTTTATGTTGTTTAGGGTTATGGCGGCACTAGATGTTCCTATCATAAGATAGAAGTGTCCCAGAAGTAGGGTTGGGCATCGAGAACCGGTTCTAACTTGGAACCGTTTAAAAAATAACGATGCCATTGGAATTGTTTAGAAAATGTGTTTTCGATTCTGATCATCGGTTCCAAACGCGCAAGTTTTGGTTTCCATAGTAACTACCGGATTTCCGGAAGTACTTACCGTGCCCACACCCGCTTGTTCTGTTGCAGCCATGGAGCACGGTAAGCGGCGCTCAAAAGTGTGGCTTTATTTTACTTTAAAAAAGCCTTGGTCGGCACAGTGCAACACGTGTAACAAACGTATTTCCTGCACAGGAGGATGCACTACAAATGACCAAACACCTAACGTTACACCTGCATGGTTTACAAATTAAGCAGTGTAACGTTAGCGTGTTTGACGTGCTGCGCGGGTCCACTGTCTCGTCCTCCTCGGGAAACCCTGTGCTAACCAGCGTTACCTCGTCACAATCAGGTAAGTGATTGTAGTGTAATAACAAAGCCCTTGACTAAATTGCTAATTGTGATGAACAACAAAGTTACGAGGTGGCTGTGGCTTGGTGGCAGAGTGGTCGCCTGCCAATCGGAAGGTCGGCGGTTGGATCCCCCAGCCACGCGTCGAAGTATGCTTGCGCAAGATACTGAACCCCACAATGCTCCCGAAGCTGTGCCTTCGGTTTGTGAATGTTCTCATATGTAAGTCGCTTTTGATAAAAGTGTCTGCTAAATATCTAAATGTTACTGAAATAATTATTTTTCCCTCCTAGATGAATGTAGCGTTACGCAAATTGCCCCCTCAAAGAATCAGAATCGAGAATCGAAAAGAACCGAAATCGGAAGTAAGAATCGGAATCAGAATCGTTCAAATCAAAACGATGCCCAACCCTACCAAGAAGTCTCTGCTATTTTTATATTGATAACTTGGGACAGAGACAGTCTCATAACTTGGGACGGAGACAGTCTCTTTTTTTGTCTCATCTTTAGGTGATGTAACCTGTAAACCACCACCTACTGTTCTGGTATAAGAAGTGTACCTTTTGGATGCAAAGTTAAGCTTTGTGTAGGCTGTGCCATGTGTACATGCCGCCACATTGTTTCTCTGTCGAGAGATTTGTTTGTAATAAATCCATATATTCATGTAACACCAACTGGGGCACACCGAGTTATTCTTGTATTAATTGTAGGACATCTCTTCAGTACCAGTTTTTCTTCAACCTGATGGGACCTGATGTGAGTTAGGAGCTTAACCTTTAGCCAGACAGAATGAACTGACCTACTAAGACTGACCACATGAGAGAAATGACAGCATTGGTTTGAACAAACACTTAAAATAACCATTAATTATATATTTTTAATAATAGTCCACTCTTAGTAAGGGAGGAAGGCAGAAATCGCAAGATATAAAAAAAAAAACCTGTAAAATGCTTTAGTTACTGTTTATGGGTTTATGGGTTAAGGGTTTATGCAGTGTTGCAGTATTCAGCATATACATGTTTAAAGTACCCCTTCACAAATGTTTTTTTCTTACATTTAAAGGTCCTGTGTGTAGGATTAAGTTGCATTAGTGGTGAAATTGCGGGTTGCAACCGCTTGCATCAACTGTAGAAACATGGCAGTGCAACATGGCGGCCTCTGCGGAAGGGGACCCGCTCCTTCTGTAGATATGAAGGGCTTACCATTTCTGCCAATAGCTTCTCCCTATATGTTGCACACTGGACCTTTAAAGCCACTGGAAATCTGGCTTGGAATCGTAAAAATGCATACATGATATCAAAGTTGAGAGTCTCATTAAGTATCCACAAAAATCTGAGTGCAAATAAACGAGCATAACTATCAGATAACCTTGTTCAAAAAACATTTTGCTGTTAAGACCATTTCTCAAGACTGTGCAGATCACATTTTTATTGACATCTCCCTGGCTCTGCCTATGTCAACAGTCTTTCGTGGCTAAAGTCATTCACAGCAATGGCCCAAGCGACAATCAGCATAGTCCTGCCCTACACGTCTGAGCCATCTGATTCAGAATCAGAGGACACTGCAGATCTGAAAAATGTTCATTTCAGTCAGTCACTGAATGGTGAGTACGCCTTAATAGAATAGTTAGTATACACATGCAAAGATAGCTAAGATGCCCCTATTTGTTCTTAATGCATGAATGAATGCATTGCAAAATGATGGCTCTGTGGCATTAGCTAGTGCCATTCAACGGCCAACAATAGATGATCTGTGGCCAGCACTACACCCCTGCGGCTGACACTCAACACCCGCAGCAGTCAATAATCTCGGTCAGTTCACACTCAACACCCGCGGCCTAAATTAACAACCCACGGCTGCCAATAATCACCAATGAGTTTTTAATTTAGAGCACGACGCTCATGCTCAGGTGTAAACAGCAGAATGGCTCCTTGTGACTATTCTCACCCAGGTGCAAATTCTCTGCAGGTTTTAACCTCTGTGAGGGCGGCCCTCTTCTATGAGCGGGGTCCACCACAGTTGGAAAATATCACAGGTGGATTTGCACCAAGGGACAGCACAAACAAACAAGATGGGAGGGAGGGAGAGTGAGAGAAAGAGAGCCAGAGCTAGACAAATAGCTAGATCAAATACAGTGGCTTTGAGTCCCCTAAAATGTCAGACTTTGACTTTACTGACTTTTATTTGTGCAAAGTTTGCATAGCAGATCATTTTACGCACTTTAAAACATGTCTGAAGAGGAACATTAACTGAACTGGCTGCTGTAGTTTTTATTAAGAAAGTTAGCCTCCGCTAGTCAGCTAATGTTAGCCAAACAGCCAGGTTATGCTGGTCTCTTTAATGTTGCACAAGAGTGAGTAATTTGCCAACCTCTTCTGTGTTGAATTCCAAATCTTTCACATACTAGCTATTACTGGTAATTCTGGGTATAGGTAGTTATTTAATTATTATTTAGAATTCCAGATTGAAAGTTTTGTGTATTTTATGAGACTCAATCAATTGATTGGCTATCATTTCTCGTCATCACGAAGAGTGGTGATTAAAATTATTAGTTATGACTATCTTTGATAATCTTGATAGCCAAATCTAAGTGCTTGCACCTACACAGTTTGGTACTCCCTTTAACCATGAAAAATGGTCCCAAACACAGCCATAAACCCCTTAGTCAGCCCACATTTCTCCCAATGGTCCCCCCTTTTTGATCTGGGATCAATACAACAACAAATCAATCAATCTCCGTCCTCATTGTCCTGAACAGACCATGATCCAAAGGAAGACTGTTACCAAGTGGCAACACTCCTGACCACGAATTGAAACAGTTATTAGTTTCTTAATGTATCGATATTGGACTGTGCATGAGCCATATCGGGGTTATATCAGAATTAATGCAAAAGCAGAAGTATTCTAATAATTTATGAACATTCTAGCATTGAAAGGGTAAAAATCCCTAAGGTTATTTAAGATTCCTACAAAAATAGTTCAGTTGAGCAGAATCACTTTTATAAAGGTTGTAGACTAGGATCTCTGCCCCTGGACAGGCTAAATTCAAATTACTTTTAGCATAGGATCTATACTGATTTCACAATTACCTGGTCCTGGCATAGACTAGCAGCTCTGTGTTGTGCGGGGAAACTCATTACCCTATGTACACAAGAAATATTGAAACCTGGATGTCAATAATACTGTTTATGACAAAGTCAACTATTTCTTTCTGAGAGGGAGATGAGTGATGTCCTGGAAAATAATAATCTGTTAGTTTATACATACATTTTCCAATGTGCAGCACACTTTACAATATCGAACTGTGGAGGCAAGAGAACGCCTTTCAATAGTGTTACTAGATGATGCCATGTAACTAAAATGCAAAAAAAAAATGGTGGCAGTCTGGCTCCCAGCTAAAATACCGGCATGTGCTAGCTCCTACAGCTTAGCTCGTTAAGCCGATGTTTTAGGAGGCAAAGCATGCGCCTCCACTACATTTTTTAAACAAGTTTAGTTACTTGCAGACTCAGATTATTGACACAAGATATAGTCAGCAAAGAAATGATGTATTATTAAAATGAAAGATAAAACTTTATTGATTCTCAGGAAACTGCCCAGCGGTATATGAATCAGTTCCACCTTTACCAGCTGCAACATTAAAGTGAAGAACACATTAAGGCAACAATAATTTTAATCCAATATTATAATATATGTATATTTTATTCTGGAATGGGCCATTATGAATAGTGTGTACTTATGGTACTTTAAGTATGTTTTCATGCTAGTACTTTTGTACTTTTACTTAAGTCAAGTTTGAATAATTCTTCCACCTCTGTCTGTTTCACTAGTATCTCACAATCATGTGCAATCAATATCAAAGTCAGTCAATGGGAGCTATTATAATAGCCATAGCTGTGATAGCTCGCTAACAGACTGGCATCCCCTGCATTAAGGAGGCAGTTTAGAAGAATAGAGCACCACGAGAGCCTTGTTTCCAAACCAAGATGCCCCTAACAAAGCCGCTTGCCTCCGAAGAAGGCAGACCATTGTCTGGTGCTGATGTGAGAGCAGCCTTCAAGTCTCTGAATGCACATGTCATGGGTTCAGTTCATTGAAAGGGTTCAGATCAAGAGTTTAGAGTAGCAGCATAAACAACAAAGTCGATTTCAGTGGATCCTTGAATCCAAAGCCTGTAGAGCTGAACACAACCATACCACTGTATACAATTTAGTCATGAGTCTATGAGGTCAAATTAGATACATCAGTCTAAATTGGAATTGCAGCTAAAACATTCACATTCACAGCTTCCAGAGCTTGAACAAAGCATCATTCTCCAGGTTTGTTAGTTTTAGAGATTTAAATGTATTATTGGCTAGTGACAGGCATCTTAGCACCTTGTTCTAGAAGAGGATCAATAACAGGTCATGGGCTCCTATATTTGACATATCTGATATTGCTTAACATGGGACAAAACTATATTTGGTTTCAAAGTTATTTTGTGTGGAGGAGCTAAAGTCAACATTGTTTTATGCAAAGCCCATGAAGGAAGAGGAACATCTTCTAATTATAGGGGAGGCCTTAAGTTCAGTTCAGGAACTGGTGAACATTTCAAAAGAATTGATTAAAGACTCACTGCGTGAACTAGCAGTCGCTCTGTGTCTGAGGTGTAATGTAAGCATCCAAAAGGAGCCTGTGTGTTATAAGTCTGCACCGTGTGTCCAGATCACAAGGTCAAAATGTGTTGGACCGACTGAAAAACTCTAATGCTATAGCAACGGAGCAGTATCAGATGGAGTCTGTTTTAAATATCACTCAGTCAGCAATCAAATGAATTACATTTATATTTAGCAGACGCTTTCATCCAAAGCGACTTACGCACTCACAAACCGAAGGCACAGCTTCGGGAGCGATTTTTCAGTATCTTGCTCAAGGACACTTCGACACGTGGCTGGGGGAAGCCGGGATTGAACCGCCGACCCTCCGATTGGTGGACAGCCAACCTTTACCAGCCGCCCCTATTTGCTTAATCAATCAATGGAACTCCAACAACAAGTATGCACATTTTACACATTTATCAACTGTCGAAAGAATAACTATACTGCCAACCAACTTTGTAGCTCAGGTGAATTAGACCATATTACTTTTGCAAGCGACTCAGAAGTTATACTGATTTGTGCTTGACATCACTACGTATTGTTATGATTTCTGTACAGGTCAGGCCTCGCATGAGAGAAGCCGTCTGATGTGGTGCAGTTATCTGCAACATTTTAGACCCTTTGCTGTAATAATAATTCCTGACCCTATGGTCTCGTTTTCCAACCTCCAGTTCTCCTGCATCTATGACACTTGTCTCTTCTCCCGTCCCTGGTTGTGTGTGCATGTGTTCTCTGTTGACTGTTCTGCAAAGCGAAATCATTGAGCCCCACACTTCGTGGAATCTTTTGATAAAGCGTGTTACAGATTCTTCTGGTCTTTGGAAACACTCAGTGACAACACTAAAGTCAGCTGTCTGCCTGTTATCAGTAGCATGACGTCTTATTTGCATCATCCTTGCAGCTCTGGTTTGCAATTCCACCTGCAGCATGGGCATATGACGATATGCGATTCCATGTTTAGCCCTTTGTTCTATGACATCCCTTAACTGATCAGACACCCAGACCTGGCGTTTGTTATGTTCATGCACACCACAGCGCTGGTAACATGCGTTGTACTGTGACATGAGTTGAGGGACGTTCTGATTTTGAGTGCCTGATGGCGGCAGATTGATCATTTTGCTTTACCGTCTTTACTCTTATCGTCCTGTGCTGAATTTTTACTATCAATCTTGATACTATCAGATTGATTTTTAGCCTCTGCTGTGGAGTGATTGTTACCCGTATTTACAGCATGGACATTAAAACATCAAACACATACATTCAATAAATGCTGCCACCTTAAAAGTTTTACTCTTATAAGGATAACCCTGGATGAGGCTGTGAACCCCATCAGAATGTTACATCACGAAGGCTTGATGTTCTTCTGGCCAGGATAGTTTATCCTTACCAGCTCCATTTTGAAGTAAAAGTTACTTCAGTAGTGTTACCATTTTTAAAAGGGAAGCGTCCCTTGATGATGAATATGTTGTATGACAATATTAATTTAAAGAAAAGATTTAGGCTATGAAATAAAGTCCATCAACATTTTCAACCGCCTTTCTCAATAAGCCTTATTAGAGTGAAAAAGAAAAATAGTACAAAACCCAGGTAATTACACAAAAAATGAGCTGCAATAAGTAAAATAAACACATATGAAGGAAAAAGAATGCACCACTATGATTCTGAAGTACGCAGTAGTTGTAATAATAATTATCAGCAGGAGTAGAATACCTGATTGGTGTAGTGGATTTTTTTTTTTACTTTCTGTCTCTTCCTAGGTACTTCCCTTACTCTCCGCTGTATGTTTAAAGAGGTGTTTGGGCTTTTGACATTTCTTTGTGATTGTGAGTCCAAGGAACTGTTGGACTCCAATATAGAAGCCTTCTTTTACTTACAAATCCGAGGTAACGGATGAAAACATGAAACAGATGCAATTGAGGCATCTAACGTGTTCCTGAAAATGGTTAGATTATACGCAGCGCCAATGACAAAAGCCAACGCATTGCCAATCACAAGCAACACAGCCCATATATTCAATGTAACTCAAGGCTTCATGAGCTTTAAATTCTGAATTTAGGATGTGGATCCTGTATTATGGCTGTACTGTGGGTTCCTCACCTCTTCATCTTATCACACCTTAATTTTCCCCCTAGTCTAGTTTAGACTGGGTTCTGTGCTGTTGCACACTAGAAGTGTGTAAGGATTTTCCCTATGAGCTCAAATTTGGTGGTTAAATAGTCAGCGGAACAAGATCAAGCCATCCACAAAACTGGTATGTTCAGTTTCAGTACAGCGTCAGCTTTTCCATTGTTTTCTATTTTTTGATCATAGAATTTTCTGGCATCCACTGTTTGTTCCAAGCAACGCTCTCAGAGACATCACCCGGGACATTTCATCGTCCCCAGACACTGATCCCTCAGCTTATTTTAGCCTAAAGAGACCTCATTGTGATCTTAGATGCTATATGGTCCAATGCAGAAAATACACATTTTCTTTACAATTCCTTCAAGAGGCTCAAAGTTGCTCCTGAGGCTGTGCCTTCTGTGTGGGAATGATTAGTTCTATTGTACTGATGGGCAGTCAACTCCTGCCATCAGTGTATAACAGTGCGTGAATGGGTGAATGTGGTATGCAATGTGAAAGTGCTTTGAGAAGACTAAAAACGGGCTATACAGCACAGTCCATTTACCATTCAACAGAGAAGCAATGTGGCAGCATGTACACATGGCACAGCCCACCCAAAACTTTGCATCCAAAAGGTGCACTTCTTAAACCAGAACAGTGGGTGGTGATTTACAGGTTACATTATCTAAAGTTGAGAAAGTCCCCAAATAATTATAGTCCAGTGCAAATAGGGCTCATTGCTCTCCCTCCCTCTCAGAATTGTATTGTAGATCTGTCTCAGTGTGTCCATCTGTCTTTGTAATTAAAACAAATTACTTTATCCATTCTCAAGAAACGTGCACAATTCATTTATCAATCCATCAGTAAAAATTAATATTGGCTGTGAAACTGTATCCTCACCACTTTTTATATCCTCTGCTTCATGCTTTCTCTGACTCGCTTTCTCGCTCCCTTAATTGTCTTCCTGTCATCCCGCTCTTTCTCATGTTTTAAATTGTCAAAATTAGCAGCATTTGGCCTCAGCCTTAAATGGGAAGCAGCTCTGTGTGTGTGTGTATGTGTGTGTGTGCGTGCGTGTGTGTGTGTGTGCGTGAGTGTGTGTGTGTGTGTGCGTGCGTGTCTTCTTGATTGAACTACACACCTCTCAATCAGATGTTTTCAATAGAAAATCTGGCACTTTCTCAATCTCACTATTCGTCATCATCATCATTTACACTCAGTACTACTTACATCTATGTGTGTGTGTGTGTGTGTGTGTGTGTGTGTGTGTGCGTGCCCACGTTTGAAGTTTTATCTCAACTCTTTGCAGGTGGAAGTGACTAAAATAATCATCAGAAAAGCAGCTGCTCAGACATGTTACATTACAGACCCTGCACGCCCACGCAAGTGTTTTCAGTTATTCTGACACTGTTCTAACCGTGGTTAGAATGGTTCAAGTTGAGTAAAGTTTTGCTGGGAATTAGGTGAGGTTACTAAACAGTATTTACTAAGAGAGAGTATGCATTGATGTCAATTTTTTTACCAGAGAACACCCCCTCACCACCGCTAAAAATATATTTACAGTAGAATCCTGTTTCTACTGTATTTTAAATATTGTCATCTTGATCGAAATTGTGTCGACTTCAATGGGCGTTCTGGTTTTCTGTGGGCGTGTTTGTAAAATAGTTCAATTGTATTACATGTTTCATTCAGACAACCTTGTGCTTCATTCATTCTGTACAGCAGCTTAGAAAGTATATTTTTTACATTACTTCTTTTCTCTCTAGGCGTCAGTCTGTAAAACTGAATTCAGAAAGAATTCAAATAAGTAAAACACCTGTGTGGGTGGCCCATGCTTGTGTCGGGGCTTTAAGTTAAATGTAACTAGTTGCGCGTCTGTGTGACAAAGTTGCGAAGAGGGCATAGAGTAGTTTTAGTCCTTTTGTGACTGCAGGTGATAAGTTAATCTGTTCTGAAGGCAAATGCCGGCATAACTCTTAAAAGAGCCTTTGCAGTTGTTATCACAAATCTCCATAGCAACATCACACACTATGTAGCTGAGTATATGCAGTCAGTTTTGAACACTCGGTAATATTTGATGATGAAACCTTCTGTTCAATATTCACTTTGATGAATAGAAGAATCAAAACGTGGTCAGCCCAAGTTGTCCTTACTTGCATAAGAGATAAGAGAAATTGGTACACACCTATGTATGGACACAGTGACATACCAATAACTTAACTTTCAGTTCACCTTATATAGACCCACAGCCTTGTGTAACAGATAGCATGTCATTAGGTACATTGTGCACATGATACAAAAACAAAGCATCTTCCAATGTCCCTAAAATCATAAACCTCCTGATAGTCTGCAGCTCCCACTTAAAGATGAACACAAGTTAAGGTCATTCATTGTGACCTTCTTTGCTACATAAATCAGATCATACAGGAAAGAATTTTTCTGCCGCAATATGAACAGGTGGATTTGTTTAGATGTTCTGCATACAGTGGCTTGCAAACGTATTCATACCCCTAGAACTTTTTTTCTCATTTTTTCACATTACAACCACAAACGTATGTTATTTTATTGGGATTTTATGTAATAGACCAACACAAAGTGGCACATAATTGTGAAGTGGAAGGAAAATTATACATGGTTTTCAAAATTGTTCACAAATAAAAATCGTAAAAGTGTGGCATGTATATGGCAAAGTATTCATTACTCTGATACCCCTAAATAAAATCCAGTGCAGCCGATTGCCTGCAGAAAGTCTCCTAATTAGTAAATAGAGTCAACTTGTGTGTGTAATCTAATCTCACTATAAATACAGCTGTTCTGTGAAGGCCTCAGAGGTTAGTGAACAAACAGCACCATGAAGCCCAAGGAACACACGAGACAGGTCAGGGATAAAGTTGTGGAGAGGTTTAAAGCAGGGTTAGATTATAAAAAAGTACCCCAAGCTTTGAATTTCTCACGGAGCGCTGTTCAATCCATCATCCGAAAATGGATAGAACCTGGCACAGCTGCAAACCTACCATGAAATGGTCGTCCATCTAAACTTACAGGCCGGGCAAGGAGAGCATTGATCAGAGACGCAGCCGAGAGGCCCATGGTCACTCTGGAGGAGCTGCAGAGATCCACAGCTCAGGTGGGAGAATCTGTCCACAGGAAAACTATTAGTCGTG
The DNA here is from genome assembly GCA_011952105.1 of Coreoperca whiteheadi. NCBI lineage: Eukaryota > Metazoa > Chordata > Actinopteri > Centrarchiformes > Sinipercidae > Coreoperca > Coreoperca whiteheadi. The sequence continues at coordinate 31,050,782 of CM022485.1, read as the reverse complement.
CACTCCACTTATGGAAGAGTGGCGAGAAGAAAGCCATAAGGAATCCCGTTTGCCAAAAGCCATGTGGGGGACACAGCAAACATGTGGAAGAAGGTGCTCTGATAAGATGAGACCAAAATTGAGGTTTTTAGCCTAAAAGCAAGACGCTATGTGTGGCGGAAAACTAACACTGCACATCACCCTGAATGCACCATCCCCATCTTGAAACATGGGGCTGGCAGCATCATGCTGTGGGGATGCTTTTCTTCTGCAGGGACATGAAAGCTGGTCAGAGTTGAGCCTAATACAGGGCAATCTTGGATGAAAACCTGTTAGAGTCAGCAAAAGACTTGAGTCTGGGGCTTTTGAGTGACTGAGGTTCACGTTCCAGCAGAACAATGACCCTAAACATACAGCCAGAGATACAATGGACTGGTTCAGATCAAAGCATATTTGTGTGTTAGAATGGCCCAGTCAAAGTCCAGACCTAAATCCAATTGAGAATCTGTGGCAAGACTTGAAAATTGCTGCTCACAGATGCTCTCCATCCAAACTGATTGCACTTGAGCTATTTTGCAAAGAATGAGCACAAATTTCAGTCTCTAGAAGCTGCAGAGCTGCACGCTACACTTTTCATTTTTATTTGTAAAAATTTTTGGCCAGATTTCTGACCATCTGAAACATTTCTGTTTCAGTAATAATTCATTAGAAAAGTAGTGGAATCCATTTTGGTTACCTTAAGCAGTGCAAGTCAAATACAAATGACTTATACACATATACTTAGACATTTCAATTTGAACAATGTTCATTCAAATTTTCACACAGTGCTTTGAAAATAATGATTTTCATTTGAGGATCCTGCCACAGCATTTAATAAACACTGAAAAACTCAATTATTTTATAGTGGTATATAATTGTGGTAAATAAACCTTTTAGTGACACTTATTTATACTTCTAGTACGGCTGTGCAATATCCTCCATCCCATTATATATTGTTAATAAGCTACACGTAACTTGACAGCTCATGCACTATTACTTTATACTGTAATATTAACCTCAACCGGTAAACCCACTTTGTACATTACACTTATTTAATTTTAAATTTATACTTATACCCACTTTGTACTTACCTGTATTATCATGTATTATATTTTTGCTTTTTCCATTGTTGTGTGCACTGATGTGATAGTGAGCTGCTGTTACAAAGAGTTTCCCCTCGGTGATTAATAAAGTATTTCTGATTCTGATAGCAGCTAGTAACCGCATATAGTATATACTGTAGTATACATAACATGTTACAACACAAGTTTGACTTTCACTTTAATTTTCAGTCAGCATTAAGGTAAATAAAAAAGACCAATACGTACTTTAAACGTTCATTTTATTTGGGGAAAATGCTCCAATCAATAACCCATTCATTCAAAAAACCTAACTTGAAGAACTGACGATGGAAGCCAGGATGCAAGTTCCCTGCAGCTCCTCTTCCTTCATAGCTTGTGGGTAAATAAAAGCATACTCCTTGTTAGAGGACCCCCTCCCGTTCTTTTTCTGTGGATTATCGCAATTCTGTTGATTGTAGAAAGCCACAGCAGCCAATTTCATTTACAAACCAACATAATTAAAACTAATCTTTCTTCAAAGAGGGTTTACTTTATTATTGTTACAGCTCTGTTTCTAGTAATTGTTTCTCGATATGTAGCTAGTTAGCGTCAAGTAGGGTACCACACACACCATATTTAACATGTGAAGAATGTTCCAGCAACTAATCTCCAACTTAGCTTCCTAATGTGATACTAACATTAAAATTTCACTGCCATAAAACTTGTCGGACTCATCAAGAGATTTGAATGAGGCTTTTAGATTTCCATAGCATGGCAAATGGACACTTCTACGAGCAACAACCACTTCCTTCTTCCTAATCAGAAAACACGAAGTGTAATCCTAAAACGGTAATGTGGTTAGGGCTGGACATTCAGGGCAGGGTTGGACATCCAAGCTAGCCTTCCCGTGGGCCGCAGCTAGGACCTTCTCAACATAGGTTGCCGTGTTCTTCTTCTTCTTCTTCTTTTGAGTTTGATGGCGGTTGGCATCCATAAGTGTGCATTACCGCCAACTGCTGGACTGTAACGGCTTCACAGTGTAAACTATTTGCAGTGTCTGCCCAAAGTGATCCCATTGACGACATAGCCCATTTTTAACCGAGACCCAAAAGTCTGAGTTGGTGCAACTCCTGCCCTCAGTGTAACATCTAGATCCAGAAATGTCCACAGAGTTTAAGAATCTCCTTGCAGTGTCTCCATGTAGGTGCTCTGATCAGCTCCATTTCTTTTCTGCTCCTTTTCCTTGTGCACTGCAACCATCTCACTATTTTTCTCCATGCTCTTAGCAGCTCCAGCATATTACAGTCCCTTTTTTTCTCTGACGTTATTCACGTTTACTTACTTCATTCTTCCTGGACACTGTGCTGACCCCATATGGTGATTTCACTTTGCTTGATCTTTCTCCACTTTGCACTCCTTCACATTACAGTTATCCTTCCTACATCTCCTGACTCCTCTCTATACTGCAGCAATATGTCCATATTCCCGGCAACAGAAACATCTGAGAGGAACTCTCTCATATGGCCTCACCCTGTAACACACATAATCACGATACACTCTTTCCAGCAAGTCCCCCTCAAAAGTCAAACACACTGAATCACGGTCCTCCTTTTCGGAATCTTGTCAGTCTTCTTGCCTCACACACATCTCCAACATCCCACGCCACTTACAACTCTCTTCTTCTTTACTTCAGATCCAAGTGGGAAACGCTGCAAAAATCTCTCTGATGCTTTGAAGCACAATCAATGTTAACCATCCCACTTCTTGTTATCCTAACCGATCTTCAAGCTTTCCTTCCTCAAACTTTCTGTCCTCATTTGGATCCTTGAAAGATCTTGAAAGTTCTGTTTGTGTCACAGCTAACATCAACATACGTCTCCTCTTTCCTTATTGTCTGACTGAAATCACTCAAATTACTGTTCCTCTTCCTTTTCTTTTTCTTTTCAAATCCCCTAGTTTCCTCATTTCCAATTTCGCGCTCCGATTCCTCCTCTGACTCCATTTCCGCTAACTCACCCCCAGGTGGCCGTGTTTCTGGTCTCCCACATCTGGTCCTTTCACCTCTTTGCAGTCAGGGAAATACTGTAATTGAGTTTAGTTGACAAGCGCTTCTAAACCAAAAACTTCACGTCCTCACATGTGCGAGCAATTCTGATCCGAAATCAGCAACCAAGATTACACGTTTCCTCGACGTTTGCCTCAGGTAAATATTGCTACTTATATGTCTCTGTTTAGGAGGGCAGTATACCAGTTTCATCACCTTCACTGGTGTCACGTTCTGCCACGACATGGACTTTGCAATACTGTCATTACTGTGCTTTAGCATATTAAAATGAATGTGCTTTACTGTGGTTGCGACAACATGCAGGTAGAGGGCTGTACGTACTCATAGAACTGAAGTTACATTCAGTAACTACTGTTTTCCTCACTAATGCCCTAACTGCAAAGTTAACCATTTTACTTACTTCAAAACTGAAGCTCAAAAAACTGATAAGGATCAGTGCTTGACGACACCGTCATACAGGGCGTTTATGGGTAGCCGAGGGAAGCACTTCTGTATGACGGTGACATCAAGTACCAATCCTTGGGCTGATGGTTATGACGTCTCTGCTGCAGGGGAATACAGACACGCTAGCTTGAGTTCCCAACTGCACTGAATTGTGATGCCAGCAACTTGTCAACAGCTAATCACTAGCTAGCTACAATTTTTTCACTTTCTGTTGGCAGAATTTTAATAAAATTAAGCGTGGTTGGTTTGGAGCAGTGAGAGCAGAGAGCACAGTTTTATTGATCACTGAGATACCACTGACTTGGAATGAAGTTGGTTCAATGTAAAAACTAAAAATTGCTTCAATGTATAAATCTACTTTTGCAATGTTGCTGTAGCCTGTCTTGCTACATTTTTCTGGGGGCTACCATCAGTTCAGTGTGGCTTAACTTAATGTAGAGTAACTGATAGCATAGTGCATTACACTTTTCAAGTAGCATGTCCAACACTGTGAAGTGAAGATGCTAAAGTGGCTAGCGTCTACTCCCATAGGCTGGGATGATGTTGGACTAAAGTTGTATTGAGGGACAGTGAAGAGAAATTATGTGAATGTTAAGCCTCATTTGAAGCCATTTAAATCAGAATCAGAATCAGAAATACTTTATTAATCCCCAAGGGGAAACTCTTTGTAACAGCAGCTCACTGTCAACATCAGTGCACACAAGAATGGAAGTACTTAGCAAAAAGCAATAATATAACACAAGTAACTGCAAGTGGGTATAAGTATAAATTTAAAATTAAAATTAAAAATAACCAGAATAGTAGGTTGGAAATGGGAAACAGTTTTTTCATGTTACTTTTTGTGGGACTTCATACTGCAATGCTAGCGCAGCTGGCTTTATTGTTGACTTACACAAAAGCCCCCTGTGCTGTCACTGGTGTTCCCTTTCAAGGGAACTTCAACGCTGCGTCAGCGTGACTGCCTCTGAATCTCTGTATCAACTTAGACCAATCTTGATCGGGTTTAACGTCAACACGTGACGTACGCCGGCGGAACCAGAAGTATAAGGGGAGCCGGCTTCACTGTTGTCGTCAGTCTTCTGATCTTCAGCAACCGCACTGGGTCTCTGTGGAAATGA
>CM022485.1:30982959-31044863 GCA_011952105.1 Coreoperca whiteheadi | reverse complement strand
TGGGGCCATAAACAAATCCCCTCCTGAGGGATGCACACCGGGTTCTATAGCCGGTACTTCATAGTCCCGAGAGAGACGGTGGTTTATGTCCCGTTTTAGATCTTCGTCACCTGAACCGTTCTCTGAGGAGACTTAGGTTCCAGATGCTGACGATCCCTATGATTGTGAGTCTGATTCAGTCCGAGGACTGGTTGGTCACAATCGATCTAAAGGACGCGTACTTCCATGTCTCTATCATTCCGGGACACCGAAAGTTCCTGCGGTTCGCTTTTGGGGGCAAAGTTTACCAATATCGGGTGCTTCCCTTCGGCCTAGCACTCTCCCCTTGCACCTTTACGGAGTGTATGGACTCTGCCCTGACTCTTCTCAGACTCCAGGAGATCCGCATCCTCAATTATTGGACAACTGGTTGATTTTATCCCAGTCTCGTCTCACGCGGTACGGCATCGAGATGTCGTACTGACCCACTTGAGGTGCTTGAGGTTGAGGTTCAACACACGCTCACTCCAAAGGATTAACGTTCCTAGGAGTAGTGTGGGACTGAGTCATGTTGCGGGCACAACTGTCTCCCGCACGTGTCGAGTCAATCCTGACTATGGTACTCAGGGTGCAGCTAGGCCAACATCTAACTGCACTTCAGTTTCGAGAGACTGTTAGGCCTCATGGCCGCAGCATCCACCGTGATTCCGCTTGGGTTGCTGCACATGAAGCAGTTGCAGTGGTGGCTCAAGGACGCCGGATTTTCCCCGAGGGGCAATCCTTTTCGCCTGATCAAGGTTACACGCAGGCTGTACGCTTTTCCCCCGATTGCTCTGCTCCCGGGGGTTCTAGAGAGAGTTCGCCGGGGCCCAGCTGCTGCTCATGGCCCCGTTCTGGCCCGCCAGAATCTGGTTCTCGGGCCTGGTAGCCCTCCTGGACGGCCCCCTGTGGGAGTTCCCGTCAGGAGGGCCAAGGCCAAATATTCCATCCCCAGCCTGGGAAATTAAGCTGTGGGTCTGGCCCCTGAGGGGGACCACCTCCGAGCTGCCGGTCTCTCTACCGAGGTAGTTCAATCTTACACTCTAGAGCCCCCGCGACGAGGAAACTGTATGCGGTCAAGTGAAAAAATTTTCACTACATGGTGCCTGGAGCGCCATCTTGACCCAGTTCACCGCCCAATGGCTTCAGTGCTGGAGTTCCTCCATAGCCAGTTTTTCGGCTGGACTCTTCCCCCGCTACACTTAAGGTGTATGTGGCTGCGTTCACAGCATTCCACAGTTTGGTGGATGGCTGCTCGCTTGGGAAGCACCGCTTGTTACCAGTTTCCTTCATGGCTCCTTGAGGATGAGGCCTCGAGTCAGAGTCCCTCCTTGGGATCTGACAGTGGTGCTGGATGGATTGACCACAGCACCATTTGAACCACTGGACGATGCATCAGACAGGTGTCTGGCCTTAAAGATGGCATTTCTGCTGGCCATGACTTCTTTTAAGAGAGTGGGAGGTCTGCAGTCCCTGTCGGTGGCTCCTGCTAACCTGGAGATAGTTCCAGGCGCAGTTAGAGCCATCCTGTATCCCAGGCCGGGTTATGTACCTAAAGTACCCACTGAGGTGGTCCGGCCGGTAGTCCTGCAGGCGTTCCATCCTCCTTCAGTCGGCGGAACAGGAAGGTAGGCTGCAACTGCTTTGTCCAGTCAGAGCCCTGGAGTTTATGTCCGGAGGACATCCCAGTGGCGCAATTCGGACCAATTGCTGGTATGCTTCGGGCCCCCTCGTAAGGGCTGCCTGGCTACCAAACACACTATTAGCAGGTGAATAGTTGAGGCTATCATTTCGGCATACGAGGTGCGCGGTTTGCCTTCACCTCTGTCGATCAGAGCTCACTCCACACGGAGTATGGCGTCCTCTAGAGCTTGGTGGTCGGGAACCCCCCTCTCCGATATATGCGATGCTGCGGGATGGTCCTCGCCTCACACCTTTGTGAGATTTACAGCCTAGACCGCTTAAATAATCCGGGATCTGTGGCTCTCTTGTCCTGAAGTGTGCCCTGCTGGCTTCACACTCTGACAGGCATCCCTTCAGCATGGCGGAGTTGGTACTGCATTCCCCATAGCGTCAGCTGACGCAGCGTTGAAGTTCCCTTGAAAGGGAACGTATCAGGTTACGTATGTAACCATGGTTCTCTGATAGGGAACAAGACACTGCGTCTCGCTGACATACTTCCGGCATGCCTGTGAGCGGCTTGCTTCAGTCGATCAGAAGGCTGACGACAACAGTGAAGCCGGCTCCCCTTATACTTCCGGTTCCGCCGGCCTACGTCACGTGTTGACGTTAAACCCAATCAAGATTGGTCTAAGTTGATACAGAGATTCAGAGGCAGTCACGCTGAAGGCGTTCCCCATAGCGTCAGCTGACGCAGCGTCTCGTTCCCTATCAGGTAACCATGGTTACATACGTAACCAGGTAAATTATGTCCTGACTGGTTTTCAAACTGACTGGTTCCTGTATGCGTGCACCCATTGTGTTCATCTAACAGCACTCCTCCCTGCCCTTCCATGTGCTTACATGGAGGTGCCAGCAGGAGGAGCTAGCTGAGCACTTACAGGTGCATCTCAAGAAATTAGAATGTCATGGAAAAGTTAATTTATATCAGTAATTCAACTGAAATTGTGAAACTTGTTTATTAAATAAATTCAATGCACACAGACTGAAGTAGTTTAAGTCTTTGGTTCTTTTAATTGGGATGATTTTGGCTCACATTTAACAAAAACGCACAAATTCACTATCTCAACAAATTAGAATATGGGGACATGCAATCAGCTATCAATTTAAAACATCTGCAAAGGTTTCCTGAGCCTTCAAAATGGTTTCTCAGGGTAACCCATAAACATTCATTGCCAAAGAAGCTGGCTGTTCAGAGTGCTGTATCCAAGCATGTTAACAGAAAGTTGAGTAGAAGGAAAAAGTGTGGAAGAAAAAGATGCACAACCAAACGATAGAACCGCAGCCTTATGAGGATTGTTGAGCAAAATCAATTCAATAATTTGAGAGAACTTCACAAGGAATGGACTGAGGCTGAGGTCAAGGCATCAAGACACAGACGTGTCAAGGAATTTAGCTGCAGTTGTCGTATTCCTCTTGTTAAGCCACTCCTGAACCACAGACAACATCCGAGGCGTCTTGCCTGGGCTAAGGAGAAGAAGAACTGCACTGTTGCCCAGTGGTCCAAAGTCCTCTTTTCAGATGACAGCAAGTTTTGTATTTCATTTGGAAACCAAGGTCCTAGAGTCTGGAAGAAGGGTGGAGAAGCTCATAGCCCAAGTTGGTTGAAGTCCAGTGTTAAGTTTCCACTGTCTATGATGATTGACTGGGTGGGTGCAATATCATCTGCTAGTGTAGGTCCATTGTGTTTTTTGAAAACCAAAGTCACTGCACCCGTTTACCAAGACATTTTGGAGCACTTCATGCTTCCATCTGCTGACAAGCTTTTTGAAGATGTTGATTTCATTTTCCAGCAGGATTTTGCACCTGCCCACACTGCCAAAAACACCAAAAGTTGGTTAAATGACCATGGTGTTGGTGTGCTTGACTGGCCAGCAAACTCACCAGAACTGAACCCCATAGATTATCTATGCACCGTGCTTCTCGCCCGACAGGCTTCCAGGAAGAGGCCCTGACTTGAGCGTCAGGCCTCAGAGGGCACCCCCCCATCGGGGTCGAGCACATGGATGCTCCCCCATCGGGCCCTCGGGAGCTCAGCCTCCTAACCTCGCCGTCGGTGGCACTTCGGGGCATGGCGACTTCCGTGCAACCACTGCCTTTAGACCTGCACAGCCATGCAGCAGTCAGGCCAGAGTTGTGTCCTCAACAGAGGCCTGTAGACGTTCATTTCCGGTTAAATCCCGCCGCTTTGGCGCTTCAGGATACCGCAGCTCTCACATTGCAGATTCAGGGAGTGGTCAGGCATGTAATTGCCGCTCCTCGGGATGTTCCCGCCGCTGCAGCGTTTCGTGTAACAGCGGCCGCTACTCTGTGTCCCTCAGTCACTAGCCTAGAGAGGCTGGTCCCCATGAGGAACTTTCTGCCCGCTTGGGAAGCGTTACCCGGCGTGTTGCACTGGGTTTTGCGCACTGTCAGACAAGGCTACACGCTTCAGTTCTGGTATCGACCACCGGGATTCCGAGGAATCCTGGAAACAAGGGTCGACCGAGTACAAGCACAAGTGATGGAGCAAGAAATTCATACTCTCCTGTAAAAAGGGGCCATAGAACAGATCTCCAACAGAGAGATGCATACCGGGTTCTACAGCCGGTACTTTATAGTTCTGAAGAGAGACTGTGGTCTGCGCCCCATTTTAGATCTTCATCACCTGAACCGGCCTCTGAGGAGGTTCCGGTTCCGGATGTTGACGATGCCTATCATTGTGAGTCAAATTCAGTTCGAGGACTGGTTTGTCACGATCAATCTGAAGGACGCTTACTTCCATGTCTCTGTCATTCCGGCACTCCGGAAGTTCCTGCGGTTCGCTTTCGGGGGCAAAGCTCACCAATATCGGGTGTTTCCTTTTGGCCTAGCACTCTCCCCTCGCACCTTCACGAAGTGCATGGATTCCGCCCTGGCTCCTCTGAGACTCCAGGGGATCCGCATCCTCAATTACTTGGACGACTGGTTGATTTTATCCCAGTCTCGTCTCACAGCAGTACGGCATCGAGATGTTATACTTGCGCACTTGAGGTGCTTGGGGTTGAGGCTCAACACGAGCAAGAGCATGCTCACTCCAACACAAAGGAGTACGTTCCTAGGAGTAGTGTGCGACTCAGTCGCGTTTCGGGCACAACTCCCACACGCGTCGAGTCAATCCTGACTATGGTACTCAGGGTGCAGCTAGGCCGATATCTCACTGCACTTCAGTTTCATAGACTTTTAGGCCTCATGGCTGCAGCATCCACTGTGATTCCGCTTGGATTGCTACACATGAGGCAGCTGCAGGGCTGGCTCAGGGACGCCGGATTTTTCCGGGGCAATCGTTTTCGCCTGATCAAGGTTACACGCAGGTGCATGCGTGCCTTAGACAGGTGGAGACAACGGGTGTTCCTGACACAGGGCCCAGTGCTGGGAATGGTGTATCACCGTCGCACACTTTCGACGAACGCCTCCAGCACCGGATGGGGCGCGGTTTTGGAAGGCCGCACACCCCGAGGTCTGTGGTTGACCCCGCATCTATGGCACATAAATTGCCTGGAGATGTGAGCGGTCTTGTTGGCCTTACGGCACTTTCTTCCAGACCTCAGGGGCCACCACGTGCTTATCCGTTCCGACAACACAGCGTTGGTCTCCTACATAAATCGACAAGGCGGTTTGAGGTCGCGCCCTCTGTGCAGACTGGCGCGCCAGATCCTTTTGTGGTCCCAGGGGAAGTTGTTCTCTCTCAGAGCACTTTTTATACCTGGGTACATCAATGTGGGAGCAGACATCCTGTCGAGGCAGGGACCGAAGCCTGGGGAATGGAGACTGCACCCCGAGACGGTGTAGATAATATGGAGGAGATTTGGCAAAGCACAAGTGGACCTGTTCATGTCCCCAGACAACGCTCACTGGCCCCTAGGGTTCTCCCTTGTGTATCCAGCGCCCCTGGGGCTGGATGCCATGGCACAGTTCCTCAAAAGCCGGTTTTCGGCTGGACTCTCCCCCGCTATACTTAAGGTGTATGTGGCTGCGATTGCAGCATCCCACAGTTTGGTGGATGGTTGCTCACTTGGGAAGCACCGCTTTGTTACCAGTTTGCCTTCGTGGCACCTTGAGGATGAGGCCTCCGGTTCGAGTCAGAATCCTGCAGGCATTCCATCCTCCTTGAGAGTCGGCGAAACAGGAAGGTAGGCTGCAACTGCTTTGTCCAGTTAGAGCCCTGGAGTTTTATGTCATCCCAGTGGCACAATTCAGACCAAATGCTGGTATGCTCGGGCCCCCTCGTAAGGGCTGCCGGGCTACCAAACACACTATTAGCAGGTGGTTAGTTGAGGCTATTGTTTCGGCTTACAAGGTGCGCGGTTTGCCTTCACCTCTGTCAGTCAGAGCCCACTCCACACGGAGTATGGCATCCTCCTGAGCTTGGTGGTCGGGAACCCCCCTCTCCGATATATGCGATGCTGCGGGATGGTCCTCACCTCACACTTTTGTGAGATTTACATCCTAGATCGCTTAAATAATCCGGGATCTGTGGCTCTCTTGTCTTGAAGTGTGCCCTGCGTTCCTGCTCTGACAGGCATCCCTTCAGCATGGCGGAGTTGGTACTGCGTTCCCCATAGCGTCAGCTGACGCAGCGTTGAAAGGGAACGTACCAGGTTATGTAGGTAACCATGGTTCCCTGATAGGGAACGAGACGTTGCTGCTTGCTGCCATACTTCCGGCATGCCTTTGAGCGGCATGCTGCAGTTGATCAGAAGGCTGACAACAACAGTGAAGCCGGCTCCCCTTGTACCCCCGGTTCCGCCGGCGTACGTCACGTGTTGACGTTAAACCACATCAAAATTGGTCTAAGTTGATTCAGAGATTCAGAGGCAGTCACGCTGAAGGCGTTCCCCATAGCGTCAGCTGACGCAGCGTCTTGTTCCCTATAAGGGAACCATGGTTACCTACGTAACCTGGTACATTCTAGTTAAAGGTAACATAGCTGGTGAGTTATTGAGAAAATCCAGCAGGTCATAAGACTTATTGTACTGGCCAGCAGAATTCAGGGCACTCGTAGCTTTTGAACATAGAAGATGCTTCAGCCTTTGGCCGGCGGTAACGTTCATGAGCAGGTGATGACCATCGACCCATGGCCTTTTCCACCATACTTTTTGTCGTCTTGTTTCGGGCTGTAGGGGTGAGGTAGTCCTGTGTGTAATTTCTATGCGCCTATTGTATTGAACCTGCTGATCCAATTAATTGGTAAATAGTACATTTTAATTTTAAGTTAAACAAAGAGTAGGCCAGATTGATGCATTTAATCTTTAAAACTGACAAAATATTCTATATACCCATCTATTTGTACCCAGTTTGCTGCATCCTCGCAATGTTCTCACTTTTTTTTTTACCCATCCCCTCCTGATCAGAAGCACTGAACAGGTTCAGTGCTTCTTTCTAAGTCAGACAGTCAGAAATGACAAAAGTACATATAGCATCAGGGGCGGTCACAGACAAAACTAATTAGATTTGAATATGAAAGTAGATAATTTCATGGTAGTGGAGAGCATTGTGTTACACATTGGTACACAGTACAAGCATAATGGTACCATAACATAAGCCACACAGTTAAAAAATACATTTAGAATAAAGCATTCAGAACAGGCTGAAACCTAAACATAAAAAATATTGTGTTAAAAGTTTGTTACTACGGCGTCTTCTTGTACTCTGTAGGCAGAGTTGAATCGAGCTGGTTGACAAATACCAGCTACAAGTAAGGCTAATGTCAGTTAAAGTAGCCTAAAACCGGAGGTCTAATAATTTAGAAGCTGCTGAGCTGGAAGCTGTGGGTAGAGTAATCAGAGGGATCAGGTGACTGATAGTGTTTTCTCTTTTGATTTTCTTCCCTCCCACAGTGAAAAAATCACAATGACTCTGCTGCTAACAAATTAGCGTTTAAATTTTCAATTCACTTCAATTTTATTTATAGCTCTAATTCATAACTCATTGCACTTTTCTAATAGAGCAGGTCTAGTCTGAACACTTTACAACATTATAGACACACATCCCGTTTGTCCTATAGTTAGTGTATTCCGAGTTAGTCTTAATATTCTTTGTTTTTAAATAAATGCTTGTGTTTAATTATGCTGTTTTTTTTAATGCTGCATAAGAGTGAATCATTTGCCAACCTGTGATTGATAGTTTAGTGTATTTTATGAGACTCAGTCAATGAATTGGTTATCACTTCTCTTCATTAGGAAGAGTGGTGCCCTAAGGACTTTATTAAAGTTATTATTTACGATTATCTTTGATAATCTTCATAGTCAAATCTAATTGATTGCACCTACACAGTTTGGTGCCTCTTTAACCATTGTGAATTCCAACAGAGAGAGAGAGAGAGAGAGAGAGAGAGAGAACTGTTCTCAACTGGGACAGAGAAATAACTATTTTTTAAATAATACTAATGTAATGGTAGTTGTAATATTAATATTATGAATAACAGTGATAGGAATAATAATGATAATAATCAGTTCAGTTTAGTTCAGAAAACTATATTTATCCTCAAAGAGGCAATTAAGTTTGCAGTTGCAGATCACAGCATTAAACATACATTAAACACACAGGTCAAGTGCAATATGAAGACATCAGAAGCCGATCAGAATTTAGCATTAGTGCAGTTTAAAGGCAAAACATTTGACAAATCATACAACATAAAAAGAACAAACAACAAAAAAAGAAACAGCAATTGACGACTGACTCGACCTAATTACAATCTTCCTGAAGTGTTTAGCAGCCGAATGGCAGAGGGAATAAAGGATTTGGCAAATCGATTTGTTTTTCTGCTCAGGGCAAGGTTGCGCCTCCCAGAGGGCATCAGGGAGAACCTGTCTTTCAGAATGTGATCCGAACTGCCAATGATACATCTGGCCCTCTGGACCGCTTGTCTGCTCCATAAAAAGTTTAGGTTGGGCATATGCACAAAAGGTGAAACACAAGGTTTCTGTGCTGCTTTCACATAGATTTGAGTAAAATCCCCTAAAACCCCTTTAGACTGATTTCTCTGATCAGCAAATATGTTGACACGTAGATGTCCATCTACTATTTGTTTTTGTAGTAAGTTATGCATTTTCCCATCAGGCAAGAATCAGGTACAGTTCTACCCTATATTCAGTATGTGTTTGATTATACTGCTAGCTTTGTGACTCAACCCTGTCTAAATATCCCATGTTTGCTCTTGTAGTGACAATATTAAACCTGAGAGTCAAAGTGTCCAGTATTCTTAACACATGCCGTCAGCTTTGTCAATCATTTCACTGTCTGTAGGAATAAGTTTAGATTGAAAATAACCCCTAGGTTAACATTACAGGTTAGAGATATGTGGGTGTGGGTGTGGGTGTGTGCGTATGTGTTGCCATGAGAGAGGGCAGTTAAGGTCAAGTTTTGTTAATAAGCAACACACACAGGTTAACATGCGCACAGATAAACACAAAGTTGTCAAGTAACTTAACACGCCAAACCTTTAAAAGACTTGTCCTTGTGCCTGCAGATTTTTCTGTACCACAGTAACTGCTCATCTTTTGCCATCTCTTTGTGATTAAATTTGTCTGTACAAATAATTTTTTTTGTCCTGATGTGGATGGCCGCTGTCCTTGAAGCCACATCACTGAAAGAAACTTATAAATGCCATCACTATGTTTCAATTATTGCGGCAAATGCAGAAAGCTAAAGCATGTGGACTGAATAACAAGCTAGAAAATAAACTAAAGCAAAATTCAATCAAACTTTGATAAGTTGATGCACCTGTGAATACCCTCCAAACCGTTGAACATCTTTCTGCAGTAAATTTTTTTCTCTCTTGTTTTGCACTCACTCACAAAGCTTTGTTATGGTATATAGTCTATTTATTTATAGTGGTCAATGATGTGTCGTTCTCTCTCCCTTCTCTCTCTTTTTGACCAACAGCACAAAGACCCCTAAGCAGGCTGTGTTTGCAGGCAGCATGCAGCTGCTTGCTGGCATCAAGCTGTGCACAGGCAGAGTTCTCACCAACCACCCCCATTACGAAGATAAAGACCTGCGGGAGAGGACCAGACAGGTACTGTAAGCTGCACTATACTGTCCAGGGTTTTTCCTGGCTCAGAATGGTACGCGTACACTTAGGGATGGGCGATAGGGCTAATAAATAATTCCTCAATGTTTTTAGGCTAACATGCTGCGACGTACAATATATATCTCGATATATATTCTCTAGAATAACATACCGTAAATTCTCAAATAGTGCAAACATATGATCTGGTAGAATATGATGTATTGCTGTAGATTAAACTACCTAACAGTATATAAAGTAGTTAAAATTAGTACAACCATAAACATCTACAGCACTAAATGCAACATACACATTAATGCAGCAGTAATAGCAATCCAAAAACATCATAATTCACTGCACAATGAGTACTTTAAGTAAATGTTTCTATAATACATACTTTTAGTAAGGTTTAGAATGCATAACTTTTATTTGTAGTGGAGTATTTTCAAAGTTGGTATTAGTACTTTTGCTTAAATAATACACCTGAATACTTCTTCCACCTCTGGTTAGCACACACGCACCTGCAACTGCACCTGTGTGTTACTGGCCAAGCCTTCCCCTCTAAGAAATGTGGTCTTGTGTGTAACCTGTGTGGTGTGTAGCTAGTTTGTTGTGAAAGTGTGTTTTTCCTGGTGTGTCAGGGGTAGTTATGTTACTTTAGTCAGCCATAAAGTGTCCAGATAAGCTCAGGTTGCAGTATAATAGTTACTGTTAGGCTGTGTGTTCTGTTTGAAGTCAAAGAAATTAAATAAAGTCCCATCTTTTGTATGCTTCACAACAAAGTTGAAGGTAGTTACCAGCAACGAGTAACGTAAGGCTAATGCCAATCAAAATAGCCTAAAAAAGGACGTCTCCCAAATACGTTTTGCAGGCTGTGGGTAGAGTAATCAGAGCTATCAGATGATTGATCATGTTTTCTGTTGTCATAACGTTAGTGTTAGCTCAGTTGCTAACTAGCTAACTAAGTTAACATTATCTGTCTGGACATATGTGCTGTGAAGAGAAGAAGACACCATAAGCTAGTAACGTTACTTAACGCTAAAAAGGGACTTTTCATTTTTATTTCTTTCTGTCCGAAACATTATAACCAACTGGAAATACTCTGGTTTAGGCAAGGGGTACAATAAAACTTATTTTATTTCAAAAGAAATCACAGGAAGTCCTCTCTCCCATTAGCGTTCTCTTTCAACATTCGTTTCAGTATCTCACTATGGGACATGCTCTTTTTGCAATCCCCCAGAAGCTATTTTACATTACGTCAGTCTTGACTAGCACACAGACGTGACGTCTGTTCCCTAGAGGAGGGACTTCCTCCTGCTATAAAAGCCTGATGTCACCTTCTATCCTCAGTCTTTTTCCTCTTCTTGCTTCTAGAAGCAACCTCTTCTAGAAGCATTGGCATGGGAACGATCCTGGCGAGAACGGTTATAACGACTGATGCCTCTCGACCGGGCTGGGGGGCCACAGCCATTTTCTGCCTTTTCTGAGGGGGCAGCATGTTCTCATCAGAACCGACATTACCACAGGGGGCCTCGGCGACCCAATCCCCGGACACGGTATCTGGCTCTAGGGACATGGAATGTTACCTCGCTGGGTGGGAAGGAGCCTGAGCTGGTGAGGGAGGTTGAGAGATACCGACTAGAGATAGTTGGGCTCACCTCCATGCACAGGTTGGGCTCTGGAACCCAACTTCGAGAGAGAGAGAGAGGCTGAAATCTCTACTACTCTGGAGTTGGCTGGTCTGGGCTTGCTCATAGCTCCACAGCTCAGCCGCCATGTGTTGGAGTTTACCCCGGTAAACGAGAGGGTCGTTTCCCTGCGCCTTCGGGTCGGGGATAGGTCTCTCACTGTTATTGGCGCTTACGGGCCGAATGGCAGTGTAGAGTACCTGACCTTCTTGGCGTCTCTGGGAGGGGTACTGGAAAGTACTCCGACCGGGGACTCTACTGGGGGACTTCAACACTCATGTGGGCAGCGACAGTGACACCTGGAGGGGCGTGACTGGGAGGAACGGCCCCCCCGACCTGAACCTGAGTGGTGTTCTGTTATTGAACATTTGTGCTAGTTACAGTTTGTCCATAACGAACACCATGTTCAAGCATAAAGGTGTCCATCAGTGCACGTGGCACCAGGACACCCTACGTTGGTCAACTGATGACCACCTGGTGGTGAGCTGGATCCGATGGCGGGGGAGGAAGTTGGACAGACTTGGCAGACCCAAATGTACTGTGAGCGTCTGCTGGGAACGTTTGGCAGAGTCTCCGGTCAGAGAGATCTTCAACTCCCACCTCTGGCAGAGCCTCAACCAGATCCCGAGGGAGGTTGGAGACATTGAGTCAGAGTGGACCATGCTCTGCACCTCCATTGTCGACGTGGCCGCTTGGAGCTGTGGCCATAAGGCCCCCGTGGTCTGTCATGGCGGCAACCCCCGAACCCGGTGGTGGACCCCAGAAGTAAGGGATGCTGTCAAGCTGAAGAAGGAGTCCTGTCGAGCCTGGTTGGCTCGGGGGACTCCGGAGTCAGCTGATAGGTACCGGAGGGCCAAGCGAGCTTCAGCCCGGGTGGTTGTGGAGGCAAAAACCCAGGTCTGGGAGGAGTTCGGTGAGGCCATGGAGAAGGACTATCGGTCGGCCTTGAAGAAATTCTGGCAAACCGTCCGGCGCCTCAGGAGGGGGAAGGAGTGCCCTGCACACACTGTTTACAGTGGGGTTGACAATCTGCTGACTTCGACTGGGGACATCATGGGACGGTGGAAGGAGTACTTCGAGGATCTCCTCGTCCAGTTGTGGACTCCTCGGTGGCAAGGCACCGGGGGTGGATGAGATCCACCCTGAGTACCTCAAGTCTCTGGATGTTGTGGGGCTGTCTTGGTTGACACGCCTCTGCAACATCGCATGGCGGTTGGGGACAGTGCCTCTCGACTGGCAGACTGGGGTGGTGGTCCCTCTGTTTAAGAAGGGGGACCGGAGGGTGTGTTCCAACTACAGGGGATCACACTCCTCAGCCTCCCCGGAAAAGTCTATGCCAGGGTACTGGAGAGGAGAATTCGGCCGATAGTCGAACTTCGGATTCAGGAGGAACAATGCGTTTTTCATCCCGGTCGTGGAACACTGGACCATCTCTATACCCTTGCTAGGTTGCTGGAGGGTTCATGGCAGTTTTCCCAACCAGTCCATATGTGCTTTGTGGATCTGGAGAAGGCATTCGACTGTCGACTGTCCCTCGCGGCAACCTGTGGGGGTTGCTCTGGGAGTATGGGGTCCGGGGCCCTCTGCTAAGGGCTGTCTGGTCCCTATATGACCGGAGCAGGAGTTTGGTTTCCGTTGCCGTCAGTAAGGCAGACTTTTTCCCGGTGCATGGTGGACTCTGGCAAGGCTGCCCTTTGTCACCGGTCCTGTTCATTATTTATATGGACAGGATTTCTAGGCACAGTCTGAGGCTGGAGGGAGTCCAGTTTGGGGACCACAGCATTTCGTCTCTGCACTGGGGCGGTTTGCAGCTGAGTGTGAAGCGGCGGGGATGAGAATCAGCACCTCCAAGTCCAAGGCCATGGTTCTCAGCCGGAAAAGGGTGGCTTGTCCCCTTCAGGTTGGTGGAGAGCTCCTGCCTCAAGTGGAGGAGTTTAAGTATCTTGGGGTCTTGTTCACGAGTGAGGGAAGGACAGAGCGGGAGATTGACAAGCGGATCGGTGTAGCCTCTGCAGTGATGCGGTCGAAATACCGGTCTGTCGTGTTAAAGAAACAGGTGAGCTGCAAGGCAAAGCTCTCTATTTACCAGTCGATCTACATTCCTACTTTCACCTATGGTCATGAGCTTTAGGTCATGACTGAAAGGACAAGAATTCGGATATAGGCGGCCGAAATGAGTTTCCTCCGTAGGGTGGCTGGGGGCTCCCTTAGAGATAGGGTGAGGAGCTCGGTCATTCGGGAGGAGCTCGGAGTAGAGCTGCTGCTCTTCCACATCGAGAGGAGTCAGCTGAGGTGGCTCGGGCATCTGTTTCGGATGCCTCCTCGATGCCTCCCTGGGGAGGTGTTCCGGGCATGTCCAACTGGGAGGAGGCCCCGGGGAAGACCTAGGACTCGCTGGAGGGACTATGTCTCTCGGCTGACCTGGCAACGCCTCGGTGTTCCCCCGGAAGAGCTGGAGGAAGTGTCTGGGGAGAGGGAAGTCTGGGTGTCTCTGCTTAGACCGCTGCCCCTGCGACCCAGCGGTAGAAGATGGATGGATGGATGGAGATGGCTTACCTGGCATTCTGACATTTCTACAGGAGCTCCTGGATAAGGGCTTGGCATTCTCCACCGTCAAAGTGTACTTAGCTGCCATATTTGCATGCCTTGGAGCTTTGGGGACAAAACAGCAGGTCAGCATCCACTTGTGTGTCAAGTTATGAAGGGTGCACCTTGCCTTCGGCTGGTGTCAAGGAACCTGACAGCCCCATGGGAATTATTGATGGCGCTGGATTCACTGTCACGCCCACCTTTTGAGCCGCTGCAACAAGTGGAGCTTAGGACGCTCTCTTTAAAAACGCCTTTATTACGTGCATTGGCCTCTGCTAGTGAGCATGCAGTCCTTCATCGAGGATTCCAAGGTTTTACGAAAACCTAACCCCGCATTTGTGCCCAAGGTTTTTAACCTAGCGTTTTCATATCGTCCCATTGAGGTGGCAGCTTTCGGTCCCCTTCAATTCTCCATGCAGGAGCAGGAACGCCCCTTAATGTGCTCTGCCCAGTGCGAGCACTACGCGCCTACGTTTGTAAAACAGCTGGATTATGGACATCAGAGCAGCTGTTTGTGCCGTGGGCTGTTCCATGCTTGGAAAAACCTATCACGAAGCAGTGTTTGTCACACTGGATCGTGGAGGCTATTGCCATGGCCTATGATTGCAAGGGGTTGAGATCCCCAGTGGGTTTGTGTGCACATTCCACCCGCCGGTGTGGCTACATCATGAGCACTGTTTCAGGGTGTTTCTGTTGAGGAGATATGTGTGGCTCCCCGCTGGGCAACGCCTCACACTAACCAGATTCTACAGTTTGGATGTTACGTTGTCTCATACAGTGTTGAGCATGGGTTTAACACCTCATATGCCTATCTAGTAGGCCTGCACGATTCTGACAATCAAATCATCAAATTTTTTTAGCTTAGAATTGATATCACGAAACGATTTTTTTCTCATGAAGCGTGATGTTTATTACAAAGATGAACAAAACAAACTGGCAGTACCAAAAATATTTGTTTTGGCACATAGAAAATTGCACATCGCCACAAGCCTACAAGTTTTCATCAATATCCATGAGGGCTGTAACGGTTCACAACCCACGGTTCGGCACGCACGTGACCTGCGGATTAATTGCTCTTTTTTTTTAACTAGCGGATTAATCTAAATTGTTTAGCGATCGCAGAGTGAAAGATAGTTTTTCTGCTGATATTGCTTTTTAAGTAATTGCGTTATTTTAAACTGGATGCTGAGTTTCAGTGAAACTACACACAACAGCCATGTTCACCTGAACAGGGCATGTTAATAAGTCAACAATGGCTAGCAGCGGAGCAGAAGAACATGAAAAGCCTCCCACATCATTTAAATCGCATGTATGGTCCGATCCGTGACTCGTGATCCGTAATGTGATCCGAACCGTGAGTTTTGTGATCCGTTACACCACTAATATCCTTTTTGTTTATTTCCGAACTACAGCGCTCGCTCGACAACACGTGACTAATAGGTGCTTTGTCAGTGGCTGAGGGTGAAGTGCTAAACTTTGAGAGAGCTGTCTTTTCAAAATAAAGGCCAAACATTTTTTTTTTTAAATCGAAGTCATTTAAAATTAAAATCGTGAACAGGGTGAATTGAGATCGCGATTTTATAACGATTTATCGTGAAGGCCTAGTATCTAGCTGATTGTGTTCATGACCCGGTCTTCGAGGTAAGCTTGTCTGGCAATATGGGAGTCTCTATATCCCATAGTGAGATACCGAAATGAATATTGAAAGAGAACTTTAGGTTAAGGAATAAACCCCGGTTCTCTGAAACATGACTGAGCAATGCCTTCCTTGCCTGGAGCGATGAAGAGGTGTGCATACTTAGACTGAGGATAGTTGTTTGATAAATTCCTGGCAAGGAATTGTGCATGGATTTTTCATCGATATGCCTGTGCAAAGGTACTCAGAAGGCTGCTTTCTTAAATAAATAACTTTATTAAAGAATATTTAAGTTAAAAATGCCAAGGAAATACTCAAGTAAAGTACATTTAAATTTTACTAAAGTACATAACTAAATATTCTCTAACTTACTTTATCAAGCTGTGAGAGTCATGCTACAGCTTTGTTCCAATTTTGAACCATTATTTCAATGGATTGAACTCCACCATTTTTCTCGCTAATCAAAACATGTCATCTGTAGCAATATTTTGCTGTTAAATACATTACGAACATTAAATCATTGTTAACTGCTGCCAATTCAAGAGATGGACAGCGCCTCTGCTGTAAACGTTCAGGGAAAATGTTTAACGTATCTAGTGAAAAAAAACAGGCTCCTGTGACTCCAATATGGGGACGTTATTTATTTACTTTCCAGCATTGCATCTCACCAACTAGGTAACAATGTATCGTGAAGTCAGCACTCAAAAGACTCAAACCACCACCACCGCACTGTCGTCTGCTGAGCTGCAGAATGATTAAGAGATGCTCTGATGTTTAAAGTTACCTTTCAATCTGCTACTGACTGACAACTCTAGCTGGCTAGCTACTTCGCTAACGCAGCAGCACACAACAGTTGCAATAAGCATGAGGGATGTGACAGTTGTCAGGGACAGGGTTATATTAGAGTTTTATTGAAAGTGGAAAATGATGGGTTCATTAACTTTCCAGCAATGCATTCCACAAACTAGTTAGCAACTTACCGTGAACAAACTGCTTTGATCCCACTAGGTCACCTAGTGCACACGGCACTCTACTACATGTGCTGCGCAGTGCTGAGAGTATTGTAGCAATAGTGACGGCCCGCAGGCGGGCAGGCAGGCAGGCAGATCTTCAGAGCCAATCGTTACGCAGGCTTTCCGATCTTCAGAGCAGATCGTGACTCAGAACATTCCGGGCAAAACAAATGGTGGAGGTATCTGTTTTTACATCAATAGTGGCTGGTGTAAGGATATGACAGTGATTCAACAGCACCGTTGTCCTGCTCTGGAATATTTATTCATAAATTATAAACCTTTCTGTTCCCTCAGTGAATTTGTTTCCTTCATTCTGGTTGTTTACAGTCCACCCTAGGCCAACATGCAGGACACACAGCGCATGCTCACCTACCAGTTACTGTGTGTGGAGCAGACAAACCCGGACTCCTTAGTTATTGTCCTCAGTAGGGCTGCAACTAACGATTATTTTAATAATCGATTAATCTGTCGATTATTTTTTCTATTAATCGATTAATTGGATAGCATTTTTTAAAAAGCATTAATTTCCAACCCATTCAGTCAAAAACATAAGTGACAGTGCAAAACATTTTTTAGAAAGTGCACAAACATGTATGCTTTACATCTGCCAAATATATAGTCTTTTTTTAAATAAAGTGCACAAATAGATGTATATTTTTGTTTAAAGGAACCTGAGCTGTCGGAACAATAAATCTTTTTTTTTTTTGAGGCAATGCCGACACAGTTTGTGTGTGGTCATGTGACTGCATTGCTACGTCTGATTGGTGAAACATTCATGTGGCAGATGTACTGACGGCATCCCTGGCAAAAATAAAGCATAGAATATTTACAATAAGTGTAAAAAAAATAAAAGTAACGAGTCGAGTGTGGCCTAATGTAGCTGAGTAAGAGTAGCATTTCTTCTTCATATATCTACTCAAGTACAACAAGTACAAGTAAAAGGTATGGTGCAGTAAAAATACTCTTAGAAATAATTTTTTTAATAAAAAGTTACTCCAGTAAGTTTAACGCTCTGCTCCGCTTCGCGCTCAACTGCACTATTTTCATACATCTCCGCTTCTTATTGAGCGGCGTAATAGTCGTGCGACACAACGAATCGATAATGAAATTCGTTGCCAACTCTTTTAATAATCGATTTTTATCTATTTAATCGATTTGTTGCTGCAGCCCTAGTCCTCGGTGAGTTTAACAAGGGAAATCTCAGCCATTAACTCCCCAAATACACACAATTTATTAAATGCTTAACTAGAGAGGAGAATATTCTGGATAGCTGTTACACAAAAATCTGCAGTGCCTATCACACCGTCCCCCGCGCTGCACTGGGAAACTCTGACCACATCATGGTCCACCTTATTCCTGCATACAGGCAAAAATACAAAACTTCAACCTGTTGTGAGGTCATTAAAGCAGTGGCCCAGTGAAGCTATGGAGGACCTTCAGACGTGCTTGGACTGTACTGGCTGGGATGTTTTCAGGACTGCTACCAACAGTCTGGATGAGTTTGCAGTGGCTGTGACACACACACTGCTTGCTGATTGTTGCATGCTTATTGTGGTAGAATATATGATAGTGGTTGTTCACTCCCCTCCAGCAGGAGGCTGCAGTCCATCAAGACCAAAACCTCACCTTGTATGTGTAAAACTACTTGGGAATAGAGGAGATTCTGATTCTGATATTGAATGACCTTTTTTTTGGTAAGAGGAAGAAGCAGATTTACAGTACACTCACCGCCTATCAGAATGCAATCAGCATTCATGTTAAATAACAGAATCTAACTTGCATGAAATACATTTTTACAACTATACTGCTAGACACACAAATGGATGGATAAATGCAACCATGAATGTATGATATGAACACAGCGATGTATAATTAATGACCATTTGACACAGAGGATGCAGTGAGTGATTATTTTGGTTCGCAGTATTAACTTGTGTGAACACAGGAAACCATGTGGACAACTTTAGTAGTTACCAATTAGCACCGTTCAGCAACTGAGAAGTTTTGGAAAGTCGAGGGAGATTATTATTAGAAATGATTATTCCCCTGAAGTAATTTAGCTACCATACCGAGATCCTAATATTTATCTACGTTTCCTAATTGTCCTTATTAAGCTAAAGCATCAAACCCCAATGTCACAGAGAAATATCTGTTGTTTCACCTGAGTTTTGGCTGAGCAGGGCAGGCGTTATCTTGGACGGAAGAGGAGAAGCAGTGCCATTTCTGTGGGGCACTTGGTGGTTATCGGTTCCGCATGAAACTCCCCTGAGTTCCATGTTTCAGGCTGCTCTGCCGGTCCCACAGGGACGACTCTGGCCTGAGACGGATCGCTTCCTCTATAAGCAGGCTGATGAAGTTCGGTTGTGATGGCAACACATTGTGAGCATCTGCCAGCTTTTGGCTGAGTTTAAAGGTCATTATGGTCTGCGTTAGGACTCTCTGCACCACGTGACTGGTGCGTAAGCCCCAGGGTTTCTATTTTTCTAACTTGTTAGAGCTCAGAAATGGCAACATAAAACCACAAAACTTAGATGTCCACATATTTCAGCAATCTTTGTACCTCAGGAATGTGTTTTGTCTGTCTGCTTGTCGCTTAGAGCGGTGAGAGGAAGAGGAGGGGTCAGTGGCAAGCAGCTGAAACTCTATCCCAAATTATTGTGGATGTCCTAAAAGAATAGCTTTGTTAATACAAAAAGAGATCATACACTCTTCTTATATTGTTACTCAGTGTAACACACTGATTAATAGATTTGATTCTGCATGGCAAAGTCATTTTCTTTATTCCTCTAGTCTTAAAGTTTTACAAGTTCTGGTTTTCACTTGATGAATACCAGAGATCATGAGGTGTTCCATAAAAGAGGGTGGTGTCAGGTTGTGCTATGCAGAGCAAGTTGTAATTTACCAAACTGGCTTTGTTCATGCATTGGGAGTTTTTGCAGGCCCGCTGTAAATTGAGAAATTGTCATTCAGCCTTCCATTAGTGACCTGAGTTTGCCAAAGGTTATGGGACAGAGGAAGTTACCAGAGAAGGCTCATCAGTTTTCTGGAGAGCCCTGGTTTATGACTTTGAAGCCAGCTTTCAAAAAAGTCAAATTCTTTTCATTAATAAAGATCCAAAATGTTCATCAGGACCAGGGTTGATCATGCTACAGGGAGCTATTGAGATAGCGGTTTGTTTTCTGAATGCGTCTTCTCCTGTAAAATTAAAAGTAAAACACAACCAAATATCGTTATGTTAGAATGAAATAAGACAGACCTTAAATGTTTCGTTATTATACTTATAACCGTAAGATTAACTAGCTCTGCTGAGCAATAGAAGAACAACATTCATTCCACATCTTCAACTGATGAGGATGTACATCGCCATCAAGTGCATATTAAAAACCCTGTTTTTGAAGACTGGGTTTAAAACAAGTCAGCTCGATAGATTAAAAATTAATCTGGAGATAGCATTTTGTGCTATGGTTTTGGGTTGTGTTAGTTGTTTGTGTGGTTTTGTGGGTTTCCCCATCCCTCATGTGTCGTACGTATTCCTGCCGTTAGTCTCTCTTGCCCTGCAATAACCCCTGCTCGCTCCACCACTTACACACCTGGTGTCACTCTCCCTCCTCAGCCTGCAGCGTGCTGGTCCACTCCTCACCTGCAATTCATTCCTCATCAGCCTCCCCCTACATATCCCGGCTCACCTCCTTTGTTCAGTGTTGGTTCTCGCTGCCCGTTCAGTTTAAGTGTTTAAATTTATGCCTACCTGCGCGAAAGCCACTTTTCAAGCTAAGCTGATTAAATCAAGTGTTTCTCTTTGATTGTGTTTATTTTATAAATTAAATGATTTGTTTTAATGGCATCAACATTTTTTCAAATTCTTCCACTCTGTTGTATTTGTTTGTGTGAATCTTGGATCATGTCTTCACTGGATTTTTCTTCCCTTTTACTTTCACATGCCTGTTATTACTAGTCCAGCCAATAGACCTAGATATCTGTGTTACTCTGATATTGACTGGATTATAGGAATCTGAAATACAAAACTTGACATCCACAACACTGATCACAAAAGATGAACCAGGCTTAAACATGCTGTTAACACCACCACATAAAACTGGCTTATGTTTGTTTCTGCATCTGTATGTGTGTGTGTCTTCTTCACAATGAGCAGGAAGTAATGTGTGGGTCATCTCTTGGGTAGCTGAGCCTATGTTTTGCTTCCCAGCAGGAAGTCAGCCATGCTGAGCTGCGGGCGAGGCCTGAGTTTAGTGCGGAGCTCATTAATGATCCACGACACTGGTGCAGGCCTTCTGGGCTCTGTGTGTGTGTGTGTGTGTGTGTGTGTGTGGGGTATAAAGGAAGAAAACAGAGAATGCACTTTCAAACATTTGTGAGAAATAATAATGTAATGATGTTCCCAGTAATTTTCTTGGCTTAATTTGTGTCACTACAAAACAATTAATTAGTAAAGAAAGAACACAGTTATTATTTTTACATATGTGTTTTTTTTCCTCCTTTAATTTACATACCCAGCAGGCTGTTTTATTTTTGTGTAAGCTGTAGCACAAATACACCCTCCCTCCATAAAGCTACGTGTACGGGGTTTCCAAAACAGAAAAGGTCAAGTGTGTTTTGTCCAGAAAATCTAAGAATGTAGTGTATTTGTGGGGTTTTACGGATAATGTTGGTGTTATTCTATATTTTTTTATTTCACCAACAAATCCCATTAAAGGACCAAAACCAACTATGTCTTTACTCCAGCTCTCAATTACTCTACGAATTCCCTGCTGTGACTCTCAGCTTCGAGTCTATTTGTGTAAAAATGGGTCACAAATGTATTATTTTATTTTCAAAACGGATACAGCTGGGCACTGTAGATTTTAGCAAATGTTACTCAAACAGGATGAAATAGTGCATTTGTTGGGGACTAATTTCAGCAGTGGATTAATACACAGTTGGTGCTCTGAGTATTTACAGCAACAGTATGGTGCATTGACTGAAAATAGACTTGTGTGTGGTTATGGTAACAACGGAACATGTCACCCAGTGCAATGGTGTGGCTCATTGATTTCTTTTATTATTACTATTATTTGCGTAATTTATCCGTTTAAATCTGTGTGACACAATTTGTGTGAAATTGGTCAAAGGTTTTATTTCATCTGCTACAATTAAAAGATTGACTGATTCCAGAAAACGTTTTGTATCTTTATTATGCAATCTAAAAATAGTTTTGAGTGCTAAACTAGCAACCACTTAAATGGTATTAATATAGATATGTAACCAATTAACTTACTTAGTCTGATCATATATACTAAATTATCAATTTGGAAGTCGGATTAATAATCAAAACCAAAATTACTATATCAACAGCTGGTAAGAAACTTGCCAAGAAAGTTGGTCAAATACACACAGGTTTTCTGTTATTCCTCTCTTGCTGATGGCTAATCCACTCGTTATTTCAGCTAAAAAGTCCACTTGCTGTCAAGGTGACGGATGACAAACGCGACTCGTTTAGAATCAGCTTTGCAGTTTTGTTGCATCTCGCATGATAACGATAACTGCAAATGTTTGCCCATTTGAACTATAATAACGATACCTTGTTCATTGCCACGGCTGCTAACATTAGCATTGCTAATTTGCTATCATCTGTGCTCGCCGAGACGAGCCTGACCCCTATCACCTCTTGAGCAGGGGCACGTGCTTGCGCAAGTCATTTGGTACCACCTTGTGGCCACAGATGCACTTTGCAGTTTTGTTCCAGTTGCAGTTGCGCTACAAAATCAATAGGAGGATAACTTAACAAAAATTAGACTTACCTGAATCAATATTTACTGCCAACACTATCATGATCAGCGCTGTCTGATCACGGCCGGGTTTTCACGGATCCATTCAGACAGACCCGCAGCAATAAAACGGGACCCGACCCGTACCGTATAAAACGTGGATCTGAACCCGTATGGTGCCCGGGGTTCTGCCTCCGTATTTTCCGCGTGCACGAGCATGAACACACACATTAGGTCAGAAAGAAAGAAAATTTGTGAAGCGGGAGCTTTTCTCCCTTACGTGTGTGGTTATGTTTCAGGCCAATTGGAAGTATACTGTATGTAAGTGATCTGTGTAGGATAATAGTTCCAGGTTAGAACGGAGGATAGTTAATTTGCATGCAAGACATATGTTGGGGTTGAACAATGCATCACACGGCAACACCATTTGTTGGGGTTTCCCATGATTGAAGGGGCACTAATTTGCTGTTGGTGCAGTTAATTAGATTTGGCTTTCAAGATTATCAAAGATATTCATAAATAATGCTTTAAGGCTTCGGGGCACCACCCTTGCAGAATGAAGGGAAAGAATAGCCAATTAATTGACTGAGTCTCATAAAATACACTAAACTATAAATTTGGGACTCAATATAATAATTATATCAATAACCATAACCCCAAATTACCATTAATAGCTAATAGGTGAAGGATTTTGAATTCAGCATAGAAGAGGTTGGCTAATAATTGACTCTTGTGAGACTTAAAGAGACCAGCATAATTAAACACAAGCATGTATTTAAAAAGATAACACACAATCTACAGACAAAAGTTGTGTGTGTGTGTGTGTGTTTCATGTTCTTATATCCCGGCGGGGCCTTAAACCTGAATGCACACGGACCCATGGGGACTTGGGTCACTGTGGGGACAAAAATTGAGGTCCCCATGGGTAGAGACTGGTTTTTGAGGGTTAAGACTTGGTTTTAGGGTAAATGTTACAGTTAGGTTAAGGTTAAGGTTAGGGTTAGGTTTAGGCATTTAGTTGTGATGGTTAGGGTTAGGGACCTGGGAAAAGCATTATGTCAATGACTGTCCCCCATGATAGTGAGTGTGTGCGTGGGTGTGTCCAGGTTGGTTGCTTGGACATAAAATGGGTCGAACAAAGGAAAGCTAATTTAAAAAGGTGGTGAGGCCATAAAAAGTTAGCTTATGGTGAAGCTAAGGCTACATTAGCACAATTGTGGTGAAGCTAAGCAGTAGCTGCATGGCTAGACAAAAGGAATTGAAAGATGCCTTATAGGTCACCAGTGTCTCTGCTGAAGGCCAATTAGAAGTGTGTGTTTGTGTGCTTGCAGGTAAAGGTGATCTGTAAGCTAATAGTGCCAAGTTAAAAGAAGTTAGTTAGCAGGCGAAGACCCCGTGTGTAGCATCATAACTAACATCAATTTAGTAGTTGCTACAAGATTAACTTAATAGATTGAAAAGCATCACAACGATAAATCTTAATGAAATCACATCAGTAACGTCACATAAGCCAATTTAAACTAAACGGTTCCATACTTAACTATCCTACGTACCCTGTTGAGCTAACATGCTATGCCAAGTGGTTGTTACCAGACCGAGGGGAAGGAGAGAGGTTGCTTTGGGTCGTTGCTGCTCTGCTGGCCGGCGTCTCTCCGTCCGGGCCAGGTGGGGAAAAAAAATAGTGGTTTCGCTGTGGAAAGCATCTGTTGCAGTGTCCACGTGCAGGATTTCTCCTCAATATGTTCCTCACTGTGACCATATCAAATGCATGAGGTGATTGCTGATACCGTAACTGCACTAATAGATCTGCATCGATATCCAAAAGGAGGCTGGCTTGACCGGGTTTGCACAAACGATGGGTCACTTAACTGCAGTCAAAAGGCAATATACATGCCCGCGTTCAATCACAGCATTCTTGCTTTTACTAAGACGGCATTGATTTTATTTGCTCCCGCTCTGTCTTCTCCACGGACTTCAAAACTCCCTCTCGATGTTTTTAACAGTGGATGTTGCCAAACTGTTACTCTGATCGACACTGACACCATTAGAGACGCGTCTTTAATAGGTCCCACGTACGAGATTTCAGCTCAAATTTTTGGATTCGCAAATCCATTTTGCATACAAAACTTTTGGATGACATTTTTAAACACAAATTTTTGAGTGTGGATAGTTTTGCTCTCAAACCTATTTGATTACACGATAAAGACACAAAAGTATTAACGTTTTTGTTCTCCCTCTGATTTTGTTTCACTCGTAATTGTTTTCAATGTTGTAATTGAATCCGCACCAACTTTTATCAAAACCCTAATTCTGAAAATAATTAAGTAATTAAGTTCCAGGAGAGACCTTTCTCTCCTTCCAACAATATTGGTGTTACATTATGAAGCCAGATAATCTTAAGGTAAAAAAAAGAAAAAGAAAAAAGCAAACAAAAATCCACACAAACCTAAATAAATCCACTTCCATTCTGTGTGTGTGAGCAGGTGTATCAGGTGTATGCTCGCCGGTCCCCGGAGGAAGTCTATGGCATCCTGAGGACAGTCGGGGCTGACTATGTGGTGCTGGAAAACAGCATCTGTTACGAGCGGAGGCACAGGCGAGGCTGCAGACTGCGGGACCTGCTCGACCTGGCCAACGGACATGTGGGTGGCATTTATTTAACGTGACTCATCACTCAGTGTGTGTGTGTGTGCGTGCGTGCGTGCGTGCGTGCGTGTGTGTGTGTGTGTGTGTGTGTGTGTGTGTGTGTGTGTGTGTGGCCACGTGTTCTGTCCCCTCTGCCAACTTCTGTGACTGGGTGAAAGCTCTCAGCCTCCACAAAGATCAATAGTCTCACTTCTCATCTGCACGTCACTGTCTCTCACTCTCTCGCTTTCATTCCCCTTACCCCTCCCTCCACCTCTCCTTATTTTGATGTTGGATGCCGCACTCTGGCTATTTGGATTACCAGAGGCGAGACTAGCTTCAGTCTGGCTGTCTGGCACAGTGTGGTGTAAGACACATGAAACACAGTCCGTGTGTGTCTGTCTTTGTAACGGCGTAAATGTCACACAGCGTACACAACATCTGACATCCAGACAGCTTTATTGAAGGAACGCTGGGTTTACATCTGTCTGTCTGTCTCTCTCTTACTTTCTTTTGTTTTCTTTCCTTTTTATTTTTCTTCTTATGTCATTCTGTCTTTCTTGTTGTCTTGTCTTTGTTGTCTTTCTATTTTCTTTCTGTCTTTCTTCCTTCCTTCCGCCCTCCCTCAAACAAATTGGAATTCTCTCCTGCATTCTGCTGCCTGTGTCTATCTCTTCAAACAACTGGTGGTCCTAATTATTTACAGGAATTGACTTTTTTTTTAATTTAATTTGTTTACTTATTTTCTGGGTTTACTTTAAGGGTGCTTTGGGTTAGGGTAGTAGTTGTATATGGAAATGTAATGACTCAAACAGCTTCTGATTTCTGAAAACAAAATAAAATCAAGTGCCAAGTGTGGCTTTTAAAGCCTCTGGAAAAAAAGTATTTCTCTGTAACGTAGAATATCCATGACTAAATAAGGAACAATCAATTAAACTTTGGGGAAAAAGATTCTTAGATAATTTTTATTAAAAGCAAAACAGTCAAAAATCATCAGGACTGCTTGATTAGCATTGATAGTTACCTAGAAACAGAAGCAAACAACACCAACCACGTTTTGATTTCAAGGTTGCTTAACTATGATTGGTGCACATATTTACGTGACGTCAGCTTTTGTCAACTCAGACTCCAGCACACCTTGAAACGGCAAAAAAACCAAAGACAAAACAAATGACAAAAATCTCTCGTGGAATAACCAAAATTGTTGCAGCTTTGGTAGAAAATAGTTTAGTTGTGTAGGATCCAATCAAGTTGATTTAGAAAATAGGTTTTCAGGGCCTATAAACCTTTTTTTACAGATGATGAGCGGCTTATTAATTTTTTTGTTCTTTGTAGAACTGATGGGTTAAATGTCAAATTAGTTTGGTCACTATAGTACCAAATAAAATATTTTTTTGATACAAGCATAAAGAACCATTTCTAGTGTCTAGAAGAAAGTCAATAAATCGAGCATCTGTATGTGTTTAAGTTCCAGGACTCCATCTTTACGTGCAATTTAGGGGCAGCATCTTTACATTTAATGTAGAGCTGCACAATTAATTGAAATATTTTCGAAATCAGGCAAAATATGGCTAAGTGCAATATCCAAATTTCAGAAGCTGAAATTGTTTGATAAAGGTAAAATGTGTGACGAAATAGCATTGCAATTAAGTACTGTAGTGCTGCAGAGATGCCCTGGCATACAAATCGTGTTCTCCAGATGTAGGAAAACATGTTTGTTTGGTACAGACCGCAACAAATGTCACGTCGTCGTGGTTTTAATAGCTTATTTTAGTGAATAATGTAGTTCATCAGAATCATTACACGGAACCACTTTAACTATTCGTCTAGCGATATAATTTCAGAGTCATCAATAAGCCGTTTCTCTTGGTGATCAGTCAAGAGATAACGCACCAATTAGCTGGGAGAGAATTAACCTGAACTCAGGTAGCAAGAGGTAAAATAAGGAACGGATACGTAAAGTGACTGAAAGTAAGTGACAGAAAACAAAGGGCAGCAACTTTGTACATAGAACATTTATTACTCACATACACTACTAATAACTACCAGACACACAAATGTATGGACAAATGCCACCATGAATAAATGCATTATAGAAGCTGTAAATACAGCGACAGACAATTGATGACTGCAGATCAGTGTGTACCAGATAAAGCAGTGAATGATGGTAAGATGTCATAATGTGTGGAAACGCAGGAGGCAATGGTGTCTGATGTCAGTGGCTCAAAACTTTACTCCACCCACCCTAGATCTATTCTGTCTTAAATATTTTCTTTGTTACAATTCTTAAAAATAATAAAGTTAGCACATGTCTAATGTTTCCATGCTTAAAAGGTTGACCTTCTCAGTTGCTGAAAGACACCCACCATATTTTATGAGTAAACTGAATATTATCTACTTATATTATCTACTTTGCAATAAATAGGTAATAGACTGTTAATCCAGGTTTGAATGGCAATCATGTTCAACATCTGTTATTATGACAATATGTTACAAAAACCAAAACAAGGTGGCTTTGAGTTGCAAAAAGATGGAGGTGCTTTTATTTTCAAAAACTGTGAGAAAACAAAAAATTGTAGGTACACAAAAAAAACAAAAAAAAACTAGACATAATTGCCAATAGCCACAAAGTGTGTTTCTAGTCAATATCTGGTTTATAGCCACCCTCAGACTGACTTTCTCCCCCCTAGCCCTGGTGGCCAGAGGTTTAAAAATGCTAAGCTCCCCCACCTAGACCAATCAACCACTGATCAAATCAATTATTTTCCATTTCCCCCAATCTGCAGTTTTACTGCCAGTTCTTACCTTAAACAAATACAACTCGTTATAGGAGCCACCACTTCCCAGTCCTTAAATAACCCCAACACTTTGACACACTTTCATTAGTAAAGTAACATCACCTACGACCCAGTATGTGTGGCCGCTGTCGCCTCTATATAAGACAGCACTATGCATCGGCTCTGTTTCAGACCCTGGGACAGTGCAGGAGAATACAGTGGGGATCGAAAGTTTGGGCACCCCAGGTAAAACATTTTATTAATGTGCATATAGAAGCCAAGAAAAGATGGAAAAATCTCCAAAAGGCATCAAATTAAAGATTAGACATTCTTATAATATGTCAAAAGTTAGATTTTATTTCCATCATTTACACTTTCAAAATAACAGAAAACAAAAAAATGGCATCTGCAAACATTTGGGCACCCTGCAGAGTTATTACCTTGTACTGCCCCCTTTGGCAAGTGTCACAGCTTTTAAACGCTTTAGGTAGCCAGCCAAGAGTCTTTCAATTCTAGTTTGAGGTATCTTTGCCCATTCTTCCTTACAAAAGTCTTCCAGTTCTTTGAGATTTCTGGGCTGTCTGTCACGCACTGCTCTTTTAAGGTCTATCCATAGATCTTCAATTATGTTGAGGTCAGGACATTGTGAAGGCCATGGCAAAACCTTCAGTTTATGCCTCTTGATGTAATCCACCGTGGATTTTGAGGTGTGTTTAGGATCATTATCCATTTGTAGAAGCCATCCTCTCTTTAACTTCAGCTTTTTCCAAAATTTGCTGAAATTTTATTGAATCCGTTTTTCCTTCTTCTCGTGAAATGTTCCCTGTGCCACGGGCTGCAATACAACCCCAAAGCATGATTGATCCACCCATGATACTTAACAGTTGGACAGAGGTTCTTTTCATGAAATTCTGTGCCGTTTCTTCTCCAAACGTACTTTTGCTCATTCCGGCCAAAACGTTTTATTTTAACTTCATCGGTCCACAGAACTTGTTTCCAAAATGCATCAGGCTTGTCTATATGTTAATTTGCAAACGCTGATTTTTGTGGTGAGGACGTAGAAGAGGTTTTCTTCTGATGACTCTTCCATGAAGACCATATTTGTAGTACAGTACAAGGTATTAACTCTGCAGGGTGCCCAAACTTTTGCAGATGCCATTTTTTTTGTTTTCTGTTATTTTGAAAGTGTAAATGATGGAAATAGAATCTGACTTTTTTTTTTTAACATATTATAAGAATTAATTACATTAATACAAATTTTAACTTGGGGTGCCCAAACTTTCGATCCCCACTGTAAATATCAGATCGGTATTTCGGTAAAACCCATCCTTTTAAGATGAGTATAAATAAACTGCTCCGAGTTAACTAAACCGTGACATGGTGTGTCTTTTTTGTCTAACATACTATATGACTGCAGTGGATGCGTGTAAAGTTGTGACTGTAGGCTTATTGTGATTTATTGTGGTGCGTGCGCTCACCACAAGGGCAGACGGGAATAATGTCTTTCTGGATGACCGTTTACGAGTAATTACTGAGTGTCTTCTTTACCGTGTGCTGCCCGCAATCAGTGACGGGGTCTTCGTCACACAGCGCACATACAAATGTCCTTACGTATGCATACACAGCCCTCTAACAGCAAATGAAATAGTAAAATAAAATGAATACATGTCAGTGTCAATAATACAACGGAATATCTTCGATCACCTTGCATGAAGGGAATGTGTCGCTGCTTTCTCCACACTGGAGGGATGAACAGAGGAGGGGTGACAGGCATTCCAGACCAGGCACACATGCACCCTATCAATAACGGATTAAAAAAAAAAATGTTCATCAGAATCTGCCTCACTCCACTACATGGCAATCAATGATAAAAAAAACCCCTCTAATTCTTTAAAGTAGTCCTGTAGAGTTTCTGCCAGATCCAGCTGGCAGGAGCGCAACGAGAAATTAGGGGCTGTCGATCACCCTGTTGATTTACAGCAGCTATATCTCAAATGTGTTGATGTATTTATTAATGCAGGGCCCCGAAAAGAATATACATTGTTGTTAACCTTCTGTCATTCTTGTTGCTGTTGATGATGCCATGCTCATTCTCTGTACCTTTTAGATCATGGACGGGCCGGGAGAGAATGACCCAGACCTCGTACCCGCCTCCCACCCGCGATTTTGCGAGGCCATCAAGACCGACGCAGCGGGTTACGCCGCTCTGTTCACCAGAACATTCCAGAACAAAACCTTCCACGTGTACCGGGTCAAGAAGAAACGCAAGAAAAATGGCAAGAGCTCGTCAGAGCCCAGCGCGACCCAGTAGCAGGAGCAGGGCTGCAAGAAAAAACCTGCCGGAGGGGAGAGAGACGAAGGAGGAGAAGGGATAAAAGCACAGAATCCTTGCTGTTCCTCTGTCTCCTCTCTGCACTGTGCCCAGCTGTGATCATGCCCATTATTATTTTTAACACAAGGCTCTGTGAACTGTGGTGTTAGAGCAGTGGGCCGGTTCAAGCTTGGGGATACATTGTTTTAGTTAGTGGAGTGTGGAAGCACCTATAGGAGTCCTGCTTTGGGCTGTTCTGTCGCCACCAGCCCACCCTGCCCTTCTCCCAGCTCTCAGTGGTGCAGATGAACAGAAACAACTACCAGACCTCTAAGCAGGGCCTGGAACACCAATACAACTACTAATAATTTAGTTTCATTTGAAGTAGTCGGACAACAAAATACTATTCAAATACCGAGATTTATTATTTTCTCTTTCATACTGAGTAGGTTGGGTGTTCAATAGCATTCATCAAATCTAGATCCAACATCAACTCTACTCATCAAATCAGAGTCCTTTATTAAGTTTTAACACATTTAAGCCACAAAGGTCATAAATCACTTGATATTTAAAAGTTAAAGATCAGAGATTGAAATTAAAATATTCAGTACATTGTAATAAAAAAACTTTTCTAGATATACAATATATTATTTCCTATTGCAAATGGGACCTGTTGTGCTATTTATCAATTGCGGATATGATAAACCACACCATCTAGATTGTTTTGGTGTGAGTTGCAGAGTTTTGGAGGTATCAGCCGTAAAGATGTCGTCTGAATTATTTGAATATAATGGGACGATATGGCACTTGGCTTATGCTGCTCAAAGTGCCAAAAAAGTACATTTGAAAAACTCAACAGCAACGTCTGTTTCCGGACATCATGACGCGGCTACGCAAGATAATCCACAGATCTGTTGGGAGCAGTTTCATGTAGGGACTGTTCTTTCTACCGATAGTTCGAAGAATGCCCACAACAAGGTGTTCATTTAGAAGTTTTAAGCATCGACGTTCACTCTTGACCTTGGAAATAGTAGTGTGACTACACAATGCTTACTAGGCTTTTGCGGAGCTTTCAACCATATCGCACAGCTTTCTAAAAGCGCTGTGGATGAAACAAATCTGTCTCCACGAGAACTGTGCAAACTACATCCACCGAGTCGGGGCTGTGTTGTTCAACTACTTTTTTCTATGGTCCCAAATAAACTTACAAAAAGTCTTTTCTGACTTTTCCAAAAAGCATTTTTGACTGTGTGGTAGCGTCCTGTGTGTACTGGAGGTATATTTTCAGCCGGTGGAGTTTACGAAGAGGGTCACAGCAGGAGAAAGGTTGCACAGTGGGGGTCTTACTCAGCTGTGGTACCTGCGCCGAAAAAGCCACGTTGAATAACTTTGACCATTAGCTTGACTCAGGCTGGACTCAGATCAGATGGCACATTTTGCGCCGCAGTGATAGATGTTATCAATTACCCCTGAAAAGAAAAACAGAAATGATTTTGTTAGCTTCGAAATCCCGCCTGGTGGAAGCAGGTTCCACCGGTGCTTAAATGTGTTTTTGCTCAAAAACTGAGGTCAAAGCCGGTACCAAGTGATATTTGTGACAGTGTTGTTGTGATTGCTGTCGTCTCTGTGATTCTCATCATCGGCAGACTCAACCTTTTCACTCTTTCTCACTTCTCACTTCTCACACACGCACACAAACACACAAAGCCACAAACACACATGAATAATGTAAGTGGCTAGGAAATTGCACCACGCTGATTCCCCGCCGCAATCCAAAATAGTTTGTGTGAGAGAGAGGGGGCCAACACTTGCATATCAAACTGAGGCTTTGTGGTTAGAAAAGAAAGTGGGGAGGGAGGAGTGGGGAGGCCAGAAAAGGCTCATATTTAAACCGCAGCGGAGGGGAGATGAGAGCGCATCAAAACATGGATTCGCAATGATCTGAGCCCCTTCCTCGTTTTCGTTTTCTTCTTTCGAACCGAAGGGAAAGCACAGGAGACGAGGCGATTAAAAGGTTGGAGCTGTGTCGGTAATTGTGGGCTGGCCAGTCAGAGTTGCCTGCTACAATGAGCCGTTATTTGTGGTACGACACACACACACACACACGCATTTTTCTCTCCCTCCCTCGTCTCAGTCTGCCTATATTTGTACACTTGTTAATAAGGACCGCTGTCTTTGATAATCCACACACTCGCAGATGCATGAACACTCCTGCGCACAGTTGTTGTGGGGCTTTTGAAAACGTGTTGTTCATAAACCGCACAGCCTCGTTGTAATGCATACCAATCGGATTAGTGGGAAACAGCACCGCTTGCCCCCCCCCCCCCCTCTCGCCTTCATATTGGATGTTTAATTTAGGAGATGTCTGATTGCTTTATTTGAGAGTGAAGTGATTCCATTATGTTTGCCTAATAAGAGTGTACTAATGTAATATTTTTTTCAGCATTCTTAATTTCCATACATATTGGGATTAGTAGTTCATTCGGAGTTGCGATGTCTGACTTTGGTTTTCTTACTGAAAAGGAGATGAGGAAAGCCATTAACGTGTGCACATGAAGAATTCAGTGCAACACTTAGGCTAATATTTTAAAGAACTAGTCGATGTTGCTGAAACCACCGTGGCCACTTGAATTCATATTTTGCTTGGTGAATGAGTTTGAATAGAGTGAGAGAGGGATTTCCTTTGCCATAAACCAGACTAAAAGGCCAAATTCACACCTCTATCTGTATTATTCCGAATTAAACATCAATTTCCTTCTATATAAATCTGTAATAACTGTTTTGTTCTTTCAGTCTTTGGATCTTGCCACTATATGGCCAAACGTATTTGGACAGCCTCTCATTGAACCCATATTGATAAAATAACCCAACTCAAGGACCACTTACTTAGTTCTTCTGAAGCTTTTGTCACAATTGAATGCTGCTCATCCTCAGATTGAGATTGCTCATTTGTTGTTTTTGTCTCCCTCCTGTTTTTTCAGATGTGTTTGTGTGAATATTTCTTTCTTTGAATCTTGTACTGTGGTTTTATATCTTTAAAAAAAAACAAAAACATTTTTGATACTGTAAACTGTGGGGTTAATACTATTACTGTCGCTGCAATTTCTTCTGCTGGAGTGAACGGAGCTGAACGGTTTGAAAAACAGTTGTAACTTACCCAGAATTCATAGCGAATTAGTTCTACTGAGGATAGTCAATAACTAGATGGCTTTGTGCAACAGATGCATTTAGATGTCAGACTGAATTCAAACTATTAGTTAGATCTAAGCCATAGTCACAGACTGACCCAGACTGTAATGCTTAATTACACCAATGTGTGATTGTTAATGATGGGTGTAAATATGCTGCTGAACAGCCGCCACTCTTCTGGGAAGGCTTTCCAGACTTTGGAACCTGGTTGAAGGGGTTTGATCCCATTTAGCCATTAGAGCTAAATGGGATCAAACACGTGGTTGAGGTCGGACGCAGATGAGGCCGGGTTCTCAGACACCGTTCATATTTGTCCCAAAGGTGTTGGATGGGCTTGAGTTCAGGGCTCCCTTGCAGGCCCACACCATTTATAATAGGCTGTAGACCAGAAGTATGTGTTTTTGTAAACACAAGCAGATGCAACCATAGACTGATACAGTTCTCACTTGCCAAAGTTTGGGTAAAGTTATCATTCAGCTGAAGTGTATTTTTTATCAGTGTTTGGCGGCATGTTGGTGCTGAGGCTTTGGTAAAAGTAAACTTAGATTTTATTGTTCATTTCACTGTAAGATCATTTGAATTCATGATGCACTGCAGTTACGGTGCATGTTCCAGTCTTCGACAAACCCTCTCACATCTCTCTGGATGATCCTACTGAACCAGCGCCATGGAAATTCAGGGAAACTAGTGAACGTGAAATTTCCACATGGAGTATAAGGGTTTAAATAACGTGTGATTCGGGAACACTATAGACTGTACACAGATTCAGAAATGACTGACAGGCTTTTTTATAAAGGATGTTCCTGGCACGTTTTGCTTGGTCAACACTCTTGAGTGCACACAGGTAAACGCAGGAAACTGATGCTCCATCAAGGCTACATAATGAACTTCATCACCTTGTACAAGTACATGTTCACTTGCATCTGACCAACAAGGAAATCAGTCATTGAATCCAATTAGTAATTGATCGTGTGAACACAGCATGTTGTCCAGTCAACGTAATTCACAGGTTATAAACAGTAGGTGTCGCCACCACCCAAGAGAAAGCAAGTTATACTTGCAAAATATTATTTATAATATGATTACACAGCAAACAAGCCATTTTCTGTGGAAAGGCATTAAAATCTCTAGGAAGCAGCCCATCTTCCTGAAGAATAAACGTGCGACATTAAAAGACAACAACAGCAACTCCTAAATTTCTGGTCAGAAGGCGCACAGGGTATATGCTTGTACGTTCATTTTTCACTGAGAGTATTTTGTGTTTGTACTGTACATTCATGTGTACTTACGTTTGTGTTTGTAATATTCTTTTTTATTTCAGTTTTTCATGGTGTTTGCTGGTTAAAGGAAGATGTTGCTGGTGAAAAGAAAACAATAAATACTGGTCAAACATCATTCAGAGTGTGGCTTATCTGTACTAGAAGATGGGAGCAGTTAAAGTTGAAACCATCTACTTTTGCATCTATTTGAAAAAAGGGATATGTATGAGTATGCATTATGTATGTGTGCCTTTGGTCATTCTCTACATTTTGCTCTGCTATTTCTTTTTCCAAGAATCCACTAAGACATGTTGTACGGCTGGGTTTTCTACTGAAGGACCTGTTTCATATCAGAAATAATACAAACTAGTAAATCTTTACTCTGCAATTAAAATAGTTCTCACAGTACTTTATTGGTGGAAGGGATATGTGAGATACCTGAGTCAAGTTGAAATATTTGCCAATGCCAGTGTTCGCTATTACACACGTCCATGTTCAATGGCAGTATGACCATTAAAAGTATATTTTTAGACAGCGTAATTTCCTGATTTGTCATCATGTATTATTTCCATTTCTTTTAATTCTCCAGTGTCTTTTTTTTCCAGATGCATTCACGACTCGGCGCAGTCACCGGTGCAAATAAACCAATTTATTGAGAAAAGAAAGATCAAAGCAAATGCAAAACACTTACATGGCTGTCCAAAGCTCATCACAATCATGATGATAAAAAAAAAAAAAAAAAGATATGATTTTGATTTAGATTTTTTTTTTTTCTCGGAAGCTGCACATTTTAAACCTATGATGCTTTTCTTGACAAAGCAATAATTGTAATTAATCTATCTCTGTATTTACAAATGAGGTAAAAACAACTTTTGTTCACAACATATCTGCACCCAGAACACAACATTTAAGTTATATGGTACAAATGAATGGTGGCGGGAAGTGAGTTGCTGCTCCTTACAGCTGCAGAGAGAGAAGTGAAGCATGAAACGTCTTCATCCCTCACCACGCCGCGTGGCTCAGGCTCGGCCCCGCGCACAGAGGGATAAAAAAGAAGCATCCCTCGCTAGAAAATTCCCACTGTCTATAAAAAAAAGAAAAAAAAGCCTGTGCGTCTTACTTTTTCCACAGCACACTGCACCCTCACCTGACCGCAAAGGCTCTTATTTTTAGAAGCCGCATTGTTGCCTCTGCTTTTCAGAAAATAGCATGTTTCTGGAAAGCCGCAATTTGGGAACCGACTCCTCTGTCGTCTTTTTTGAAAGTACCCGCAGTCCTTTGGTTTTTTCCAGCATGACATCAAGCCATCAGCTCCTATTAGGATTAGTTGCCTGACGTGTTTTCACACACTCCTACCCTTTAACTGCTCTCCGCCGACAGCCTCGGCTCTGCCAGCGTGAAGACGGATAAAAAGAGCACGGTGAAAGCGCTGCTGCTACTTCCAGCAGAATACACATGCCTGAAATGCCAGGTGAAGCCAGGCTGGCTTTTCGGAGGTCTGCAGAGAGAGGGTGGAGGGGTGGGGTGAGGACATACGACTTTTATATGTATGCTATTTGCTGCGCAAGAAACCGTCTTCAGAAAACCATTGCTCCCAGCATCCCCCCCTCTCTACACCTCCCTATAGAGCTACTGAGCTCCGTGGTGCACTGGTGGCACATTTCACCACAGAGGCCGGCACTTGATAAGATGGTTCCTCTCTGCCTCCCTTCCTCATTTGCTCTCTGATTCAACCCTCTACCCTGTAATAATCCGTCTTATCAAAGGTGAAACGAACAGGTCCTTTTCAGACTCTGCACTCCTCTTCCCCTTCGCTGCTTTTTTTTTTTATTGTTCTTTGCCTATTTGTTATTTGTTCTTTTTAGACAAATTGTTCTCGCTGGTTCCACAACAGCAGAATTTCTTTAAGCTCGTTTTGTAGAGTTGAAGGGAAGGGAAAAAAGATCCATCAGCCTGATGTGACAAGAAAGCCAAATAAGAGGAACGCTTGCCATTGTGCTGGCATTTCACAGCTAGGATGATAACTGCAGAGTTATTATTTCCTTGCAATTTTCTATCAGTCCATTTTCCCACAATCACAATGATAACACTGTTTAGGCCAAGAGTATATGCAGTAATTTAGCAAGGGACAATAGATAAATGTGTGTGTGAATTGCGAATGCCACAGGTATCACAGCTCAGAACTATATATATGAATAATCATTATAAATCTCCTTCATCCTCCTCCTCTTCCTGTTTGTATTTGTTGAGTAGTCACCTTGGCAAGCTGTTTGACATGGTTTGTATTCTACCAAGCAATCGTCTGTTAAAGTAGTCTCTCACTGACGCCACATTTGGTATGCCTGAGGAAGAGCGTACGCAGAACAGAGCAACAGAGCAAGTATTTCCTCCTTCCTGCGGTCCGCACGTCCGCTCCCATTTCTTTGTTACAAAGCTGTTTGAATTTTTGTGCACCCTCCCTCGGGTGAGGGAGGAAGGAGTGGCGGAGGAGCGCAAATGAGAATAGGAAATCACAAGACGAGGGCGCAGTAGTAAGTAGAAAGTTTGATGTCTTACAACCCACAGAGTGTTGAAACTTGAAACACCCAACCAATACAGAATTACTCAACCCAGCGAAAGACACATTACCAGAAACAAAACAAAAATCTCACACTGCAGACCTCAGTGATGGTCAAAGCACTTTTTTCTCAAACAAACATTGACAGAAGCTGTGTACAGCCAGGCAGCAAGAACACAATGTGTCCACTATATACTGAAAATCCAGACTCTTTGTTATATGGGCTACTCAGTATGATCCCACTCATCTTCACTGTCTTATCAGGCAACAGCGCAGTGCGGGATATATGTGAGAGTCCTTTGTTCATTTATAAAGATTAAATTCAGCAGCAAGCTGCTACAAAATACATTTGATGTGGGACTGATTTGCTCAGGTGTAAAAAAAAAAAAATAAACCCCAGCCAAAACATTTTCATTTCACATTTTAGGCCTTCAGCTGACACTCAAGAGTAGCTCACAATGAGCGTTGGAAAATAGAAGAAATGTGGGGTTTTACAGGCTGCGACTGAAACAGATTTTTCCAACAGTGAAGCTAAGCTCCATCATGATGAGTAGCCCGGGTAGAGAGTAACGTTCGTAACGTAAGACTTTAACCTGACGGGCAGGTTTGATAACATCTGCTCCGGCAAAGTTGTCGTCCAAGGGAGAGGGAGCGCAGAGTGACAGGCTCTTTTCACAGGGACACTTTCATCTGTCTGTTAGGCCACCAAGTTGATTGACGGAGCTCATCATCCAATAAATACAACACCTGTGTCAGTTGTCAGCGAGTGAGGGTTGTGGAGTGAGTCTCTCTGTCAGTCAGCCTCTTGCTGTTTTCCCACCTCGGTCCCCGCTAAGCGTCTGCTAATTGACCCGTTATCAGGGTCCTATCAGTTCGGTCACTGTGTGTCTGAGCTCAGAGGTCGCTGGCCTCGGCTCGCTCATACAGCGCCCGCAGCTTCTCAAAGCGAGGCCCCCACTCCCCGAGCGTCTCCTCCCTCCTCCCCTCCCCTACCCCGTCTCCGCCGCTCCCCCCGTCAAGCCCCGAAGAGCTGAAGGAGCTGAGGGAGCCGGCGGGCGAGCCCCCTCCCTCGGTGGAGAAGACCTGCAGGGAGTCGAAAGGCCCCGTGTCCGGATGCTGGTCAGCGTCGCGGATAATCTCACACAGGTAGCGGGCCAGGTCCTGGCTGGAGAAGGACAGGGAGCGGCGGGCCAGGTGAGAGGGGCGGGCCTGGCCCTGGGCTGGAAGTCTGGTGGGGGGGACGTCCCGACGGAGGCTGGTGGTGGTGGTGGCGGTAGAGGAGGTGGAAGCTGCCGAGGGAGGCAGGGTGGTGGAGCTGGCTGTCCGGCTGAGTGGGTCCAGCGGCTGTGCGGAGGCTGGGGTGGGGGGCGCCTGGTGGAGTAGGTGGTTGTGGTGGTGGTGGGGGGGGGGGGGGGGGGGGGGAGGGTGGTGAAGGGCTCTGGAGCGGCAGTACTGGACCGACTGGGCCGGGCTCGGCTGGAGGGACTTCTGTAGCTCCGCCATGTCGTAGGCATTCTGGACACCCACACAGAGGAAAAGTCCCAGTTAGTACAGAAGCAATAAAAAAAAAAAAAAAAAAAGCAGAGGTAAGAGCAAACAGAGGAGCAGGCAAAAGTAAAAGACTGAGTGTTTAGGGGAGAGAGATGAGGCAGGAAAATATGAAATGTGACAGAGAGAGCAGAAAAATGAAAAGAGAGCAGAAAAACAATCAGCTCTCCCCAGTACATCTCCTGTGAACGTTCCACCTATTTAAGTTTCCAATCTATCTCCGTTTACTGTCTGAGAGAAGTCACCGTAAT
Source organism: Coreoperca whiteheadi (assembly GCA_011952105.1). Lineage (NCBI taxonomy): Eukaryota > Metazoa > Chordata > Actinopteri > Centrarchiformes > Sinipercidae > Coreoperca > Coreoperca whiteheadi. The sequence goes on along the minus strand of CM022485.1, from coordinate 31,005,928 downwards.
TCTGAGTATCCGTGTGTGCGTGTGTTAGTGTGTGCGCGACCAAGAAGATCAAAAACACGAGTGGAGGTGATTCCGAAAAGGAGATGAAGGGCGATTCTCTTTCTAGCCATCTCTTATGCGCACTGGTGCATTGGGGTTTGGGTGCCACCGTTAGTTCCACACACACTGTGACAGCCAATCACTTCATTACCAATGTGGTTCCACCAAAACTGTAACCACGGCAGCAGAGATGGAAAAAACAAACAAAAAGGGGATGTAGGAGGAGGAGGAGGAGGAGGAGGAGGAGGAAGAAAAGGTACACATGGAGGAGGTGTGGGTCGCTTTGTAAAACTGATTATGTGATGAGTGGAAAGTGCTGTTTTCATTCCTCCAGAGAGCTTTCAAACAAGACTCTTGAGAACTAACTGCAGTAGGAGAGCCGAGCTGTGTGTGTGGTTTGTACGTGTTTGGCTGCAGGTGATTAACAGTATAGAGGACAAGACCTTGAGGGTATGTAGGTACTGACAAGGTGTGACAACAATCTGTGTGTGTGTGTGTGTGTGTGTGTGTGTGTGTGTGTGTGTGTTAGCGACGTAGCGGCCACGTGTGTTTGTTTCAATCAAAGCTGTGATATTATTCAAGCTCTCCTAAGTACTGTTGAGTGCTTGTGGGTTACAGTGGCTGTTAGAGAGAGGTGATAAGGATTTAGCGTGGGCCTAATTAAAATGCTAGGATGCGCATGCACGCACACACACACACACACACACACACACAAACACACATGTGGAGGATTCCATTCCAAATTGAATCGACTGAGTCCACTATAAAGCACCCAGTGCTGTGTATTTCCAAAATAAAAGTCAGTCAGTCAGTCATTTTCTACCGCTTGTTCCCGTTGGGGGTCGCGGGTCAAAATAAAAGTGATTTAAAAAAATGATTCAGTTGAAAACATTTCACCTTCATGCAAGTACAGTACCATAGTGGTTTAATAGCGAGTATCATAGTGAGTACTTGCTAGTAAGTAGTTTCTGGGAGTTAGGGTGCTTCTGTGTGAGCGTTCAAAGTGAGAGAATCCCCACAAGAGGTCTCTTTGTAGCTTCCTTTGTTAGCTTTGCCATGAGAGAAAGGGTAGACTGTACGTGTGTGTGTGTGTGTGTGTGTCTGAGTGATGTACCTGGTCCTCCTCCCCGCCTCCCTCCTCGTCATAGTTGAGGACGTTCTCCCGGATGTCCTCCCAGCCGTCGTGGTGGGCTGAGACGTGGTAGACGCCTTCCTTCAGCCCTTTATAGCTCCTCCAGCGAGTGTAGAGGAAAATGCCCAACAGCAGCGCTGGAGTTAAGACAGACAGCGGCGGACGCTCATCAGTGCAGGCATTGGCATTACAAATTAAATGATTAAAATCCTTCAGCCAATTAAGGTATGGCCCCAGAGAGAGGTGCTCTTTTGATGGAGCTGGCCTTGAGCATCATTTGCCAGAAATGTGAGCTGAAATGTGATAAGTTGCAGGGTTCAACTGATAATGATGCTTTAGGGTTCAAGCTAACGAGTTATTTTGTGGCAGATATTTGCCAAAATAGATCTCAAGGAGTGAAAGAGGTAACTATTTTACTTCGCAGTGTTTTACACATTCTTCCCACCAAAACAGTCAAACACTTTCTAGGAAACAACCCCCCCCCCCATCCAATTCTATTTACAGGTGGAAGAGAAAGTCAAAGATTCCCAGGCAAATTGGCATGAGAGTAGTTGTGCATCCCCAGGAGACCAGTTCCACTGGAGCAGGTGTTCCAAGTAGCTGAATTGGATACAACACTTTTTATGATACAACAAGAAGAATGCTTTAGGTTGTTTTAAACATTTTTTTATTAGTATTTGTTATTATTATTATTGTTTAATTGTTTTTATTCAATTTCATGCCTTCCACGTGGAAGCTGGTGGAAGATACAAATACAAATTTTATTTCAATTTCATAATGCCTTTATATATTATGCAACATAAAAATCACAAGTTAATGTGAGGCTAACATGAAAAAAATACAGTACACACACACAAACACACACACACACACACACACACACAAGACATAAATGTACAGTCACACCTACAAGTATCTAGGCTTTGTTTCGATACATCTCAGTCTCCTGTAATGTATTTCTTCAGATACATTTTCCCAGAAAGATTAGTGTTGGGAATATGATGATGATTATAACCGTTAAAATATTCCCCAGGGAGTTCATGCCCTCTCCTGTTTAGTCATGGACAAGCTCTGTGAGAACTCAAACATTAAACTTCCCACAAACATCCTGTCTTCGCTTTCCTTTCGGGTCATAAAACCGACCCCCGCCACGACTCAGAGAGGACGCCAATAAAAGTTAAGTGACAACGTGCCAATTTATAGGCCTTACTACTACTTTAAGGATATCTGGACTTCATCAATAACCCATACAGGGAACAAGAAACAAAAGAAACCAACTTTACAATTCAGACATACAATAGGGAGATGTGTGTGTGTGTTATTGTCATAATAGCATGCTATAACGTCCCATTTATCTCTGGTGAAGAATATATTCATACATACTAAGACCCATATTGGATCCAAATTTTGTATTAGAATGTTATTGGTTAAAGGTTTCACTTGAATTTTCCCCTCTATCATGTTGGTCAGTTGTTAAAAATGGAATGAAACCAGATCATATCGGAGCTTGACATGACTGGCTCAACTGGCCAGTATCACGTTTTCATTTAGGGATAAAAAGTAAAGCTATTTAAATGACATATTAAAATGATGAGTCGCATCCTCATTCCTTTACATCTGCCAATATCTCTCTAGGTAAGGGTAATTATAACTGTGTGATTGCATGACAGGCCCTGCAGGCACAGAACATGCTTTAGATTACAGCCACTGCAGGCTACAGCTAATCACATCAGATGTATAGAATACTAACGATGCCCTGGCCAGCGGAAGCCAACGCAGGACAATTAGTAGTCTTAGTAGTTTTATTAGAGCTACTTACACACCCATTACTAATAGACAGTTTTGAAATGTGAATTGTTCACATTTATGTGGATACTCTAAGACTTCAGGAGGTGTTAACGTTAATTAAAACATGTATGCGGAGGAAAAGAAGTGGAAGAGCTCAGAAAAAGTGATTGCTTTCAGTTTCACTGCAGGAAAAAAGGGGATTTAGCTTTAGTAAAAAGCAGATTGTAGGCAGCACACACAAACACACACACAGTTCAACCAATCTGCATGTATTTCCCACTCTAGCATTGCTGTGACCTTTTCGGATGTCTAACAAATCCCCTGTGCCTTGTCTCATCTCAATCACCTCTTCCCTTAGTTAATACTTTACAATTCACTCGCCTTTCCATAATATTAACCTGTTTTACACCCACACAAACTCTCACTGTTCCACTCTGCCATTAATTCTTTTCACTTTAATTCAGCTGTGTGTTTTTTCTCAAATCAAACAACTGAATCAAAGGACTTTTTATCCCGCAGGAAGCGCAAAAGGAACTTGAATCTGGAGTGCAATGTTGAGATAATATTTAATCATTTACAACCATGTCATTAATTGAGCCAAACTGAATTATTGTCTGAGTCATACATATCTACAAATCTGTTTTTGCACTACAAGGGAGAGCTGTGTTAAATCACATTTGGGAACAGCAAAAATCACATACCGCAAACGATTTCAACTGGCAGCACTATAAATACCCTGGCTGTTCAAATCCTATTAATCTGAGGTAAGACATCGCAGTGAAACATCTGTGATGTTAAACAATTCAAACACATCTTTTAAACACGTGCTGCTCCTGTCTCTCCTTCGCCGTCAACCTCAGCTTTTGCTTTTTAAAGCCATGTCCTTCTCCGACATCACAACTAAAACTCAACAGCCAATCAATCCATCATGTAAGCACATCAACAGGCGGCACACAAACTCCTCCTGAATTGATAAAACCCATTAAACAGCCAACCCTCTGACAACTCTGTAAGAGTAAATCCACTCAGCCAGAAACCAGCTGCACAGTACAGGAGGAAAAATCAATATTCATTTACTGTCAACTTGTCCCCCTCACCAGAACTCCAGTCCCTGGCAGATTTACAAGATGAAATTGTTTCAAGAGATTCACTGTTTCGTCTTTAGAGTGGCATTGTGGCTTCTAATGGCAGTGAACAAGAAGGCGAAAAAAAAAATAAAGAAACTTTTGTTTTTGGCAGGAGACACATGTGGCTGACTGCTGCAGAGAGTGGCCTTGAAGTTAGACAGGCAGTGAATTGGCAAAAACAAGGTCACAGGTTCAATCCCCTGCCCCGACTGTAATGGTCCTCATTTACAGTGGGGTGCCCCTGAGTTTCCCAAAGACAGAAAAAAAACAAAAACCCCAGTGCTGAGCAGCTGGAGCAGCAGCCTGGAGGTTGAGGCTGGCGGCTTTAAGGCTGGGTCATATTAAATACTAAACATAAGAGCATCAAGCAACTGTCTGCTGAAAGAATCACAATGATGGGAATTCGCTAGAATTTCATTCACTGAAAAAGGAAAATAAGAAATAAAATAGAGTCTTATCACTGTCATCTTCTTATCAACAGTAAAAAGGGCAATACCAAAACTAGTGTTTTTAAAGACATACAGTAAGTCTGAACTTCAGATGGAAGTGATGGGTACGAGATTAAAGGTACCCTGCTGAGCTATGGAGCAGTGTTTTGATGAGTGAGTTCCTGTTTTGTTTTGTTTGCGTGCGCAAGAGGATGTACATTTAAGAGCATGCGGGTAATGCAATAAACATTATCTGCTGGCAGTTGCACGCTATTTAGCTGGTCGATAGTTTGCTGGCGATAACGCAGCAAAAATGTAGCAATTCCCCGGCATAAGGCGGGACGGCTAGCAAGCAAACAATGTAAATGATGCAAGTCAGAAGGTAACTCTAAAGAATAATTAGCTATATGTAGTGAGCTAGCTAACTTTACTTGTACATTTAATTAGCTGTGTGAATTATTAAAAAAAAAAATAGATAAAGGTTTAAAGATAATTCTGGTTTATTGCAACTCGGGTCTGATAGTCAGAGTTTTGGCCAGAATTCCTTGGTACCGCGTTAATTGCTGGGATCTGCGAAGGTAGTGATACTGCTAAAAAGAAGTCTGGCAGCACAAGACAGAAATGTTTTTAACAAGACCCAAGTTAGCCAAACTCGTGTACTTGGCTTTTTATTAATGTCAACCCTATGTTTGACTTTTTTAGTTAAAATACGTTTTATCAGTTCTGTTCTTTCATTGATGGGTATTTTATTGTTTTACCATACCCTGTACTTTTATTGGCTTTATTTTAATCACAGTGTTTAACTTTTTCATCTTGATTTTCCCATGTAAAGCACTTAAGTAACTGTTTTGAAACGTGCTGTATGAGTAAAATGGATTATCGGCAATCGTTTGACAACAGTAGCCCTACAGTATTATGCCACATACGCTGTTTAGAGACCAATGGAGGAACGTGCTTTGAAAGGTTTGAAAAATAGGCGCATTGGATATTCTTTATGTCATTGAAAGTTGTGCTCGGACTTGGACACAATTGCCAGACTACGGTGTCCGAGGGTGAGTAGATAATGCATTTTCCCACCATTTGGACCTTTCACGTTAACGTGAGGATTCACATTCAGAAACGATTAGATTTGTTGTTCCTGTCTTTCCGATGCGGGCGGCGATGTGCGTCATACGATTCCACGTGGCTTGCAGCTTAAAGCCCGCTAGGCTCTGTTTTTAGCATCTATTAAACGTCCTGCCCGATCGGTGCTGCGCATACGCAAGTCTCAATAGAGATGAGAAGGAAGCTCACTCGTTAGCTACGTCTCATTATCAGCTCCGGAAAAAACTACGTGTTTAATTCAACATTCATCCCCGGCAGCCCCCAGAGTCCTGTTGAAACGGAGTGGCTTAGATCGGCTCAAGGATTACATTTACAATCCCAAACGAATCAGGAAATAGACTTTACCTTTTTGTCCATTTTGCACAATTTGTTATTGTACAATTTGTTACTCTTTGTTATTTGTATCAGTGTTTATATTAACATGTTCATTTTCAATTAATACATTTCTTCATTTCATGAACCTCCCTTCCCTCCATTCCATTCTTTCCCCTAACCCCCGAACACATTCCAGGCATGGGAATGTTCCTTGCTTTAAGCCCTGTATACTGCAATAACGTCTGTGCATTAGGGCTTAGGCCTGTATGAGGGGGAACATCCAGCCCATAGTTAAGACTGAAAAGAAACTGTAAATAGAAGAGATCTGTTACCGCTTGGTCTATAGTGGTGGATTTTATGTCTTTATGTGTTTACACGTGCTTTCTGCTGTGTGTGTGTGTGTGAAGAAGTGGCTAGTGTGAGCTCCACAGGGAAGTGAGCAAGGAAGCTGGAGGTCAGAGTGTACAAGATGAATCTGCTCTGTTCAAAGGCCCTCTCTAGAGGGCAAACAGAGAAATGGAGAATTTGATCTGTATTTCTGACAGTGTATATATGTGTGTGTGTGTGAGAGAGAGAGAGAGAGGTTGAAGAGTGAGCCTGAAAAGAGAGATTATGTTTATTTGTTTACACTGCCTCCAAGGTCCAGAGGTCTCTTTGACCATCACTCCTTTTATTGTTTAACTTTCTCACTCCCTCTGCTTAACTCGTACCCCTGACTTATACTTATCCTCCCTCAGCCTAACCGCCTTTAACTCTTTTCTTTTTCTTGGCCTTTAACAACAAACCCTTAAGCTACTCCTGGATCTCCAGCACAAGCCCTGGGCCAGCTGCACCACACTAGATATTACACATACTCCTCAAAATCTTCCCCAAAACAATTCACTTCCCACATGTTATTGCTATAGTCATAAAAAAATCATTGGAACTTTTTGAAATGAACTGATTTTGACGGGCTGAGTCCCAATTCCAGACGACATTTGCAAGCATTGTTAACTACTAAAGGGAAAATGACAAGACGGATGTCAACTGACAGTCCTGAAGAGCCCCCTCAGAACTCCGGCACTGCCCCCGTTTTTAACAGCGGACGCACACGTGAGGCAGCATGCGGCGATCTGATGAGCAGGGGAATCCATTGCAGTTCAAATGGCGCTGAATGAGTGCGTGTGTAATGGGATTTCCAGTCAGACAATCAATATCCGAGCTGCCCAGCAATGAGATCAGTGTCTATGAGTACATCAAAACAAGTCAATGATATAGTATGGATTTTAGCCTCATCAAACTATAATTCTGTTTACTGCAGCCATCTGTCTCTACGCGCTCGATTTCTAACTACTCGTCTTCTCACGGCTCTTTTTTTGTGCCATCGTTTGACCAATACAGCATTTTTGTACCAATACGTCGCATCTAATATCCTTCTCTAAACCTTTATTGGTAAATTGAGGTTTTTGATTGTGACTGATTCTTATCTTCAAATGACTATGTCCAAAGGAAAATGATAGAGTTGAACAACAACTACAATTACTCGCAGGTGTTGTGCTTCTTTCCATTTTGCACACTGTTTAGGAACACAAACTATCCCTCAATTGCAGAAGTAACAGAGGTCTTCCCACACTGATTATTTTCATGCCAAAAAGCATGTCTTCTTTTTGTTTTTACTCATGTCCTTCATTTAGCTAATAGGGCAGTAAAACTATTTAATCCAAGGCCAATATGTAAATGGACTGTACTTGTGTAGCGCCTTTCTAGTCTTTCGGACTCCTCAAAGCGCTTTCACACTACATATCACATTTACCCAGACACACACATTCATACACTGATGGCAGGAGCTAACTGCCCATCAGTACAAATTAAACTAACCATTCACACACACTCACACACCGAAGGCACAGCTTCGGGAGCATTTTTTGGGGGTTCAGTATCTTGCTCAAGGATAGTTCGACGCATGGCTGGGGGAAGTCGGGATCGAACCGCCGACCTTCCCATTGGTAGACGACCCGCTCTGCCACCAAGCCACAGTGATATATTTGTCCAATATATCACCTCGGTCCACATCTGTTCTCTGCCATTTGCTCTATTGTTCATTTTCTCAAGGTAACTGTGCTTAGTGTCTCTTTCTATATATACACACTGCTCCTCCTCCTCTTGTGTAGACAGTGTCAGTAGTGTCACACAGCTGGATCTCAGCTACGCTCTTACAAAAATGCGGCTATGAATAGAGCTTCACCCCGACATGCACACCCCACCCAGGGACATTTTGAACAATAGCATACAAACATGCAGGGACGTTGCAGCGATGTTCTGCAGTGCTGACGTGAGGTTCCAAAATAGCTTTTATTTTTTTCACTTCACGCAGTACTTTTAATTCTGTGTGTCTGTTTTCCCTGTATACCTCACATCAGCATGCGTCTTGGATCACTGAACTTTGCTATTGTCGAGTCCAGGTCTAAATTCACCTCCTAGGTGAACTAGGTGGAATTTCAGATTATCCAAAGGAGCTACGGGGGTGTTTAGAGATGCATTTGGCCACATTACTATTAAAATATAAATGCAACAAGTATCCAGTCCACGAGCAGTAACTGCAGAGATGACAGTTAAGCCTTAAATAATGTATTGTAAGTAGCACAAGAGGAGGACATGATGTGAAGTTAATTCTCCGTCTCTTCTTACAGCTATTGTACTCAACATTTGTCTGCAAAAAATGAATGAAATGTATAATTTTATATGGGTCGCTTGAACTGACAAGCCAACAGAGAATTAGCACAGAATCTGCAGTTTGGAGCGTGTTAGTGTCGTCCAGCTCTTTGTTTTGGTTTTATGGCCACCAGCTTGGTTCACTCTTGCTGTTCTCATCAGCTTGCCGCTAACATATCCGCAATATCAACTTAATCCGGTGTTAATACGTCAATGTTGTGTTTACAGCTTGTGAAGCTGCCCTTAAGTGGCAAAAAAAAGTATCTACCCATGTGTCTTTTAACAGGTCATTTTTCAACAGGATCAGGTTAAAGGAAGATATCAACGTTTAGAGGTGTAAGGTTTTAATGTTATACGTGTTGTTCTATTTTAAATTGTCATTGGGCAGTTGAGTACTGAGCAGAGGTTTCCATCCATAACAAAGTAGAATAATGAAAAAAAACAAAAACACTCGAACACACCCAAGGCCTGGAATCATCCAACATATCATCAGCAACCAGCTTTTTCTCTATAGTGCTTTAAATCAATTCTGCATCACGGGTATGTGATGGGAAAGATAAAAAGACAGAAATAAAAAAAAAACCTTCTCTCATGTTTTTCTGGTCGTGGGGTATTCTCCAATGTCAGATGGACACACACTGACCTGAACATAACTTTTGAAGTTCTCAGTATGGATGGAGAGGGAGTTCTCCAATTTCAGTGCATAAGCTCCCACAGTCAAGACAACACCTGCTGAAGCAGTATGAGGTGCTGCTGCTGCAGTCCCAATAAGAAGCAGTAGTAATAGTACTCGTAGGGGACAAAAGCAGCAATGGAACACTCTGGAAAATGCAAAGTACCCGCCTGCAAATATTTCCCGTCAAAACTCATATGGGCAGCGATCCGAGTTTGCGAGGGTTGCGACACTTTTTCAATAAAAGATTGGTGCCAGCTCGCACTAAAGCTCTACTTGGTGTTGGAGCCGTTCCAGTAGACAGCACAGACACTGAGGACAGGATGGTCGGCAGCATCGCCTCCATCACACACTTGTGCCCGAGCTGTCACAACATCATAGACATCCAGGTGGAGTTTCTCTCTCTCTCTCTCTGTCACTGGGATCAGGCTCTCACTGCACCGCTGCTGCTGCACAAATCCTCTCTGGATCTTTAACGCGCAAGCTTCATTGGTTGATGCCTTTATTCACGGTGCAAAAACTCCGAAAGATCGACCTTGTCCCGAAGAAAAAATGCCGTTGCTTTTTTGCCGTGTAATATCTGCGTTCTGTGTGAAAGTACTCATGCCAAAAGCAACAGTTTGAAAAAAATGTATTGACGTGCGAATTAACCGCATGAAGAAGACTCCCCTCTAAAGGCCTTAAGTCCTCCCCTTTTTGCCGCCAAAAACAAATGTCCGTTTTTTTCAAATGGATGGTAAACAGTTTTTTGTTATTAAAAGGAAAAAAAAGGTCTTATCAGTCTATAAGAAATGCTCCTTTTCATCTCAGCCAGCTGTAGGGGCATGTCGGTGTGTGTGACGGACAGAATCTGGCAGGCTGAGTTCCGGCAGGGGAAAGAGAGACAAAGTAAATAAACGTGCCCTGTAGCTAACAGGCCATGGGCAGACGGTTTGTTGTTGGCAGTGGTATTGAGGAGTAAGGCTCATACCAGTATATAAAAGGACCAAAATGACATTTGCAGTTAAGATTATATGCCGTTTAATGTGCTGCAGATAATTAGCTAACTAGCCTGCATACTGACAGTTTGCAGTGCCTTTTTCCTTGGTGAATGTTTGTTGGCTCGCTCAACAAGCAAAGGGGCAGGACAAGATGTGTTAATGTTTGCACGTTAGATAAGAGGGAGACGTTACCAGGAAAGCTAACGTGGGTTGCTGTCCAAAGTCTGTTGCTCTTGTGTAGCAGGCTGCTGTCTGGCTGTTAGTCAATGTGGCCATCTGCTCTGCCTATGATAGAATGCTGATGCACTCATACAGGCCATTTAGAGTCTCCATTCCACCTAACCTACATGTCAGTAGACTGATCTATGTCATGAAGATCTGTATCCAGCATGGATTTTAACTCAGCAGGCATATGGTTATACAATTACACGTTTGAAAATGGAACTGTAGAGTTATTGCCTCTTAATAAAATACATCACCTGCAATATACTGTGTGCTAGACAGCAAATTAAACAAATCAACGCCATTTCAGGATAAAAATGACACGCTAAATGTTAATCTAATATTTACATCCATGTCTGATGTTGAATCGTTCAGAAAATCCACACCAGTCTTATCTTTCTTTTTTCCTGTGTTTGTAAATGCCTGTCAGCTTCCACATTTGTTTACATGAAGTTGAATGATACCGGATGGATTTGTGTGAGGAGGCAAAAAGGCAAAGGTTCAGAACTCCTTACAGACTATAGTGCATGCATACATGAACTGCCTCACCTTCCTTCAGCAGACGAAGCAAACTTCCCTGTCAGACTAATTATCTTTGACTTACGTTGCTTGGGTGGATCATAATGTACTCATGTCTTCCTCAGCGGTACATCCAGCTCCACATGACTTAAGTTGGTATTAATGTACTTTCAGCTGGGGAGATTTGGGTATTCTGCAGAATATGAAGAAGGATCTGGTGGAAGACTCAATAAGGGGCTCTCTATGCTGTTCTTAGTCAATATTAAAATGGGTTTGGCCCCTGAGCTTGCCGCTGCGCTGTCAGACCACTGCTGTTTGGAGCACTTATACAGCAGAGACTTACTTTACTCTAATCATTTAAGTGAAATGAGTGTGTTTTGCTTTTGGGTTTAGCTGAATGTCTGAATGTTCTGCGTGTTTGTCTTGATGCTGCGGTTTTAAGCAGACCTCTCATGAGAAAAACATTGTGAATTAAAATGGGAGGAACCTCAATAACCATTGTAAAACTATCCGCTTGCATTGATCAAACAAACTACCATCATGTGCACATCAACCTTTGTTGCTCGTTACGCTGCTATGCTATATATACATATAGACATACTGACGTTGATCTTTAAAGCTTTTTTGACCATTACAACCTTGTGAGGATTATGATTCCCATAAATATTATTATATTATTATAACATTATCTTTGTGACAGACTTGCAAAGACTTCTACCATACTGGGTCTCAAACAAAATACTCTAATTCCAGGTAGTTCTAACAAATTTCAACAGCTTCATCTGTGGACTAAAGATGTGGCATGGGTAGGGCTGGAGTTTGAAAGCATTTTATCAAGCATAAATCCATATAAAACAGCTAATTGAATCTAGTCTAACCCTAATTATAACTACATTCAAAATAACTAAAACAAAACTAAAACTTTATAGATATATGTTTGAAATTTCAGCCGATAAAAATGAGGGTTTGCACCAACTACAAGTGAGAAGCCCACTACCTGATTGCTTTATATATTGCTCTTTCGAAAAAAGAAATTGAGGAGAGATAAAAGATTCAATAAGAGATTGGTTAGTTTCAAAGATTAGTGCAGTCAAACCCAAAATGGAACCAGCTAGCAGAACCACACCAAGTCACAGGTAACTAACTATTGTTGATTTCTGAGTCTCTCTATTGGCTGCCAGAGGAAGGCCTATTTTATGTAAGTAAAACTCAGTTTGATTCTCTCTCTCGTTCTATATTAACTGCCATCCGGTTCGCTCAATCTTCCTCCAAACTCTCAACAATGCACAAAGATAACCTTGGAAACATCTTCTCCTTGAAGGACCTTGGTGTTTAAAATCAATGCAGCAATCACTGAAATGACTGCATAGCTCACCTGGGAGAGGAGATTGTACGGATATATTCAGTATGTGACTCGCTGACACATCTGTGTCCCTAATCTGATCTCCTTCTTTAATCTCTGCACTATAAACCTGTGTGACAGGGTTAGGCTGCACAGAACCACCATAGTGGAGATTTTATTTTGTATGTTATATCATCACAAATCAACCAAAAGTACTTTTCCAGCTGACCATTTTACAAAAGACTCCAAAGCTTTTCATATATAGTTTCTACTGTCTTAATATCAGTCACTGAATTACTAGTTCACTTTACCTATAGTCATCTACACTCAAGTCCTTTCTCAATGACTGAATGGAGAGCATGTCTGCTGCCGGTCTCTGGGATTTTCCGCTCTCTATTTGGGCTGACATTTTGATGGTGATTTTCCAGAATGTGCCATGGATGGCACGTTCCAATGCTTGCATAAAACTCCAACATCCAAGACTTTAGAGACAATCATTGGCTGTTGAATCCAAGAAACGACACACTTCGCATTTTCAGCTTCCATGTTCTTTTATCAGATGCTGGAGCTGTCTCTTATTTTCACCAATAAGTGCTAGTAATAGTTTTCCGAACAATCCCTACTTGCAACTATATTACTATGTAACAAAAAGAAACGTGGACCCAATGAATATATACATAAATAAACATTCACTGTGAGGGATTATGCATCTCAAACACGTTTTAAATAGAGTATCATATCATACTGAAATGAATGAAACCAACGGCTTCAAAATGTGGCTAAGAAGAGCTCAACAGAATTCTATAGCCCCCTAAAGGTCACAGTGAGAATGTTTTCGAGGACTACTTTTGCATTCCCTCGCAATATTTTTTTTCTTCCATTCTTTCTGACCCATATGTCTATTTGGAATGGAAGATATTGTGGGGATTCTCAAGGTAATGCATTTCGCATCGTTCATGGACACCTCACCTTAAGATGTCCATTGCAAAGAAGTTGATCAGATGGAACATTATCAATCTTCTGGGTAGGAGCTGTATGTATAAGGAACATCAATTATTGCTCCACACTTATAGCACCAGACCTTCTACAAAAACCCGTTTCAGCATTGAGTGTTACTTTAATTAGTGTTGTGCAAAGAACAGAGGACCCTGATGAGCAAAAACGTAAAAAGGCTTCCCAGCTTGCGTTGGCCTGCATTCCTGCTGTATTTCTGCAAGTGGTTCAATGTCGCCTGCTCTTTCTGCGACAGAACCGCAGACTCTGCAGCATTTCAGTCACCTTCTTGTTTGTTACTGTTTGTGACTCATACAAATACAGCAGATTAGCTTTATGAGGTGGATTCAACTGCACATCTGTAATTCCGCCTCTGGAGACGTCTCCTTTCCCTCAGTGAAACCCCTTCTGGGGTACCGTACAGTACAGAGTAGAGTAACTGTTCACGAATGAAACCGACAGCATCCTGCAGATTACCCTACTGCTTTCTTCTGGAGAGACCTCTTGATCTAAGAATTTGTTTAAGTTTACTTTCACAACATAACCATGCATGCCTATTGAGCAGTATTACTATGTCAGCATACTTAATGCCCAGTTCAAAGAGCTGAATAAATGATAAAAACGGTAACAGTAAAAACGGTAATGTGAGAATGAAACAAAACTCTGAAACTGTATCAATTTAAACTTTCTGTTCAAGGTTTTCAATTTCATTTCCAATTTTCAAAATGCTGTTTCATGATCTCCACCCATCATTTTGAGATTAAATGTATTTTCCCTTCTAAAAATTTGATTATGGTCTGATTATAAACATAGTGGTTGTGTTAAACAATTTATTTATCTTTTACTAATTTTGGCTAAATTATCCTCACAGATCAGTTGAAATAAAAAGTTCATCTCTCACTGAATTCAACTTTCCCTTTCAAGTGAAAAGAATAAAACAGAAGGTGTTTGCATTACTATCGTTTACTCACAGCAGTTCTGTATGTTATTATAAAATAGATCATCAACCCTGTATTGTGTATTCTGCAAAGGAAAAAAGAAGGTCTGGATTAAGACGGAGCAGAAGAAAAATAAACTGACGGTTCCAGAAATACAGGAAAGTATGCCACTGTCAAACCAACAGGTACAAATATGGAGCAACAATGTTGAGGGCGAGGAGGTGAATGTGAAGAGAGATAAGGGTGATACATTTACACACGTAAGCCAAAATAAGAAAAACAGAATAAATGAATTCCCATCGTTGAGTGCCAAATCAATATTCAAGATACATGATAAATTCAGGCGGCTGGGTTATTAATCATTAATATTGTCAAGAGACAGCCGATTGGACTTTGACTTGGTGTGTAGCCGTGCTGACATTTCTCAACTAGAAACTTTCTTCTGAACTCACAACCCCAGAGGAGCACCCTGGGGACCGACACTGGGTCAGCTCTGCCAGTCTCCCAGTCTCATCAATAGAAGAGTTAACAGAGCAACTCCAAGACTTCTCTTTGGATGAAACTGTTCAGACCAGGGGCATCAGCTCAACTACATTAATAAGAAATGCCAAAGTCACTGCATCTAATATGATCTGCTATTACAGGTTTCACAATTAATTGATAAAAAAATATTTGGAAAAGCTAGAGAAATGACTGAAAACAGAAAAACTATTACATAAGAGGTAACATCAGTCCTGAGTGTTCCCTCATGTTGATTTATTTTGGATTTTTTTTCTAGATTTATATTTGAAATAAAATCTTTGTCCTCCTTTGTATTGATTAACAAGGTAAAGAGTCTACAGCCACCATGCTAGCAGCTCTGTGGTGCTGTTCTTTGGCTTTGCTTTGAGCTAACTGGAAACGTCAGCATGCTCACATGGTCACAATGGCGACTAGCAGGTAATGTTTACCATGCTAACATTTTCTAATTAGCGCGTAAGTAATAATGTAAATGTGATTCATTTTGCATAAACCAAAGTTTTGGACGAATAAACTTTTGACCTGATGTTAGCGCTAGATAAAAAAAAAGGATGACCAAATATATTTCAGTTAAATAGGGAACATGACTGTCTGTACCAAAATTCATGGCAATCCACCCAAAACTTGTTGGGACATCTCATTCAATACCACAACTGTCAAACGGATGGTGGTCATGATTCATCCTCTGGAAACAATGACTGTTGTGTTTTAGCCTGGATTTGATCTTAGCTGCACTTCAGCACTGCATCAAGATAGTTTCTTTTGTTCTTGCTATTCAAACAAGCCACATTGGATGGTAAATGGACTGCTCTTCTATAGTACTCGCACTTCACACATTACACATTGATGCCCATCAGCACAAGGAGACTAACCATTCACACACACTCACACACCAAAGGCACAGCCCTTGGGAGCAATTTGGGGTTCAGTATCTTGCTCAAGGACACTTTGACACGTGGGCTGGTGGAAGCTGGGATCGAACAGCCAACCTTCAGATTGGTCACTTCCACCAAGCCGTACTGGATAAAGGCATCAAGCCTCTCTTGCTGCTACTTAAATTTCAGAGTGAGGAGTGCTTGACCGATCGAGCGTGGAATGCTCTACCGATTGAAATTACTACCAAAGCCCCTGGAGCATTGATCGCAATTTCTGCAGGTTTGGGTAAACAGCACCTTATACGCTTACAAATCAAGTAATTAACACTTAAAACAGAACTGAGCCTCAGCAGGATCAAGGTCGGATGTCGCATCTAATATGAGCCCAAAGCCAAGTTTGAAGGGAGATATTATAGAAGAGAAGGAGAAATGATCATTTGAACTGTGTCTATTTGGTCCCAGGGTGGGAAGGAGGTGCCCGCTGAATCACCAATGAGACAAGCAGACATGGCCAGCAGCAGTGTGACATTGACACTATCCGTCTAAGCACTACGTATCTCCTGCTTTCCCTTCTCTCGCTGTTGCACGCTGCCTCCGCTTTGTACTTTTTTCAGCTCCTTTTTGTTTTTCTTCTGTTATTTTGCTGTGTCCTGTTTTATTCTGTACTTCTTTGATCTATTTTCTTCTCTTGTACTGTGCTCTGTCTCATACTGCTCTTTACTGTTCTGTTGTATTGTTCTCAATTAAACAAGGGGAACATGTCATTGTACTGACAACTCCTTTTCTGTGTACGACTGCGCCTGAGGCACTTTCTCAGCAGAGGATCCTTTAGGAATAGGAAAACAGAGCTAAAGTTAAAGGCAGATGAATATTCAACAAGCAAAAACAGACAGGCAGGCTGACAGAAAAATGTGGATTTCAACAATATACAACCAGATACCAGTATGTTGCAGTCCATCCACCCACAGAGCAGAGAGAGTGTTTGTACAGTACCACCGCAGAGGTTTAGTAGCAATAGTCCTAACCTCTGATTCTTCTGGAGACTTTCTGACCTTTCGGTGAAGATAAAGTGAACACTATAGTGCAAACTATTGTCAGTTTATTACTGGCTTTAAGCTATATAAAACAGTTCATAACAAAGAGACATGCAAATGAAGCCTGATTTAAGAAGGCTTTTAGAGGGTTCCAAACAGCCAAAACTGGCAAAGTTGTTTAATGTACTCACTATATTCTTTTATATTCATGATTTGTATTGTCTTTGCTTAATCTATTACCTCTTCAGTAGATGGGTTGTCTTCAGGTCCTCTTTAGGATAAAATTGTACTGTTAAACAGTGCTCTCACTGGGAATTTAGACATATTTGCTCTTTTAAAATCACACAGTCTCTTTCATACACTCGGCTCCTTGGTATAATGATGATCTGAGCTCAAAGAAGGTAGCTTGCCGAAATCTGGAGTCTAAGTGGCGTTGGTTTGAACGTTTTTCACCAGGCTTGAAAAGCCCATCTGGGTCATTTAGAAGTAGCAATTTATTAAGCAAGATCTTCCTATGTTTCTCAGATCATAGAAAACAATCAAAACAATCCTAGGCAGCTCTTTCTTACTATCAATAGTCTACTCAAAGTTGATGGTGCCAATTCTCCAACTACAATTGCCAGTATCTGCAAACTATAACTTGCTCCACTGGCCCACTTGCTCCTGCAGCTAATTCATCAAGCTCATCTGGTACACCTCTGTCCAAATTTTCGTTATTACATCCTGAACCACTCTGTGTCCAGGTATTACGTATGAAAGCTACCACTTGCATACTTGATCCCCTGCCTTCTAGTTTATGTAAATCCTGTTTTGGGTTTTGTGTCCTACTGTTCTCACTATTATAAATGGCTCATTGTCACCTGGTGTCGTGCCAGCAGCACTTAAAATTGCTGCAATCACTCCTGTTCTAAAAAAGCAAAATACCAACTTGAAAAACAGCTACAATTTTAGTTGGTGATGTTGCTTCCCAATTACACAACCATTTAATGTTTAATAACCTCTTTGAGCCCCATTTTTGGAAATTGCATAGAACTGAGACGGCCGTGGTCTATTATTAGCATCTGACTTTGGCTCTGTCAATCCTTTTTCTCTTAGACCTAAATGCCGCCTTTGATACTGCCGATCACATGCTATTACTTAGTTGAATTGAATCTGCCTTTGGTGTAACGGAGACGGCTCTGGACTGATTCAGATCCTATTTTGGTGATCTCAGTCAATTTGTTTTAATGGACAGCCACAGATCAGAGGTTGGTCCTGTTAGTTCTATTAAGATCTCTTGACCTTAACTGCCATTTTTATGCTGACGATACCCAGATTTACATTCACACAATACCGGATCAAGATGTGGACATTTCAAATCTTCCAATTGTATGTCGGAGATTAAGAAATGGATGTCTAACAACTTCATGTGCTTGAGTAACTCCGTAACTTAAGTCATGCTTCTTGGCTCTCCCAATCAACTGCTTAATGCTGGTTGTTTAGCTTTGTCTGTTGATTTGACAGAGTTATGACTCAGACAATAAGTACAAATTTGGACGCATATTTTGCTTCAAGGGGTTTTAAAGTACCTAAATTGCTTCCATGAGCTGTGTGTCACAGCCACTGCTGCTACTGCAACTGCTGACCGTGTTGGTGAGTGGGCCTAATCAACAGGCCAAACGACAGTAACTAACTTTGCGTTGTTTGCAGAACCCCAGCGTGCACCACCTGTCCCTTTCATGTCCTGCAGCAGTATCATTGCCTCAAGTCTTTCTCTAGCTTTTTTTGGCAGAACTCAGAGAAAATTTTATCACTGGCAAGAGAAAGAAAGAGAGTGAGAGAAACTATTTCAGGTCTGCACATTTGTCATTTTTCTGGTTATCAGTCCCTTGAATGGAAATTCCAGTATTTGTCAACCTAGGTAACAGTGAAACAGATCCACTTCCATGGCTGCGGTAGTGGAAAACACTATACTATGAAGTTTGCCAAAGAATTTCCAGGAGACTACTTACTGTGTAAGACAAGAGTTTTTCATGTTTTTCAATAGTATGCCTCTTTATTATGCAATGGGTACAATTGGTTTTCTGGACTGTCTAATGGTACAGTTTAAATATGTGATGTTTTCATTTATTAATAGGGCTGTCAAAATTAACCCATTACGCGTTAACGCAAATTCATTTTAATGGCACAAACGCGATTAACACAGCACGCATTTTCTCAGTATATTGGTTGAAAGGGGCTTTTTGTTGCATGCTTGTAAAGGGACTCTGAGGAGATTGCAGGCGCCAATACACTGCAAGCTCGCACTCGCTCATATTCGAGGCAAATCATTAACACCATCTCCACTTTTATTGGACTTTACATTACAATCGGCTAAAACAGGTTACTTTTCTGAACAAGAGCGCTCCTGAGTTTCTTCCACTGTTCACGTGAATCGCGGCAACCGAACTCAGAGCACCTCCTTCAGGTAGTCTCGGGTTCGGTACCCTGGTGCGCTCCCAGGTCCACATGACAGCTTTCACATGACCAATTTTTCATGTGAACTGTGCCCCGTTCTGAACTAAACTGTCAGTGTAAAAACTGCCTTTATTTATATTCTTAAAATGAGAGAAATCACTGCTTATTCAGAATTTTTAAGCTTAGGTTAAAGAGATATGAACAAGTTCCTTGAAAAACATCTATGGTCTTTGATACATGTCTAGTCTCCATGCTCTGATGGTTTCACTAATAATAAACGTACATTTGTATAAAGCATGCATATTTGTCCATATTTATCCATGTTTGTTAGTGTATTAAAAACTTGAAAAATATTAATTTAAGGTACATTTAGAACTGATAAAACTGTAATTAAGTTGCGATTAATCATGAGTTAACACATAACAATCATGCGATTAACCTCGATTAGAAATTTTCATCGATTGACAGCCCTATTTATTATGTAATTTCTAATCTTCTAGATATTTTTCATTTATTTTATTTTAGGGTTATAGGGTGTGTTTTTGTGTGTGTGTGTGTGTGTGTGTGGGGGGGGGGGGTTAAGGAATCTGGTAGAAAAAATAATGGGAACACACTGCACAGTGCTGCAACATACAGTACATGTGGATACATGGTTGTATTATATCGTCTTGCTTCACAATGTGTATGTTTAGAGAATGTGATAAAAGAAATACAAATCTGATCACAAAAAAGTGTAAGAGGGTTCTTGGAATATTGGTTTTGGTCAGAGTCTGCGTTTCATAAATTGCTACAATGGAGATGGTAAGTGTTATTATGAAAATAGTCCTAATCTACAAAATAATGAGACAGACCCAAGGTTGACAAATACCTGAATTTACTTTTAAAGTCTTGTGTGATGGGGTAATTTCAAACCCTTATTGGGTTCCTCTTTTGCTCTGGGCTTCTTTAGCATCTTTTATAGGGGAAGGCAAAATGTTATCACACATTCAACACACACACACACACACGTACATAACAAAAGCCCTCCTGCTGTGCTGTCTTTTCTCAATGATGTCCTCATCACTGGACGTGTAACATGCAGTAGAAGCAATTTAGCAGCTGAAGCCTACAAGAACTGTAAGTGTGTTTGATTCGTGTCTTGTTGTAAGTTTAGTGCAGTGTTGTTTTTGTTCCAGACCGCCGGTTGTTAGTGACGTGGCGTTATTGGGTAATATGATTTAGTAACGATTGGTCTCGTGGCTTGTTTCCGGGTCACGGGAGGCGTGGCCCATTGCCAGCCTTGCTATTTAATCTGTGAGTTTGTCTAAATCTTTAGGAGAAGCAATTTAGCAGCTGAAGCCTACAAGAACTGTAAGTGTGTTTGATTCGTGTCTTGTTGTATGTTTAGTGCAGTGTTATTTTTGTTCGAGACCGCCGATTGTTGGTAACGTGGCGTTATTGCGTAATAGGATTTAGTATCGATTGGTCTCGTGGCTTGTTTCAGGTTCACGGCTTTTGTTAATCAGTCTGGTCTTTCAATTGTTGCACTTACTGAAATGTGGATCAAACCTGAAGATTCTACCACTCCTGCAGCCCTCTCCCATAATCACACTTTCTCCCACAGTCCTCACATCGCAAGAAGAGGTGGTGGAACCGGCCTGCTTATCCCTAATGACTGGAAGTTCAAACAGCGAACATCCCTGTGTGACAACAGCTCCTTTGAGTTTCATGCTGTTACTATCACCCATCCTTTTAAAAGTCACTTCGTAGTCATCTATCGCCCCCCAAGTCAGCTTGGTCATTTTTGAGTTGGATGTGCTCCTTTCATCCTTCCCTGAAGATGGCACTCCTTTGGTGGTACTTGGGGACTTCAACATCCACCTTGGAAAGCCACAGGCTGCTGACTTTAACAACCTGGCTGCATCATTTGACCTTGAGCGGGTTTCCACATCAGCAACCCACAAGTCTGGTAATCAACAAGATCTTATCTACACGAGGTACTGCTTCACTCATCACGCTCAGGTCACCCCG
The DNA here is from genome assembly GCA_011952105.1 of Coreoperca whiteheadi. Lineage (NCBI taxonomy): Eukaryota > Metazoa > Chordata > Actinopteri > Centrarchiformes > Sinipercidae > Coreoperca > Coreoperca whiteheadi. The sequence continues at coordinate 30,984,763 of CM022485.1, read as the reverse complement.
CTGCACGCGTCAGATCATTTCTTCGTCACTCTTGAGCTCGACCTAACTGCTCCAGACGCTGCAAGTGCTCTACCGCTGGTCACCTTCCGATGCAACCTGCGTAGGCTGGCTCCCTCGCGCTTTTCCTCTGCTGTCTCGTCGGCGCTCCCTCCCTCTAGTTATCTCTTGAACACTGACAGCGCCACTGACACTGTGTTCCACTCTTAAATCCTGCCTGGACAACTTCTGCCCTCTCACATCTAGACCCCCCTGGTTATCTGATGTTCTATGTGAGCATTGCGCCACCCTCCGGTCAGCTGAGAGAAAATGGCGTAAAGCAAAAGATCCTGCTGACCTCTTTCTCCTCTCTAATTTCTCAGCTGATGTCACCTCTGCAAAAACGGACTAGTACCGCTCTAAGATCAACAACTCACCTGACTCACGCACTCTCTTTAAAACCTTCGCTGCTCTCCTTTCTCCGCCTGCTCCCCCACCTTCATCAGATTTAACAGCTGACTTTGCGCCTTCTTTGTCAAGAAAACAACTGCCATTAGCAGGCAATTCTCTGCGGCGCCACCTGTCGACCTCGTATGCATCCCAGATACGTGGCTGCTCCCCTCTTTCTCTCGTCTATCTGAAGCTGACGTTTCCAAGGTCATTCATTCTAACCACCCTACCACCTGCCCGCTGGATCCCATCCCCACCCATCTCCTTCAGGACATCTCTCCGTCTGTTGTCCCTGCTCTGACCCACATCATCAACTCCTCCCTCACCACTGGGTCGTTCCCCACAGCTTTCAAAGAAGCCCGCATCACACCGTTACTGAAGAAAGCCACTCTCAATCTGACACTATTAGAAAGCTACAGACCGGTTTCCCTTCTTCCCTTCATTGCCAAAGCTCTGGAACGAGTTGTTTTCAACCAGCTCTCCTCCTTTCTCATGCAGAACAATCTCCTGGACCGCAACCAGTCTGGTTCCGTACTTATCTTACTGGACCTGTCTGCGGTCTTTGACACAGTTAATCACCACGTCCTCCTGTCAACTCTTAGTGCTATGGGTGTGTCTGGAATCGCGTTGCGATGGTTCAAATTGTACCTCTAGGGTCAGTCATTCAGAGTATCCTGGAGAGACGAGGTCTCGGAGTCCCAACATCTCAATACAGGGGTGCCGCAGGGCTCTGTGCTTGGTCCTCTACTCTTCTCCATCTACATGACATCCCTCGCCTCGGTCATTCAGAAACATGGCTTTTCCTATCACTGCTATGCGGATGACACACAGCTCCACTTGTCGTTTCAACCTGACAATTCAACTGTTTCTGCTCGCATCTCGGCATGCCTGAGTTTGGACGAAAGACCATCACCTGCAGCTGAACCTGGACAAAACGGAACTGCTTGTGATACCGGCCAACCCAAAGATTCACCACGACCTCTCCATTCAACTAGGCTCAACGACCGTTACTCCATGCAGCACGGTCAGAAACTTGGGGGTGGTAATTGATGATCAACTAAACTTCAAAAGCCATGTCGCCAGCACCATCCGGTCTGCAGATTCATCCTCTACAACATCAGGAAAATCAGACCTTTCCTACAGGAGCAGTCTACACAAGTCCTAGTCCAGGCTCTTGTCCTGTCCAAACTGGACTATTGCAATGCACTGCTGGCTGGACTCCCTGCTTGCACAACCAAACCTCTGCAGATGATCCAGAATGCGGCGGCAAGAGTGGTCTTCAATGAACCGAAGAGAGCGCACGTAACCCCTCTCTTTATTAGGTTACACTGGCTCCCTGTTGTCGCCCGCATCAAGTACAAAGCGATGCTCTTGGCTT
>CM022485.1:30971833-30982692 GCA_011952105.1 Coreoperca whiteheadi | reverse complement strand
GTTATATTGCTTCAATTGTCTTCCTCATATATAAGTCGCTTTGGATAAAAGCGTCTGCTAAATGAATAAATGTAAATGTAGACGCAATAGCTACCTAGTAAGGCCATGAAGCAGATACAGATGGCAAAGAGGGAGCTGAAGCTCAGGCCCACATCCTCCCGGTAGATGGCCAATGTTGTCTCACAGTGGCGTCCTCTGTAACCCTCTGGGCAGTGACAGGTGAATTTGGAGGGTGACTGGGCCACACAGGTCCCCCGGTGACAAGGCCGCGTAGCACAGAGAGTGTAGACACAGGACTTTCTAGTCCCATTCACCCGGATCATGTGGCCAGGAGGACATCTGTAAAGAAGGGTTGGACATGGACAATAGGGAGGGGGGGAGAAAGAAGAGGAAGTAAAGGAAAACAAAAGAATCATAAAATACATGTAGATTAGGATCACTTAGATGTGCATTATACCAGATTTGATTAGGTAAACATGTAATAATCCTTCTGAGGAAATGTGTCATTACGGAAGCTGTTACAGATGGGAAACAAAAACAGGACCAAGGAGGAACAAGGACATTGGATAGTTACAGCATTAGAAGATAAAATGAAAATGAACATGAATATACAGAATAAAACAATGTCTTATTGAATGTTTATTAACATTTCCCACAACAAAAAAAGTGAATTACTCTCCTTTAATCAGTGATCAGGTGTACACCTCAATAGAGAATGAACTGGAGGAGATGAAAATGTTGACTGGTAGTAACTAGGATGATTTTATGCAGACAGGGGCACATTTTCTGCCTCACTTCAGAAAGCACCACTATAATTAAAAGCTCATTTGGGTGTAACAGCTCAAACAAACATTTTACGAGTCCATTAATTCAGTATCCCATTCAGCGTCTATGGAGCAGCTTCAATCTGTACATTTTGAGGCCATCAGAGAGAAGTCTTGCCTCTGGAGATTTGTTCATGTCTATAAATATCGACTCAACTTTACTATGAAACTACAACATTAAATTCAAAATGGTACTGTAATTTATCTCATAGCTGTTCCTTTTCCAACATAAAACTAATCCAGACAAGACACTAAGGGTTAATTTACTGTATCTTCCCCAAAACTATGTCTCCTGTGAATTATGTTCATATGCAACTAATATACTCCAGTGATTCACATTCACATTTCAGAGGTTTGGGATGTTGGACGGGGGTGTAAGCATCTAACTCTGACATCCTGTCTCCATGCCCTGTCTCACAGTAGTCTGTTTGGGCATTTTTAATTCTTGACCATAATCCTCTCAACCCTCACCTTTAGTGTATCCTGTGTAGTCGGAGTTTTTGATCTCTAGAGGTGGTGTAGAGCAGTATTTTCCACCATACTATATCACATTATTATTGGACATGCAGTGTGCATAATTGGTGATGTCAAACACATTTTTGCAGAGGGGAGTTTGTGGCGGTAATGTGCCATCAAAAGAGTAGAAGGAGGACCCTAAGATGATTATAGGCACACTTAATAGGGCTCATGGTGAGTAAAATTATAATGCTCACCATGGCAAATAAAAAAACAAGATGCAAGTGAAGTATCTCTTGAAAATATTGAGGTTCGTAAACGTTTCATTTGAATACGCAATATTCCCATAACAGCCATTATTAGCCCTGTCGATCACCATAAAGCAGCATTCGAAATAAAAGTAAGAGTGAAGGAATGAAGAAAAGGCTACAGATTTAGTTAACAATATTTATTAACCCTAAACTTAATATTTTCAAGGGACACTTCACTTTTGATTTCATTTGCCATGGGGAGCATTTTAATGTGACTCGCCACGAGCCCTGTTAAGTATGCCTATAATCATCTTTGAATACTATTTGGAGACCAACAGCAAATAAACGAATGTGAACATTTGGAAATCAGGAATTTCTTCATCAAACGTTATAAGATATAGATATGTTGAGTTTTAGTGTGCTTCACTATGCATCTCCAATAGGCTTCAATAGAACTGGCACCAAAGTCTGGCACCAAGCAGAGCATTAGAACGTTATACTGATGTAATGACCCTTCCTTCTTTTTTAGTTTCCTTGTTCTGTGCTGACAGAACACAAGCGTCAGCTTTATTACCAAGTAGGTTTACACATACAAGGAATTTGCTTTGGTATTTAGGTGCAAAACAATAAACATAGATAAAGCAAGTACTGCAGGTTAAGAATAATACATTTAAAATACAGAACTGACATTAATAATATTAAAGAATATAAAAAAACATTAAAAGAAAATAATAAAGAATATGTACAATATGACCATATGATTTGAATTACAGAGAAGATTAAGACGAGAGGAGGTGCACTATGTGTTTACATCAATGATGCTTGGTGCTCAAACTTAGTTAAAGCGGATCGATGTTGTTCCCCAGATGTAGAATTCACAAGTTTTTTTGTTGCTGCTGCTGACATTCCTCCAGATGAAAATTTAAGAAATGCACTACAGGAACTGTATGAGGTCATCAGCAGTCCCATGACAAAACAACCAGATGGTGTTTTTACTGTAGCTGGTGATTTTAATCAACCAGACCTCAGAACTATTTTACCTAAATTCCACCAGCATGTCCACATCCCCACCAGGGGAACAAACACACTGGACCACGTGTATACTAACATTTCTGGAAGCTACAAAGCACTGCCTCGCCCCCATTTTGGTCAATCAGGCCATATTCCCTGCATCTCTTGTCTACTTACACCCAGCTTATAAAAAGGGTCGAACTGTCAGTAAAAACAGTTCAAGTGTGGACAGATTAAGCCACCATTGTCCTTGTGGCTAAAAAGACTAGTGTCTAGTCCAAATGACTACCGCCCTGTGGCTCTCACCCCCATTCTGTTGAAGCGCTTTGAGAAACTGGTTCTCCAGTATATAAAGAACAACATCCCAGCCAGCCTGGATTCTCACAAGTTTGCTTTCAGAACCAACAGATCCACAGAGGATCTCTCTGCCCTCCACTCAGTCAACACACACCTTGAGAACAACATCAGCTACATCAGAATGTTGTTTGTTGATTTGAGCTCAGCATTCAACACAATCTACCCCATGAAACTGATTGGAAAACTTAACACTGTCGGCTTGGTTAACACACTCTGTAATTGGGTATTGGACTTCCTCACAAACAGCCCCTGAGAGCTGTGTGCTCAGCCCCCTCCTGTTCACGCTGCACACCCATGATTGCAGCCCCTGACATGGAGACAACTCTGTTGAAGTTTGCGGATGAAACCACTATCATCGCTCGGATTTCAAACAACAATGAGCCTTCAGGAGGAAATCAACAATTTTGCAGAGTGGTGCACAATCAACAACCTACTTCTCAATGTCAGCAAAACCAAAGAGCTGATTGTTGATTTTAGGACCTGACATTGTCTTCGCACATCTTCACTCTGGTCCAGAAAGCTCAGAAAACATCTATATTTCTTCAGAAACATTTAGCAGGCAAACTTCATGTGCCAAGTTCTTATTAACTTTTCCAGAGGAGGAATAGAAAGCATCCTGACTGGAAAAATCATAAACTGGCATGGGATGTGCACGGCCCAGGACAGGAAGGCTCTGCAGTGGGTGATGAAAACCCCTTAGAAAATCATTGGTACCAACCTACCAAGCATCAGTAATATCGGTGATGTGAGGTGCCTGTGCACAGCCCAAAGGACTAGGACACTAAAGGACAGTAACCCACCCCAAACACATCCTGTTCCCCATGCTGGAAAGAGACACAGAAGTTTTTATTTCTATGACTTATTATGTAATCACTAATCACTAATCTACTGTAAATCATTTTTGTACATAACATTTTTTTTGAGTGGCCTAATGGGAACTACAATCAGAATATCTTGTATCTTAACAGGAGTCCATAGGTCCCTACAGGTTTTCGATTTATAGTGGAGCGTTGGATTTCACCTGTTGATATCACCACCATAACGCTAGATGCATAGTAATGTACATGATCAGGACATATCGTGTTTTAATTATTTTCCCCATAAGAACTGTGTTTAATTTTACATACTTTCATTTACTATGTGATACAGAGCGACGGTGGACTACCCACATACTTATAGAACTGGAGTTACATCCGGGTAATGTTTTTTCGCCATGTCTCATTACTGGGAGACTACCACCATGTAATTGCTGTTTACATTCATTCTTTCATACAGAGCAACAGAAGGTCTGCATTGCTTTTGAAACAAGAAGGCTACTGAGAGTCTTTCTTCAACTTGCCTCATGCTGTCTTCTCCACAAGCAGAAAACCAAAACACAAGCAGCACATGCTGACCAATCACAGTACTTTCAGACCCCATGTGGTATCTCGGTCGCCGCAGTAGCCCCAACGTGTGCATTTTTGAGGAGGCGCACATCATCTATGGCACAGCTGTGACCCTGGAGCCTGCGCATGTAGCCGCCATAGGTGCAGCATAACCTCTTAGCACAGAAGTATAAATGCACCTTAAGATGATATCAACAATACAGGTTTCAAAAAACAAAATATATTCTAAAAAGTGCACTGAACCGCATATGTTTGAAATATAGTCAACAAAAAATATAAAGTATACAGTACATGATTTGTGGTTAAGGAGCTACACCTTGGTTTTTTTACCACTTGGGGGCAGTGGAAAGGCTGTAAACACAATACTGACATATTATCACCTTATAAAGTTATTGTGGCAAATGTGTTACAAAACAGTTGCCTATGTACACATCCAGCAGACACATTAGAGTCATGTTTCTGGCCAACAGACAAATCAACTCTCCTTTTCTGCTCCAATTGTGACTCCACCAACCCCTGAGAAAAATATCTGGCACTTTAGCTAAATACTAAATAATCCACTATATTCACCAGCTAGTTGCTAACTTTGTCTGTCTGCTGCCAGGTTCTGGGTAGGCAGCGTACAGTGGGTTTATCTAAGTTTTATCTAAGAGCTTTCGGCTGCTGCTGGCAACGGGGTTGATAAAAGTGGTGGGACAGAACCAAATAGCAAAAGTTGTGTGCTGTAAAACCAAAACAATGAGCCAAAAGATGCCAAAGTGCTCCATAGAACTGAGGGAGAGGTAGATGGTAATTCCCAGTGGGTTCAGTACTACGAGCGACACTATTCTCATATAGTCACTTGATCAATTGTTAATATAAAAATATAGATTAGTGCAGTTTTAAGGATTCACACAACCTTTAACCAAGTGTTTTAGTTGGCTAACCCTAACCATACTTTAGCTACAAGTGGATGGTGATAAAATATGAGTGAACATTACAATGTTAACGTAAAACAAAATATATTTTGTATCAAGTGCAATGAAGGCAAAAACATTTTTTCTGTCAGTGGTTTGGTCAAATCTAACCATATAATATCTAATGTTTTGTCGTTTAATATGTATGTTTGCATGCATAAGTGTCTCTGCTGCACTTATATTTAGGTCTGATTTTCACAAAATGATGAATGTGGCATCAATGCATGTAGTGGTCATCATACAGATCTTACTGGTAAAGGTCCAGTGTGTAACATTTAGGAGGGTTAAGAGAATGTGATTTTATTTTTGTCATAAGGGCCAATACAAAGTGGAATGACTTGTCCAAGACATCCAAAGTCTGTATCATCGTTAAAATCCCTTCTCATAGTTTTATATTATTGCAGTTTTAAATGCCAGAAATCTTGATAATGTGAGAAAAAACACATAGCTGTTTGAAACACATTAACATTTTAAAAGGTAATTAACTGTGGGTGGGAATATTATGTCATAACAAAAGCTCAGCGTTCAGTATTCATTATGCCTAGTGTAGGTGTGGAATACAGGATGTCTGTCATTCAACTAGACAACAGTGATTCTCTTTTCTCTGCTCTCTCTTATCATTGCCTGTTAGAATCAGTGCTGTGATGAGTGTCTTATAACCCTGATAAACATGCACGCTCACTCACAGTAAGTAATGACTATAGACTGTATAAAAGAAGTGGACGTAGCCACTGTGACATCATCCATTGGTTTGTGGTCTACTGCTTTGAAGCTTCGTGTTTCAAGTTTGTAGCTCTGCAGACCGGAGACATTGAGAGGGCGAGGTAACTGTCAATCTTTTTTTATTTTTTTATTTGGCCAATCAGAGGCTTACAATCACTGTCAATCAAAAACAAATTTCACCAATACGCCGCTTGAACCAGTTGTTAATCAGTTTTTAATTCATGTCACAGTAATATAAGGGGAGGTACACAAACAACTCACACTCTGTTCATCATTTGTTTTATACCATGGCTGTATAAAGCTATGCTAGCTAACTCTGTCTGCTAATGAACTCCTTGATCATAACTGAATATAGTTACTGTTACCACTGCTCATTTTCTAAAGGCCACCGCAAGAAAAAGCAGTCTTTGTTTAGATTATCAAATGTTTGGCGGAGAAAGATCCAACTGCAGTCCTCCACCCTGAGGCCACTAGTTCTGTGAGCCAGTGAGGGTTGAGCCATAGTATGAGCATGAGTAGTACGGTTCCTTTGTAGGCTACGTAAACTTTCACTTATTTCACCTTAGCCGTCCACCAAAATCTGTTTCTGAACAAATTTGAGACGAGACATAAGCAATTCAGTTGCTGAATCTTAAGATTTAGAAGGCGAATTTAAAAGTTTGTTCCTACTTTCATAAGGCAGGGGCACTACTGCCTCTACTTTTCTAGCCTATTAGCTTACTAATATAATTTCCTATGGAGGTAACCAAGTTAGCTAACATTAGTTGCAGTTTACTGCATACAGCCTGTGCTAGCCAGCATCTAGATTTCCAACAAATACTGTTCTAATAAACTTACGACGTGTGATTTCTAAAATGGTGGTGAAAGTTACTATAGTCTGTTATGATCAAAAGTTGTCTACTTCCACATTAAAATGTTGATTAAACGGTTGCTGCCTGTTGATACTTTGATCCTTTGACTAGAGCTGAATACTTTAAAACTATACATTGAAAAAGAAGTCAAGTTTGCTTTTGCTACGTGTCGATCGTCCCCTTTCTCCTATGAGAAAGATGATTAGCCAAATTAAAAACTGATTGACAACTGGTTCAGGTGGCCTATTGGTGAAATTAGTTTTTGACTGAGTGGATTGTAAGGCGTTAACTGTGATATTAATTGGAATGCTAATTTTAGCTAGTGAAAAACAGGCTTAAAATAAAATGTACTTACTGGAAAAAATGAAGAGACTCCTTAGAGTGTCTAAGGAAAGAACACAGACAGCACCCAAAAACCAGTTCATGGCTAGTTAAATGTACACAATGCAGTGGATACGGATCGCCTCTATCCTGATTGACAAGTTTACTTTAAATGGGACCGTAATTTACTAAATGAACTATTGAAGAAGACTTGAAACTAGCGATATGCTATTCTAAGCAGTATAACATCAACGATTCCAATTCATCTTCCATCATTCTTTCATTCTTCCTTTTTGGTGTTTTGTTTTGTTACTGTTGTGTATTTGTCTCCTTGTCTCATGTCTGTTTATCCCGTTTATCTGTCTTTGTTCCGTTCTCTGTATCTCTTTGTCCTGTAGTACCCACCCAGATACCCAGATCTTGTTTACATACATACGCATCCAAACACATAATATACTCATATACACACTATGCACAAAAACTGCATTCCACCAAGAATACCTAATGACATTCTTTTTGCCCTTTTTCTCTTCTCCATGCAACCCATAACTTTTATTTCATGAAATGTATGTGGCAATTGCGCATAGGCAAAAAGAATAAAAGTCATAAATCATCTACTCAAATTGAAAGCAGACATACGCCTACTACAAGAAACTCACCTAAATAATTCAGAACAACAGATCCTAACAAGCCTACAATACAATCTAGTCTATTCAGCCGCCCACAATAATAAACAAAGACGTGTCTCCATTCTGATCCATAAAAGAATACACTTTACTCACAATAATTCAATATTAGACCCAGAAGGAAGATGCTATAATCAGTGCCTTAATCAACAACAAACAATTCACAATTGGGAACCTGTATGGCCCAAACAATGATAACCCTTCATTCTTTCACACATTTTTCTACACCTCTAACTCAATAACCATTATCGGAGGTCATTTCAACGCTTTACTCAATCAATGAATAGCCAGACAATTCAAGAGTTTCATAATCTTCACCTGCAATAAAAGAGTACATGGATGAGTTCTGTCTTGGCAATAGCTGGAGGCTTAAAACCTTAACTGCAAGGGAATATTCCTACTTTTCCCCCCAACATCACTCATTTTCACGAATTGACTTTTTCGGAGTTGGCGGAGTTGGCAGTTCAGAGTGTACAGGCCGGGTATCCGCAAGGCGTGCTGCCCTTCCACACACACCCAGCTCTGGACCGGCGTGTGGAGTGCTGGTGGAGTGTGCCAGTGTGTGGCAGCGCGCCCTGCGGATACCCGGCCCGGTCCACCCTGCCTAGCCCAGAGACACTCTGGCAGTGAAACGGGCTCCAGAGGAGAGAGGGCCGGAGTCTTTTAACTCAAGAAAGCAAGAAAATGCAAACCACCTGATGAATATGCTGCAGATCAGCCAGGAAACCTCCAAATAATAATAATACAGTTTTACACTGTAAATGGTTAACATTATTTTTTGTTTTTGCCTGCTTATTTTTTCATACAATTACTTTTATACACTAAATGTACCCGATGCTAAACCCTGCCCTCCTTAGTTACTGTTGCTACGCCTATCCAGCTTCCTGTACTAGCATGGCACATGTGACGTTTACAACAACGGTGGCAGATATACCTCAGAAAAATCTTTGAAATTATTTCTTAAACAATGGACCTGTAAAACGGCTTTAGATATGCACATGATGGCTGCATACATGATATCATGTAGGCTGAAGTTGCATGTCCCAAGCAAAAAGTCAGCATCCTCACCAGTTGATAATCCATGTAGAAGACATGTAAATGAGCCATAGCATTGTTATTGCAGTGTAGAGCTAGTTATCTCTACACTGCGCTAATATTATAGTACAGTATTATAAATAAAAACATTACCAAATGTCATTAATTCTAGCCTGTTTACTATAGAAAATTAGCTTACTGTAAAACTAGCTTACTATAGAAAAACATACTTGTACAAGTAATAAACTGGTTAGATTTGTGCTTTATTGTAAGAGGATAAGGACTACGTAACACTATTGCAAGTGACAAGGTTGGCTGAGGTGTAAACGTCCCCAAATTAAATTAAGAGAGACCAGACCCACTAATTAATTTCTCTAAATGACTTCTGATATAGTAGCATTTTGGCTCCCACACATTGGATGAACGTAACCAATAATCCTACAGAATAATGTACTTAACGATATGGTCCTTGGCCTTGAAAGTAAGACTACCTCACACTAATGATCACATTAGATAAAAACACTGGTTAAGCTAACTCTGTGTGTGTGTGAGTGTGTGTGTACACTTGTACAACCATCTTTGTGAGGACCAATTTGCGTTTTAGACCTTGGGAGTGAGGATATTTTTGGAAAGTGAGAACATTTTGGCCGGTCCTCACTTTTCAACAGACCTTCAAGGGGAGGGGTAAAACTTGGTTTTAGGACAAATGTTACAAATAGGTTAAGGTTAGGGTAAGGGGCTGGGAAATGCATTATGTCAATGAGAGTCCTCACACGTATAGAAGTACCAGGTTGTTTGTGTGTGTGAGTGTGGTAGGTGTGTGGCAATGGTAAGGGGGTTAAAAAACTGAGCAGGAGTGAGCAAGATGAAAGCCATACAAACCAAGAAATGTAGGGGCAAAGTGCGAGAATGAGAGCCATTGTAAAAATAAAAAAAAAAAAGGTTGGTGGATGGATGATGTGGGTGAGTGATTCAGAGGAGTGTAAACAAGGGAAATGCAAGATTAAAAGCTACGAGGCTGCACAGACTGAATGGAGGCCGGTGTTTCCAATGGCAGAAAAACTGCTGAGATTAGTACATGTGCACTCAGTGTTTGATTCGGTCTGTGCCACAGGAGACGCTTGTTAGTTTGCTGCGGCTTTTCATTGCATGACATTTCCAATTTCCCACTACCAAACAAACTAACCCTCATACAGGAAGTCATACAGTAGAGCATGTGAAATGTTGATCAAGCAAAAGTGTGAATCCCATCAGGGTCAGAGGGCTGGGAAAATCATTTATTTTCACCTCCAACATTTGAGGCGTTTAGCTTAGTGACTGAGCAGCAGGGGTTCACTACCTTGTTCATTACCTTTTTAAAGGGAGACATGGCTGTTGCTGAACACAATGGCTTTTGTGGGGTTTTAAGTTTTAAAAGTCTCTCTGAGGCCATGTTTAGACTTGACAATAACACTGACTCAAAAAACACAGCCTCCTCATTAATTTTGAATGAGACCATAGTCGTAGTGTTCTGGGGGCGTCGTGGCAGAGGGCTTCAGCAAGCCAAAAAAAAAACAAAAAAAACCCCCCATCTGGCTAAAAGTTTATCATTTGCTGCAGTGTAGTCTAGTGTCAACCGGCAAGCCACTATGTTGGCTAATCGTGTTTACCACTCTAACACCAAGGCAGAGAGGAAAGTTGTTGTTGTTGTGACTACTTGCCAAAGTTGTACAATCTTCCCTCAAAGAGTATAAACTGCTCCCACTGTGCCATTATGTTTGATAAGCCTTAACACTGGACTTCCTGGTTTGTATTTCATCCTCTCACTAATAACCTGTACCAACATGCACACCAGTGCAGCCTGTAACAACCAAGCCTCCCTGGCGTCCATCCATGTTTATGACTTCTATTTTAATGTTGTTAAGTGATGCAAACATGTTATTTGGTGCATATGGAGTTCAAATAATGTATGATGTCATGTGAAGCACTGTAGGACTGACTGACTTTGAAACCGCTCCACAGTA
>CM022485.1:30932578-30956964 GCA_011952105.1 Coreoperca whiteheadi | reverse complement strand
GGAAGCGCAGAGAAGCGTGTAGGATTGCAACTCTGCCTCCTGGTCTCAACTCTGGGTTGTCATGGTTTAGGTCCATTAATAAATGCTATTGTAACAATTACGTCCTAGGCTGCTCACACACACGCAAATGACAGCTAATTGTTTTGTTGTTTTTTTTGTTGTTTTTTAAAATAAAGACTGACGTGTAATGACCTTTAAATAAAAACACATGAAATAAGAAGTACGTAGGGTGTTCATTTTAAAAACGCAAAACAACTCATCTATTCAAACTGAAAGAAAAGAAAAAAAACAACAAAAACACACCATCCCCCGACTTGCTTTTTAAAAGTTAAACTTACCAGCTTAAAAATGAACAGTAATAATAAAAAAATAAAACAATCCAGTTGCCAACAGTCAAACCTAATTTGGAAAAAAGCTAAATAAAGTGGCGCAGATCAGATTCAAGAGGGAAGTTGATGCTGACTGACATTGAATAATAATAGTAATGGTGGGAGAAAATGTCCCTTGCACACAGAAATCAAATTAATAGGCTCGCACAAAGTTTATTTGTGGTTGCTGGAATGGTTTTGTTTGGGGTTTTTTGTTTGTGCCATAGTGCCTGTAGTGCTTGTTTTGCAAGCCTGATCTCTTGCTATTTCTCTGGGATCGAATGTATCACATTTCACCTAACAATTCCACATATCCTTTCCATATTTTGATATGAAATATCAACACACAAAATGAATATAGTGAAGGTTCTAACCTCCCCACCACCTCCACCCTAAAGTTTTATCCACTAAGCATTGGCAACATGTTTTACTATATCACGCACTTGGGGGAAAGCTAGTGGTCATTTGTGCTGTTGCTATGGGCCTAAAATAAATTTTAAATAAGGCAATGTTCTGGTGACGCCGACATTTTAATGTTATACAAACATGGCCTGCCTTCGGTGCCGTCAAGACAAACACACACACACACATGCTCTAGAAGGACATCTTGTTGAAGAACAGTGTCTTGTGAGGAAGTGATGTGGGGACAACGAGGAAAGGGAAAGACACAGGGATAAAGAAAAAGGGAATTTATTGTTGAGAAGTGAGAATAAGGGAGAATAAATCCCCACTTCTCATCTTTACACAACAAGCTGTTTCCCTCCGCCCTCAGATCTTGAGATGAAAACGGTTCAGCTTTGGCTTGGCCATGATGCTAATCACATGTCTATCACAGAATAATATTCGATTAAAACAAATCCTGGAGCCTGTGTTTCCGTGTGTGTGTGTGTGTGTGTGTGTGTGCAAGAGAGAGTGAGAGTGAGAGAGAGAGAGAGAGAGAGAGAAAAAGTCCGAAGGCCGTTTTAAGATATGGTGGTGGGTAGGTCGTCCTCATTTCAATTTCAAACTGTTTCCTCCAAGTGTCCCACTGAGCATAATTTTCTCCCCTCCATCTTCCTCTGCCACTGCTGCCACGTAAACAGAGAACTGAGATGAGAAGGGCAGAGAAACAGAGACAGAGAGAGCGAGAAAGATGTGAGGAGAGAGGAGAAGTGGGTGGCTAGCATTAACGCTCCCACTCCTTCTCGACATAATAAAGACAAACCAAGTTTTTGGGAGGAGACAAACCAGCCACCACTTGTCAACTCAATCTGTAGCTCTCTGCAGATATCCCTGTCTTCTCATTCTTTCTTCCATTACTCTCTGTCACATCAAGCCACTCTCCTCCACCGATCTCTTCATTTTCCATCCATGTCTCCCTCAGTCGCTTCTTCCCCCGTAAAAGCTGCCGGCTAAAGTGCTGGATGGCTCCAAGGTTGTTTAGTTGGAGAACCGTGGCTCATTTCAAGGCTTTGCGATGAAGTATTAATTATATTTAGAATCCACTGGGGCAGTGATTTTTAACCAGACACACTCACAGCCACCTGATTTTACCCCCAATTAAAGCTGAACGGTGCAGAGCAATTTGGCTCCTACTTCTCTCCCTGGGTGATGTGTGAGCGAATGTGTTCAGCGGTGTGTGTGTGTGTGTATGTGTGTGTGTGTGTGTGTGTGTCTTTGCAGGAGCGTCATGCAGTAGGTGTGTGAGACGGTGTGTCACTCCATTTTTGAGTAAACAGTCCCACTGCAGGGACAGTTTGGTTCCCCCAGATGCTTCCCGTGACAGACTGCTCTCGATGCTGCAGCCTTTCAGAGGTGCAGACATGTGCAGATGATGTGTTAATCTACCCTCTTCTCATGTTTAAATAATGGTGCGCAAATGCAGATTATGTGCATATATGACTGGTTTATGCATTTTTCCTTCACCCTAATTTATATTGGGAAATGAAACCAAACTCGCTCATTACTAGCAATATTTAGCTTCAAATTCATACAAATGTTCAATCACTTTCCCCACCCATATTGTCCCAGCCTTAGGGATCTGACCTGCACTGATTTAGAGACTCGATATTGATTTTGTCATAAAAACTATCATATGCAGATGGGCAAATGACATCGCTTTGAATTCTTACCAGCCTAAAGGCAGATGACTGTAATTAATGTTAAATACTCTGTGTGAACAACCGAAGCTCCAGCTTGGTGTTGATCTTAAGCATTACCATGCGTTTGTTAAAGGAAAGTTTCCCGTTGATTTACGAATAATTTTCTAGGTTTCTAAATTACCTGAAAAGAACTATGGAATTTGGTGAGTATCCATTTCCTTTATTATTGGAAACCTTATTCTCCATACTTTCTGAAATGCAATGTATGCTTCCCCCTAGACAAACTTTACATTTTGGCATGAAATGCTTCAAAATGAGTAGTTTGTCATTCCCCAGTCAAGGTAATCTGCCTCATAAAAAATAAATGTGTACTTAATGAAGTAGTTAAATAGGAAAGTGACTTCTAGCCCAGCATGATTTTAATGACTTATTTTAGTCATCAACACTAGCCAAGCAGCAGCCATGGCCTGCTGCTGTGGGTTTGAAGAAACAAACTACCAAATTGTTTAGAACATGCTACGGACCTTGTGTAGAAAACCAACTTATGGTTTTTATTGACTTTTAGTATAAGGGTATGACCACTGATCATTATTCCTACTAGCTCTTCATTTTTTCCCCCTTGATTTTGAATTGAAGAGTTTCTTAAAGGACTGTTGGCACCAAAAGACTTTCCAAAGGTAGTTAGTGTGTGTATGTGTACGACATGCATTCTTTGCAATGTCTTAAGGGCTGGAATGAGGAGTTATCATGTTATGCATTGTGGTCCGTGTCACCCCTAGTGTTGGCCTGGGGTGTAAACAACCATGTGTTACTTCTGTGACAAATCGTTGCCCCAGCTGTTTCTTTTCACCCACTCACGAGGAGCTTCACAGAAACAGTGTGAGATCAGGCCGTGTCCTGCTTTACTTACCTTTTTTAGGTACACCTGTACAATCTAATGCAATCCAATACAACTGTATTGCCATAAAGTCTACTTTTATGATGTCTATAATATTTCATAGTTTTTGACACTATCGCGAAAGGTGTTAATTCAATTATATGCTTTAGCAGTGAGATCATAACTAGTGTTGTAACAGACATTATTTTATTTAGAGGCATTTCTATGACAAATTAAAAGGACAAAACAATACAATGACACAGTATCAACTGCCATTTAAACTAATCTACACAAAATAAAAAAATTAAGATACACTTTTTTTAAAAAGGAAGGTTTTTAGTCCTTTTTTAAAAGCATCCACCTTGGGGCCCTGAGGTGGTCAGGGAGGGCATTCCACAGACGAGGAGCAGCTTCAGCTTTGTCCTGGGAGCGTGTAGACGGCACATTTGGCCTCACCGGGTTTTGGTAGTAGTGTGTGGGACAAGAAGTTCTGTCAGATAAATGGGGGCATCGCCGTGCAGACAGTGATGGGTGTGAAGGAGGAGTTTATATTCAATGCGGAGGTGAACTTGGTGCCAGTGTAGAGTGTGAAGGACGGGTGTAATGTTTTAATATTTTCACACCCTCATCAGGATCCTGGCAGCACTGTTCTGTACGTACTGCAGCTTTTGTATGCTCTTGCCGGGGATCCCGATGAGGAGTGCATTACAGTAGTCCAGTTTGGAAGAGACAAAGGCATGAACAAGTTTCTGTGCAGTGGGGAGGGAGAGGGAGGGGCCGAGTTTGGCAATGCTACGGAGGTGGTAAAAGGAATGTTTGCAGATTAAATTAACGTGATTTTCAAAAATGAGCTGGGGATCACATTTGACCCCCAGATTAGTAGCCAGAGAAAGATATAGAGGTAATGGGGGAGGAGTGGAGCTGGTGAGGGGTGCCAACCTGAATGGCTTCACTTGAACTGTTGAAGATGACTGACTGACTGACTGACTGTGTAAAAATTCATTGGCTGGTCCCACTCATTATCCATCCATCCATCCATTAATCTTTTTCTGCTTATCTGGGGCTGGGTCGCGAGGGCAGGAGTCTAAGCAGAGACGCCCAGACTTCCCTCTCCCCAGACACTTCCTCCAGCTCTTCTGGGGGAATACCAAGGCATTCCTAGGCCAGCCGAGAGACACAGTCCCTCCAGTGTGTCCTAGCTCTTCCACGGGGCCTCCCCCCGGTTGGACATGCCCGGAACACCTCCCCAGGAAGGTGTCCAGGAGCCATCTGAAACAGATGCCTGAGGCACCTCAGCTGACTCCTCTTGATGTGGAGGAGCAGCGGCTCTACTTTGAGCTCCTCCCGAGTGACCGAGCTCCTAACCCTATCTCTAAGGGAACACCCAGCCACCCAAGAGAAAATGAATTTAAGCCGCCTGTATCAGGGTTCTTGTCCTTTCGGTCATGACCCAAAGCTCATGACCATAGGTGAGAGAAGGAATGTAGATCGACTGGTAAATAGAGAGCTTCGCCTTGCAGCTCAGCTCCTTTATCAAAACAAACCAGTATATCGACCTCATCACTACAGAGGATACACCAATCCGCCTGTCGATCTCCCATTCCATCCTTCCCTCACTAGTGAACAAGACCCCAAGATACTTAAACTCCTTCACATGAGGCAGGAGCCGCCCTTTTCCGGCTGAGAACCATGGCCTCGGACTTGGAGGTGCTGATTCTCATCCCTGCCGCTTCACACTCGGCTGCAAACCATCCCAGTGCACGTTGATTGTCTTGGTTTGATGGAGCCAGCAGGACAGCATCATCTGCATAAAGCAGAGATGAGATTCTGTGGTCCACAAACTGGACTCCCTCCGGCCCCTGACTGCGTCTAGAAATCCTGTTCATATAAATAATGAACAGGACTGGTGACAAATGGCAGCCCTGCCAGGGTCCAACACGCACCGGGAACAAGTCTGACTTACTGCCGGCAATGCGAACCAAATTCCTGCTCTGGGAGTATGGGGTCCGGGGCCCTCTGCTAAGGGCTGTCGGGTCCCTATACGACCAGAGCAGGAATTTGGTCTTTTCCGGGGAGGCTGAGGAGTGTGATCCCCCTGTAGTTGGAACACACCCTCCGGTCCTCCTTCTTAAACAGAGGGAGCCCTTGAGCCAACCAAGCTCAGTAGGACTCCTCCTTCAGCTTGACGGTATCCCTTGATTCCGGGGTCCACCGACGGGTTCAGGGGTTGCTGCCATGACAGGCCCCGGAGACCTTACGGCCACAGCTATGAGCGGCCACTCGGACTCAATGTCTCCAACCTCTCTCGGGATCTGGTTGAAGCTCTGCCGGAGGAGGGACTTGAAGATCTTTCTGACCCGTTCCCAGCAGACCCTCACAGTACATTTGGGTCTGCCAAGTCTGTCCAACTTCCTCACCCACCATCAGATCCAGCTCACCACCAGGTGGTGATCAGTTGACAGCTCTGCCCCTCTCTTCACCCGAGTGTCCAAGACATACGGCTGGAGGTCAGATGAAACAACCACAAAGTTGATCATTGACCTCCGACCTAGGGTGTCCTGATGCCACATGCACTGATGGACACCCTTATGTCTGAACATGGTGTTCGTTATGGACAAACTGTGAATAGCACAGATGTCCAATAACACCACTCGAGTTCAGGTCGGAGGGTTCCTCCCAATCATGCCCCTTTCAGGTGTCACTGTCGCTGCCGATATGGGCGCTGAACTCCCCCAGTAGAACAATGGAGTCCCCGGTCGGACCACTTTCCAGCACCCCTCCCAGAGACGCCAAGAAGGTCAGGTACTCTACACTGCCATTCGGCCTGTAAGCGCCAATAACAGTGAGAGACATACCTATGCCCAAAGGCGCAGGGAAACAACCCTCTTGTTCACCGGGTGAACTCCAGCACATGGCGGCTGAGCTGGGGGCTATAAGAAAGCCCACACCAGCCTGCCGCCTTTCACCGCGGGAAACTCCAGAGTAAAGGAGTTGGATTCCAGAACCCAAGCTGTGTGTGGAGGCGAGCCAGACTATCTCTAGTCAGTATCTCTCAACCTCCCTCACTAGCTCAGGCTCCTTCCCCTCCAGCGAGGTGACATTCAATGTCCCTAGAGCCAGATTCCGTATCCGGGGATTGAGTCGCCGAGGCCCCTGCCTTCGACTGCCACCCAATCTACAATGTACCGGCCCCTTACGGTTCCTCCTGCAGGTGGTGGGCCCACAGGAGTTCTGCCCCACATCGCTCCTTCGGGCTCGCTAACTTGCTAACACAACAAACAGTTGTGCTAAGCATGAGTGGTGACGGTTGTCAGGGACAGGGTTATATTAAAGTCGTATTGAAAGGGGGAAATTATCTGTTTATTAACTTTCCAGCAATGTATTTCACAAACTAGTAAGCAACTTACCACGAACACACTGCTTTGACTACACTATGTTTGCTGGATTAGTTTTGTGGTTACACTAATATATTAACACAAGCCTTTCTTCCTGCCTAATATACTGAAAAGAAAAGAAAACATTATTTTGGGTCATATCGGATAACATATACACCAATATATATACTGTATATATATACCAACATATCTGCGATAGGCCAATATCAGCCAAACGATAAATTGGTCAGGCTCTACTGCAACTCTTGAGGTCTACTCTTGAGCTAATCCCAGCAAATTTACATTGATTTTGATTAATGTGCACTGTCCCCTATAAATCAACAATTAATCAAAGCAAACTAAACAACTAACTAACTACTTAGCATTATAAATGCCCTCATTTAGGATAATCTTTCTAGTGCATCCATTCTTGCAAGAAGATTTCATCCTCATAAGAACTGTAACAGCAGAATGTACAAGCTCACACAAAATGCTGCAATCAGTAATCCAAAGGGGGGGAAAGTAGCATCATTTTGTTGGAATGCAAGTCACACACAAACAGCATAAACAAAGAGCTGCTCACATTGTGAGTTTGCAGCCAGCCAAGAGTAACGAATACTAATTCCTTCTTCTGATTAAAAGCAAACGGAACTATCGCAGTGAAAAACATAATCGAAAAGGCAATATGGTTATATTTCTATCAAAGAACATTGCAGGGTTTCCAATGTTTCACTGAGGGGGGGCTCCTTCATAAGATTACACACATTTTCATGCTGTCTGCACCCAGGAATAAATGCACTATTTATGGTGGATAAATGATGTGAACCCACTCCCCATGTGGCTGTGCGGAGAGCAGTATGACGTTGAAGAGGAAATGTAGGAATGGGTGAATAGGAAGGAGAGACAAAGGTAACAGACAGGGGTCATAGGCGAGATTGTACTGTAACGGCAGCCTTGGTATGGATAATCATTTTTATTTTAGACAGTGATGTTTGATCACTACCTGTGGTCACAGCGTGGGGTGAGAGACAGTGAGAGGAAAGGACTAGGAAGGTTTTGCATGATCACAGAAAGTAAGAAAAAAACAGAAGGAGGCTGGCAAATTAACAAATACGAGAGAACAATTCAAGTGTGAGCAGCACAACCAGAGGAAAAGAAGAGTGGGAGAAATTAAGTCTTCAAGACAGATAAATACATTTAATGCATACAGTCCTGGCAGTGTGCTTTACACATCAATCTAAATCATTTGCACTGCTAGCATACCATATAAGAACCACTATTTTCTTCAACTATAAGTTTAGAAAACATCTATGTATTGTATTAAGCCTGACATCATTGGGAGCATATTTATGGTACATTATAGTAGATTATTGTACTTAAAATTCTAAAGGATAATGACAATAAAATAAATTATTAATATTCATAATGTGAACTAGTGCAACACTGGTCACAATTAAAGGAATAGTTTAAGGTTTTGGAAAATACACTAATTTGCTTTGTTTCCAAGAGTGACGTGAGAACATCACTATCATCTCTGATCAATATCTCATGTCTGTGCAGTAAGTACAGAGCTGGAGTAAGGACATGTTTCACCTTGCTTAGCATTAAGACTGGGGTAAATGCCTAGCCTGGCTCTGTTTGCGTCGCATTCTTGTTGCGCTGCGGCTCAGTCACAGTCAACTATGGAATAAATTACATACTCTCCTAACTGTAACAACGTTTTGGAGTATTTAAAAAAAATTGGTAATTTTACTTAGGTACTTTTTATCACAATTATTGTACTTTGCTATTTCAAGCCAGCACCTGTTACAGAGTAACAACAAAAGTCACATTAAAAAGTCATGATAAATGGCATGGAACAGAAGAAAGGAGCCAAATCAGCAGCTGCAGCAGAGAAGAACATAAGATTTATTTAGCTAACACTTTCATCAAAATCTACTTACATACTTAAGTGCATTTAACAATGTGGATTTTGGAAGATGTGTAGTTTCTGCTATTGTCCTGATGTCAATGGGGAGAATGACAACCATTGTGGAGCCAGGAGAGCAAACAGTCATGATTTTGGTGAGCAGTAGCTGGGCCCCCCTTGTAGTGAGGGAGTAGCAAGCTGATTGGCAGTAGCACAGGGTAGTGGACGGGCTGACCATGTCCTGGATGTAGGATGCTGCTTTTAGAGTGTTAGTTGGTGGTGTATCTGTGGCCACAGGAGGTCAGAGCTCTAAAGAGCTCTTTGACCAGAGAGGTGACACTGAACATGTATGTTTTCCAGAGTGTCAGCTGTGGGCAAAGTGTTTGGTCATTGACCGAGTGTCACAGAGGGTATGGGGGGTGTTGTGGCACCCAGTCCAGGGCTAGCAGTTAGTGAACAAAAAAATACAATTAAATTAAGGATAATGTCATTATGGGTTATAGTTAGCATTATTGTTAATGTTGCAACAGGTGAATACTGGGTCTAGTTAACATGCTAAATGATAACATGCTCATGGTGGATCCTCTATACGTAGGGTAATTTCAGTCTGGAACTTCTACCTTCGCTGAGGTGTGTGAGTTCTTTCTGTTGTTTGTGACAATAATCCCTGACACATTGTGACTGCAGAGCACATCAGTCAAGTGTTAAAAAAAACTTTGAGGAGCGCAGTCGGAAAGATAGGTTGAGTGGACTGGTTGTATTATGCTTTGAGATGGAAAGAGCAGAGAATTTGAACCTAGAGCAGATTGTAAAGTTTCCAGAATACATTCAGACAGGTGAGTACAGTAAGAAACTCACCTATTGTTGTAACTCACTGTATATATGAGAGCATCAGCAACCACTGCATTGCCTAGCAAAGTAGCTTTGTGGGTGTGCGCGCTATGCGGTATGTAAAAACTGTGCAGTTACTCATTTGCTTAAATATATGTGATTGTGTATTGTTGATTTGGACATCAACAAGGGCTCAGAGGCATTGATATTTATTACAATATATTTTGTAGCCTAAAGTTGTCCCAAAAGATGTTGGGACTCAGCGGATAAGTTCATTCATGTAGGTAATCTTAACTGATCTTTGTTAAAAGGACTGCATTCCCTTTTCTCCCACAATCCACGAGACTGCGAACGCACCATTGATTTCCGCTGGACGGTGATCCCGGAAGTCTCCAGATCGATAAAGTCGAGGTTTTGACCCTCTTTGGCCTTTTCTCTGCAAGTGTGCCCTCTTGAGCGCAGGGGCATGCAGCAGCTCTCTCTCTTCACCTTCCTCTCTGGCCACACGCCTCACTGTCGGCCTCTCAGCGCCAGCTAACAGAAGGCTGCAACAAAGGAGCCTGCCTGCCTCCTTGCAGAACTAAACTCTCTGATCTCTTACAGTGGCGACGCGAGGTCCTGCATAAGACCATTCCTCAACAAGTTAGCGGCAAGCCAGCCGGCTAACTTTAAGAAGGAACTGAGCCTGTTAGCCCGAAGCTAACCACACCGGGCGACAGGCCGCAGGAGCCAAGCAGTTCAACTTCTCCCTGCACCTCAACAGCTGCTTCCAAAGCAAAACCACAAATTCCGACCGCCTGGCCCATCGGACACATGCTGACCAAAATGGATTGGTAACAACCACTATTGTTAGCTAAATACGGTGCTTAGCATAGTACAGAACTGTTTAGTAACTCTGCATATGTAACCTTACTGACGTGATTTACAACTTTAGTGAGTCAACTCTCCTAGATGGCTCACTGCCATCTCTAAATGTCCCTTTGTCTAGCTGTGCAGCTAATGCATTAGCCCAACAACGCTGAGCTAATGTAACTGTAGCTCACTCTTATCTTTTTATGGCTCCCGCCACCTTGACTTAGCATTCTTTGTTGGTCTACGTTTCGTCCACACACACACACAGACACGCACACACACACATCCACACACTTCTTTTTGTCTGTAGTTTAGTGTATTTAGTTAGTCTTCATAGTGTGTTTTTACTTTGTTTACCTTTGTAAATAAATGATTGTGTTTAATTATGCTGGTCTCGTTAATGTCTCACAACAGTGAATCATTTGCCAACCTCTTTTATGTTTTAATTCCGAATCCTTCACCTACTAGCTATTAATGGTAATTCTGGGTTATAGTTATTGATTTAATTATTAATCTGATTATCATTTTCCTTTATCTTAATGATGGTGCCGTGAGGTCTTTATTCATTTTTAAGCATTATTTATGATTATCTTTGATAATCCTGATAGCCAAATCTAATTAACGGTACTGCCATGTGTATACCCCAACATTAATGGTGCCCTGTATGTGAACCATAGTTGGTAAACCCCAACACAGTAGCATCATACTGTATATCATCATATGGTTTTCCAGGTTTCAGCCAATGACTTAAACCTGGGTCTCAAAATCAAGGTAAAAACTTGCACATGCACACACAAACTGTGATAAAAGTGGTAAAGTTGCTCGTTCAGCGTGGGGGGTCACTGAGAGCGATTCACTCTTTTTCACGAGTATAATATCCTAGTACTCTTTCCACCCCTGCAGTCAAAAGCCAATATAGGCATTCGTGTACATTCATAAGTATATTTCATGCTTCAAGCTGCTCATGTAAAAAAAACCTGATGTGTAAACATAGTGGAGTGGAGAAATGAGTCTCTCGTGAGACATGGACATGGAGCCGGTGGACATTGCTACACACAGTCAGATCAGGTGAACATTAACCATAAAATGCCAAAAATGTACCTACCATAAATAATTAAAGCTGACCAATTAACACATATTTTGTTTGTTAAACCAGTACACAAACCGAAATGCAAAACAACAGCTAACACTATTTACACCCCTCCCGTTCTATTGTTGGGCCTCACCACGTGTGGAGAGCAAAGACAGCGGCCTACTTGAAAAAGGTAAAGCCTTGACTAACAGGCTTGAATGGAAAACCTAACACTAAAATAGCACCAAATGTCCACCAGCCATTAATTCACACTTTGACGCAAGCAAGATCTCAGTTGAAGACAAACCCTGGATTTATACTGGACAAGTCGCCAAAAGAGGTGCAGGAAATCCTGGTTCCGGCCATGATGTAATCACCTACATAACAACAGAGTGCATCAGACCACTCACTGTCTTTTCCACTGTGACTCTGGTTGCTACAGGAGACGCTCAACGTTGAACATTTGTTTTCCTAGGAACAAACTCGCTGGACAAGCAACAGACTGTTATGGCTTTTTCTGAAACACTTATTGGATCCTGATTGTTATACTCAACATAGCCTTCTTTGCCTGCAGAAGGAAGACACGGATTTACCTTTTCTTCACGGAGAGAAGAAATTTCGACACTGAACCCGCCGACAGCGCAGACCAGGTCCTGTGAGTATCCAAACCTGAGAGGACTCTGTCAGACACATTAAATCGCTACCAAGAGCAACCTCAAGAAAGAGGCTTGTGTCTGGGCAGAGATAGATTTTATAACTATTTTATCTAAGTTCAATGTTGTGAATTATGCTTTGCTTATTGTGGAAAGTAATGGACCGTCATGTCTTGCTTTGCTGTGTGTGTTTGTGCTTAGCATGAGCCTTTGTGTATTGGTACCACGCTGCAGGGCCGTTTAACTGTGTTAGTTTAGCCACCGTGGAAGCTAATAACTGTGTTTTATTAAACCAAAGTCCAGTAACGTGGCTGTTGAATGAAAGTTTGCTGCCGGGTTCCTGTCTGATAAAGGGTCAGCTATTGTGCTTTACCACGGCAATCGATATCTCTTGTGCCTTACTCTGTGTGCTTTCCTTTCTCTTTCCTCCTCACTAACCCACAAACCTTTACATACACATCCATACAGTTACACACATATCTCAAACGACCTGGACAGCGTGGTAGCATAACTAGTTACGCTACACGCCATCTTGAGCACAAATAGAGCGTGTCCTTCCTTGTGGCTCTCCCCTTTGTTTGAATTTCACGGGTCTGCCGCCATTTTGGATCTGTGCGTGACGACCACCCATGTCATCACGTCCACCGTCTTCCTCACACCCCCCCATTTTCCCTCACACACACACCGTACATGCTTGCTGATTGTTGTATGCTTATTGAGTTTAGAATAGATAGAATGACGCCCTCCGTGGCCGATTAACTAGTTTATTTGTCATGGTTTTGAGTTCTTTGCACTGTAGAGTTTTTGTTTTATTCTGAAAATGTCTGTTCTGTCTGGGTTTTGGGTTTAGGTTCTGTAGTTCCTGTTTTATAGAGTAATTAGGTCTGTTCCCTCATGTGTCCGTCAGTTTTGCTTCTTGCCCTTGAGTGCCCTGATTGTTTTCACCTGTGTTGAGTTGGTTCACCTGTGTCTTGTTGTCGCCCCTGCCTAAATGTATTTAAGTTGAGGTTTTTTCTTTGTTCCCTGTCAGTCTGTCATTATCGTCTCCCCTGATGTGTTGGTTCTGTCTGTTTTTGGACTATGCCTGACTACTTTAATTTATCTGTCTGCTGGTAACCCTACATAAACATCCCACTCATCATCATCATCCTCGGCGCTGTCTGCATTTGGATCCTCTTTTTCCCTTTTACCTGTTGCCAACACAAAGACCCTGACAGGATTATCTCCCCTTGTTCAACCCTTTGGTCTACTGACAGTTGCACATGTCCTGCAGAGAAACACAGAGAAAGAGTCTCCTGTTTAAAATAGGCCTACTTATACCGTTTTGTAAAAGCTTGTAAGTGCACCTGTTGGAGCTCATTCTGTACCATGTTGATTTTAGATCGTTTCGATAGCCGACATCATTAACAACAAGCCTCTTCCGCATGCGGCTCACATGCTGTGTGCATGTGTCACAGACCAGTTACATCCCACCCCCCCCCCACCAGCACACCTGATGCTCATCATCTAATCAAGCCTCAAAGTACATCTACCGAGCTCTACTATCCAGATGGTTCAGTGCAGTGCACTACTGTGGTATTTTGCTATGGCTACATCCTGACCAAGTCAAGTTTACGTCATGTAGCTTGTTTCCCTGTCAGACTTTGTTTTTGTCTATGCTTCAGATCCATCCCTGGCCGGTGATCTCACCCAGCGTGATCAACCAGAGTCTCATCTGTCTTCATTCAACTGCCTCGCTACTCTGGAGCCACCACAGCGTTCACTATTCTCCTTCGTCTTCAGGGCCCTGCCAGTACGCCAGAAGACTGGTCTGCTTCAATGTTCTCTGCCTGCCTCACTTGCCCTGAGCCCCAACTACAAGAGATCTACCGTATCATTTGTAATAAACCTGACTGTGAACTAACCTCCAGTTGTTCCTCTGCGTGTCCTGCTTTTGGGTCTTTTAGATCGTTAAACCTAACAGCATGTGTGGTGTGTGTAGGAGCAGATTAAAGTAGTTCGTAATTAAACACTAAAATAAGGTGGAGAATAAGTACAATTAAAATGGTAATGTATTGTATTCTTGCAAATATTGTCTTGTTTTCTTCATAAGGTGTAGGCCTGTGTGTATTATTAGGCTTTTCTCCTCTCTGTCAAAAATAAAGAAAATAGGTGTGTTTCCCCTAAATTTTTAACTACTCTTTTAAAGGTTTATTGCACACAATGCAGTATAATGTGACAAACCATGTCAGTTTAAATTACGTTGCCAGGAACATTTTGGGGGAAAATATCTTCAACTTGTTCAGGTGTTATTGTTTTCAATTTCTTTTTATCCTATTGACAACCAGCTGTTTACTACCTGACTAGATGTTAGATGGCAGGAATAGAAACACTACATATTGTAAGTGCAGTTTGTGATTGAATAAAATGACTGCTGTTACTTTGCAGGATGGAAAGGAGCCATATTCACTACATTTTAAAATTGGGCAAAAATGTTTTTTTGTGTGTGCATATAACCAAATTTATATTAGAACCACATTCTATGAAGACTTTTGAAAATGAGGAATCTTCCATCGCAGTCTACACACCCTCACATAGCAGTCTTACCTCTAGTCGTAGGTATTCACTCTGCCCCTTTGAGATCAGATGTAGGATGGTGCTGCTGTGTTTGCGGGTTCGAACCAGGACTTGAACCCATGTCCTACGGGCCGGCAGCGGGGACACCAACTGGTAATGCACGTGACTGTGCCCATCAAAGGAATACTCTGGGACCTCTGGTGTTATTACACACACACACACACACACACACAAAAGACAGTCAGATAGTGCTATGATTGAGAATGAACACAAGGCTTAAAAATGCAACATATGACATTTTGTAAAAGATGCTTTACTCCAGAGGGAAGTGACCTCAAGTAACCTCAACTAAATCAGTTTCACAAGTCCCTAAATTCCCTCCACATGCAGAGAACTGGTGACAGGGCAGAATATGCAAAATACACAAGATAGAATATTTATGTGTGGTTTAGCTTCGGTTATGCTTCGTTCTTCTTTCTTAGACCCATGTTCCCAGAAGTCAATGTTGTGCGTGCCAGGCACTAAACCAAGCACACCAAAAATGTTTTCAAAGCCATGCCTCCATCTTATAGCATATGCAAGTAAATATGCAAGAATTTCGCCTCCACACTTCTCTCTCTTTGTCTCTCTTCCATGTAACTTAGGACAAAGTTGAGTGGTTCATGAGATCCTGCTTGAAGGCAATGTTAAATCTTACATTTTTGGTTTCTTCTAGGCATGCAATATGCAGCCGATCAGCCATGTCTTTTCAGAACTCCATCTTGTGTTTTACAGCTAACTGTGTTCATCAAGACCACAGCGCTGTTTGTGTGAGATTTTTGGATACAAAATCATTTTAACACTATCAATTTTACACTAATAATCTTACCCTATTCATTGAAAAATTGTTCAGTACAGAAGAGTGTTGTGAGCTAAACTTGAAGAAATAGGGTTATTTTTGAAATCCTTCGTTGACTTTTTGAAGCAACTGTGACATAAGGAAAAACATAAGAATATTTTCTTTCTGGCTTGTTTTCTTATTGCTACATAGGTATGTTGTAGATGCTCTTTTTTCCTGATATTACCATGCATCTTGAGGAAAATAACTTATCTGGATAAAGCTAACTACAAACATCCAGAGATAGAAACAGCTCCAATGTGAATCAATTCCATGTAAGAGCCAGTAGTGGGTTTAAGATGGTAGCATAATGTTAAAAATAGACTGTAGGAATACCCCTGGACGAGTGAGGCTACATTCAGACCGATTTCAGCCCTTTGTAATGTTTCTTTGCATATTTCTGCTGTTTACTTCGTGAGCGTCACAATGAAAGATAAAATAATTACCACTGTGATAACTTTTGGAAGCAGTAAAATCCTTCTTCATAATATTATAACACACTGTGCAGTCTAGTGCTATCTGATAAACTTGCAAACTCAAGGAAAACTTTGTTTTCTAACTGGACTCCCTGGATCATATTTCATCGGCTCACACCCCCACCAACAAAGCCCCTTGCATTTCTGCATGCCAACTAAGTGAGGTGGAATGTAACTGCATGTACCTTTTGAGGATTTAAATATTACTACAGCTCAAGCCATTCATTTGTTTTGGTAAGACATCACAATTTTATGTGAATGTAATTGCAGATATTCAATTTAATATCAAGTGTAAATATATTTCAGCTATGGCAACTCCAGGCACAATCTGGATATAAGGCAAGTTCAAAACAGAGATAAAGGCGGTGCCCTTTTAAAGTAATTCTTTATGCCTTTATTACACACAGTAGAGAGATGACAGGAAATTAGGGTGAGAGAGATGCAACAAAGGTCCCCTGCCGGACTCCAATTGGCACATGGTCAGCACCTTAATCCCTAAGCTATGGGGACAACCCACAAAACGTTTTGTTTTTTTTCTTTCTTTTGTTGTGTCTTGCCAGGTTGCAGCTAGGCTGCAGAGAGTGATTGATTCACATTCCTTCCTTCATTCATTAATTCACTAAATTATTCATTGAAAGATTGTCTATCTGCCACCTATTGGTTGTCTGGCATGGCAATGTCCACAGATAACACTAAATAGGAATCACTGAACATAAGAATCACTGTGGGTACAAAGTGATGAAGGTGCCTTGCCTTTATAGAATTTAACTATTAAAGAAAGGGATTTTTAATAACTGTCTCAAAAAAAACCCTGCTGTGGTCAGTTGAAAACATCTCTGGTGGGGCTCACGTGTACAACAGACGGTGCATGAGCCTCATTAAAGACCCCATCTCAGTCCAACAATAGTTTCTTCGAACTGCTGCAGTTAGACAAACGCCTCCACAGCCCGAAGGCCAACACAGAGAAGGTCACAAGGAGCTGCTTTCTTCAGGCCATGAGTATCCTTAACATGGATTCTGCCATGGGCCTGCATGCTGCTCTCTGAGTATAACAAGAAATACACAGCAGTAATGAAGAACCCTCTAAGGGAAAGGCAAATGCTGGACCTATATATATGCATGAATTTGCAATAAATTCATGTCAGCCAGATTTAATGCAGCCTTGAAGACTGAAACTTTACACTGCAAATAAAAAAACAGGATCCCTGAGGCTATGAGAGAAACAGCCTGTAACCTGTTAGTGTGCCTAATTTTATCCTCTTTAATGCTCACGTGAAACTGACCATCTTGTTTAGATGATCTACAAAGATGAAGCTATAAGCTAGGACGGTAATTCATCTGCAACACTGTGCTATTTTATCTACTGTTTGCCAATTTCAATTGTGGCTGATAGCTAACATACATTTTTAAACAAAACCTTTCAGACCATTTTGCCTTAGTGCTATTACAAAAAAATTTTCCGAGTATGAAATATCTGTGCTCAGCTACTATCAATTTTGATTTAATTTGACATGCTATATGTCAACATACTCTTTGCTGCAACCATTTAGCCAAGCAGCAAATGATCTTTCTAGGACACATGGATGACCACAAATTTGATATATTCCTTTAATGCATACGTCTTAGAAAAAGTTGAGCTTACCCTCTTCACACTGGTGTCCTGTGTATCCTGGCACACAGTGGCAGCTGAAGGAGCCCCACTCGCCATGACAGCGACCCTGGTGGCCACAGGATGGAAAGCCCATGTTGACACAGCTGCTATCGATGGTCATGCAGCCTGGAGAGCTGGACTGCGAGTCGGCCGGGGAGCCCAAATCATACAGCTGAGTGGAGGAGAGGAGATGGATGGGTAGAAAATTTAGAGGAGATGAGGAGAGGAAGGGAAAGAAATGATGAGAAGTGGAGGAAGGAGAGGTGGGGATATGAGGGGAAATGAGAAGGGAACAGAGGAAAGATGAACAAAGAGGATAGGAGAAAAAAAGAGGGAAAGACGGAAGAGAACAGATGGAAAGATTATGCAAGATGTGAGTAAAGTTGAGACGAGAAGATGGGAAGCAGAAAGAGTTGCCAGTAAGTAAGTCGCTTATAAACAGGAGACACAAAGGCAAAGTGACAGCAGAATAAGGGGATTGGGGGAAGACACAGGACAGACAGGTAGTGGGTAAGTAGCCAGAGGGGGAGTCAGAGTTTAAAAAGAAAATAAAGTCAAACAGAGTGAAAATGAAAGAATTCAGGAAGGAAACTTTCAAATGTGTTGAAGGACATGAGCTCAGGCTACATTGTGGCCTACTCTTCCTCTCTCTCTGTCTCTCTCTCTCACTGATTTTCTTTTCCCAAAGTGATGAAACCAAACACTGGATCAATCTTCTAACGGACGAACAGCGTGGCCAACTGCACAGAAAGCTGAAAGACAGGGGAACCTTGAACACCTAAATTTGTGTCCCTCACAAATGCCGTAAAATACATTAATATGTTCAATCTCCTCTCGGCCTATACTGGACTTTATGAGTTCTGCTGGTGCTGCAGCGACGACGTAGGAATGCAAAGGACCGTAAAAACTGACAGTGAGTCATGCCGGCAGGGAGCTGCTGATTGGCTTTGACCTCCAACTAAGAGGCATCTTATTGGTTGCTGACCTTTAGAAGCTACAGCTCCTCTGTTTGCTCGGTTTGGACAAGTCATGTTGATTGCTAAGAACTGAAACGCAGACATTAGCAATCAATGACTGAAAGACACATTGGGGTGTCTGCAATTGATTTGACTGTGCATCACGCACCTGTGTGTCTTAGCAAAACACTTGGACACTTGGATATGAGTTGAATGCAAAAGTACACCTGCTTCTGCTTAAATTACAAATTGTGGCTTCAGCTGAGAAGACTGTCACACCCCCACAGAGAGACACTGTAGGCTGCACTATTTGCCAAGATTCCTTTCAGGTGCTGGGTATAAAAATGTCTCTGCCCACAGGAAGTGAAGAACAAATTCTAGGCCAAAACACAGTATAAGTATACAGCTGTGAGTTAGGTTTCACCAAAAATGGCTGAACCTCCTAGCATCTGTGTCTCAAGATATGATATGATGAAGAGTGTCGTACAGAAAACTAATTTAATGTCAGACTGGAAGAGCTCAAAATTTGAATGTCAGAATAAAACGGTCATGTCTAGATGGCAACCCTAGATTTGTGAAACTCGCGAGATTTGTTCACGTAGTTTATCCATTGCGCATGTTTGTAAACTCAACCAAGTACTTTTGTTGCCTCAACCTGTGGCTTGGTGGCAGAGCAGTCCTCCACCAATCGGAAGGTTGGCGGTTCGAACCCGACTTCCCCCAGCCATGTGTCAAAGTATCCTTGAGCAAGATACTGAACCCCAAAATTGCTCCGAAGCTGTGCCTTCAGCGTGTGAGTGTGTGTGAATGATTTAGTTTAATTTGTACAGATGGGCAGTTAGCTCCTGCCATCAGTGTGTGAATGGGGTGAATGTGATATGTAGTGTGAAAGCCCTTTGAGTAGTCGGAAAGACTAGAAAGGCGCTATACAAGTACAGTCCATTTACCATTAGCATTTAAACCTAAATCCCGTGAGATCCCACAAATCCAGGGTTACCATCTATACAGGACCGATTAAAACAGCTTTGGAAATACAGATGAATGATAAATTACATGAAAACCCAACATATAGTACGGAGTCTTAGTAAGGTGAAGGGCCTCCCTGAGCTGCCAGAAAAGCTTCAGTGCCCCTTGGCATATATTACAGGTTTGTGGACACCCCTACTTTACAGCCATATGTGATTGATATACCTCTCATTCCAAAACCACAATAGCCTTCCATCTTCCGTGAAGCTTTCCTCAAGATTTTGGAACCTGTCTTCAGGGATTTGCTCCCACAAGGGCATTAGTTTTATGTGAACATATTTTTATTTAAATTTTAACACATAAAAACACACAGTGTGTGTGTATATATATATATATCGGGGGGATGAGGGGTTGTACGATGTAGATAACAGGTGTTACAATGCACATCCAGCAACGCAATGTTATAAAAAGGGGGAGCTCAGCACTTATATGCCCCTTTGAGGCAAATGTGATTTGTGATACTGGGCTATATAAATAAAATTGAATTGAATTGAATATATATATATATATATATATAGGCACCCTATTAGAATATTAATTACTCTTTATTAGCATAGTATGTTTCTTGATGAAAATAGTCATACCACTGTGCCTCAGATAGATCCAACCTAGATCAAGGCCTTGGTAGAATCAGTCCCCTTGGTCCAGTTGCTCAGGGTCATAAGAGAGGCCCCATGAAGCTTTGCAGTTAAATGCTGAAGAATAAGAATGCTCAAATACAATCTAAGCCACACAGATTTCCTATCACGCCCTGGCTCAAACCAACCATTGAGTATTGATTTCTTTGCAGCAGTCAATCCCGCCATAAAAAGGCGCCTCTTTTGTAAGTTCCAGGCAATATTTGGGCCATCTCCCAGAAGTAGCAAGGCAGGATTTCCACACCCAAAAGGTCAGATAGAAACTGGGCAGCCTGTTTCAAAAATCTACTATAACAGGACATTACCAGAACATGTGTAGAAAATAATCTGGAGTCTCAATGATGCTGGGCGATAAGGCCTGGCTGGCAGTCGGTGTTCTAGTTTATCCCAAAGATGTTGAGGATGGGGTTGAGGTCAGGGCTTTGTGCAGGACCAACCTTTTTTCATTCCCAGCTCGTCAAATACCGATGTTTTGTTATGCCCCATCGGTGTATATAGTGTTTATAGCTCTTATTATCTATTCTGTATTTCTATATTATATTTATTTTGTATGTATTTTTATCTATCAACATTCTTCCTGTAAATTTTGAATCTTGAGGTGCTGTAACAAGATAATTTCCCTGGTGAGGGATCAGTGAAATTTATCTTATTTGATGGCAGCCCCAGTTTTTGACTATGCTCACATCATATCTGAAGTCAACAGTTGGTCCCATGTCGATAGCCTCTTTTGTTGTTGGATTAAAGCCTTCAAACATGCACCAAGGTCAAAGCAGGAGCCTGCTTCATAATGACTCTCCAGGTCATGACATTTCTAACTAAATATCTGATTTAGTTCAAATATATAAAATGTTTGCTTTTTGTTTGTTTGTTTTTTGTTTTTAGTGGAACTTTTGACCAAAATGAGTCACCTTCAGAGATTATTGTATAATATTTCTGACAATCTAGGGCATTAATACTACAGGCTTAGAGGAAGGCCTGAAGTGCTTGGGTTATAGCTGGAAATACCAGCTCGTTCTCATTCACAGGTCATCAAGTTCCTTTGAAAGGGAACTCCATGCTGCTAAAATGACGCTATGGGGAACGCCTCCACTGTCACTGCATCTGAATCTCTGTACAACGACAACACGTGACGCACGCCCGGAATTTATAAAGGGAGCCGGCTTCACTGTTGTCGTCAGTCTTCTAATCTTCAGCAAGCGGTCTGGTTCTCTGGAAAAATGTGTTAAGTGTTTTCGGCAGTGTGTGTCTTTCTGCTCAAATTGTCAGCACTACTGACTAAATTGTACAGAGGTTCAGATGCGGTCACACTGGAGGCATTCTCCATAGCGTCAGCTGACGCAACCTCGTGTCCCTATTAGGGACATTTTTTTTTTTTGTATCTTTATGATTCTTTGTTTTGGGATTTTATGTCAGTATAACAGACTCCATTCAATCTGAATCTGTTTAATTAGCCAGTACAAACATACAAAGAATGTGTCTTTGCGTTTGCTCCCAAAAATTGTAGAACAGAAAAATAATAATAGACAAAACTAAGGTAATGATAATAATAATTAAATAAACAAAGTAGGCTAACATTAAAATTAAATTGACATTTCGAAATCTATTTACAGAATTAATTAGTAATAGTTGAACTTGAAATTAAGTATTGACTTTACAAAGGAAATATGGACTGTGCAATTGACAAAGAAATTAAGTGTATTAAATACATGAAGCTGTCAAGAGCAAAAATTAAATGTGGATGGATGGATGTGTATAAAAAATTAATTTAACAGTGGTGGTCGAATGCAATGCAGAATATAAAGTCCAGTTTGTTAAATTCCACATATCCTTGGAAATATAAAAACAACTTCATATTTTGCAATCACAGGCTATAAAACACCTTCTTTTAACAGAGATAGTGACGTTTGGATTCAGGTTATAGCCGACCAGCAGAAATTTGAAATGGAATGAAGCCCACTGACGGCAGATAGCCCCAAAACAGGAGTCGAACGTGCAAAGTCCACCCACAATTCCCTACATAGACTATATGAAGCAGGGTCCATAGCAACCACCATATCAACGATCGGAGACCTAAGAGAGACCATTCTCGCCTGAAATGCTTTAAAAATGCATTTCAATGCAGAAACTAAAAGACATGTCCACCATTTGGTTTTCACAAAAGAAACTTGGCAGTCACATGATGGGGACGCAGACCAACAGAAAACAAAAAAAAGACCTTTATTTACTATAGGAGAAATAATCGAAACTGATAGCCATGACATTAACCTATCATATTGTTGAATTATCAAGGACACTTTCATGTTTTAGTTTTGAGAATTGTTGAGGATATCGTTGAAAGAAAACCTTAACATGGGAATGAACAGTGAGGAAAATACTTCTGGGTAGTGGGTCCTTGGTTCTGATGCTCACAATGTCAGCCCCATGGTTAGGTTAATATTGGAGTGAAGGGAGTGTTTAATAGTGCCACGGATGGTTTTACGCATGGAATTAATTGAAAGCCCGGTGCGTCTCATTCAGAGACCAAAGGGTACCTTGTGTGTCTGTATGAGATGCCTCAGTGTGTGACAAAACATCTTTATTTGACAGGTTGCAGGAGAGTCAAGTTCTTCCACAGCTAAGTTGGCTTTAATATCATGAAAATCACAGTATGTTGATCCACTCATTTATTCATGTTTTTCCATTAAATTGTCACCCATTTGTAGTTTTGGCCTGACATAAGAAATGTGTTGTTTCCAATATGTGTCTGCCAAATGGATATAATGTAATGCAATGTAACGTTAAGACCATGATTTTCCTAAAACATACAGGCAAGCAGATTTTGTCTCAACATTCTGGCAGAGGGACTACAGGTGTTTTCAACATCCCGAACGTACTAATTGTCTGTTACAAGTCAAATGTTTTGCTGAGAAACATTGCAAATCCAACATCAACCCAAAGCTACTATCTTTTTAAGAAACCATGAGCTATTAACTGGAAATCTCCATATTTAAAAGTGAGTGAGAGTTGTGTCAAAACCACAGAAAAACTTAAATCAGTAATGTTAGATTGAGAGTTTATGGGAGAAAAACAAGCAGAATAATGACAGGACAAGGGAGTTAAAATCAGAGGATGATGAATGACAGCCAGAGGGGAGAGACACAACTCCTGAAGAGAAACACAGTTATAAAATCGAAACATCTCTTCCTGTCCCTTTTCCTGGACACAGCCACGCATTTGCCCCTGCCTTTATCCCAGTCTTGATTGTCTTCTTCGTCCACACATATCACATACAGTTTCCATTCTGACATAAATCACTCTTCAATAGGTTTAATGGAGATGACATGGTCCTAAAATGCTGTATCTCTGTCTGGCTCTAAAACAGAAACATGCTAATGTTTAAAATACAGAACAGATGCCTACATACATACATATAGACACACTCACAGTAGACACAGCCAGATACCTAATCACATGATCACGTAGTAGAATATATTCAATTCAATTTTCTTTATATAGCCCAATATCACAAATCACAATTTAGCCACAAAGGGCTTTACAATCTGTATAGCATACGACACCCTCTGTCCTTAGACCCACGATTCGACTAAATTTACATTTACATTTACATTTAGTCATTTAGCAGACGCTTTTATCCAAAGCGACTTACATTTGAGGAAGACAATGGAAGCAATATAACAAAACAAGGTAACAAAAAGCATAAGTGCATCAAAAAACGAGTCTGATTAAAGCCTAGCACAGTATACAAAGCTGAGGATAGGAAGGGTTTTTTTTTTTTTTTGTTTTTTTTTTAGCAGAGGTAGAAAGGAAGAAGAGTTAGTGATTGTCAGTTAGGTTTTGACGGAAGAGATGCATTTTCAAGTGCTTTTTAAAGGTGGCTACAGAATCTGCTGATCTTGTAGAGGCAGGCAGATCGTTCCACCAATGTGGAACGGATCCAGAGAAGGTGCGCGAGAGTGATTTTATTCCTTTTTGGCATGGTACCACCAGACGTTGTTCGTTTGCAGAGCGCAGGGACTTGGCAGGAGCGTAGGTCTGTATGAACAAGCAAAGATATGTTTGTGCAGAACCAGTGGTGGTCTTGTAAGCCAAGAGCATCGCTTTGTACTTGATGCAGGCGACAACAGGGAGCCAGTGTAACCGCTCTCTTCGGTTCATTGAAGACCACTCTTACCACCGCGTTCTGGATCAT
>CM022485.1:30901581-30931748 GCA_011952105.1 Coreoperca whiteheadi | reverse complement strand
GTATCTGGGATGCGTGCGAGGTCAACAGGTGGCGCCACAGAGAATTGCCTGCTAATGGCGGTTGTTTTCTTGACAAAGAAAGACGCAAAGTCATCAGCTGTTAAATCCGATGAAGGTGGGGGAGCATGCGTAGAAAGGAGAGCAGCGAAGGTTTTAAAGGGTGAGTTGTTGATCTTAGAGCGGTAGTAGCCCATTTTTGCAGAGGTGACATCAGCTGAGAAATTAGAGAGGAGAGACTGGTAGAGACAAAGGTCAGCGGGATCTTTTGATTTACGCCATTTTCTCTCAGCTGACCAGAGGCTGGCGCGATGCTCACGTAGAACATCAGATAACCAGGGGGCAGACGAGGATGTGTGGGCTGGCCTAGATGTGAGAGGGCAGAAGTTGTCCAGGCAGGATTTAAGAGTGGAACACAGAGTGTCAGTGGCACTGTCGGTGTTCAAGAGAGAGAGCTCCTCAGAGGGAGGAAGCGCCGACGAGACAGCAGAGGAAAAGCGCGAGAAAGCCAGCGTACGCAGGTTGCGTCGCAAGGTGACCAGCGGTAGAACACTTGCAGCATCTGGAGGCGTTAGGTTGAGGTCGAGAGTGACAAAGAAATGATCTGACGCGTGCAGCAGGGTGACCTGAGCATGATGAGTGGAGTAGTGCCGTGTGTAGATAAGATCTTGTTGATTACCAGACTTGTGGGTTGCTGATGTGGAAACCCGCTCGAGGTCAAATGATACAGCCAGGTTGTTGAAGTCCGCAGCCTGTGGCTTTCCAAGGTGGATGTTGAAGTCCCCAAGTACCACCAAAGGAGTGCCATCTTCAGGGAAGGATGAGAGAAGCACATCCAACTCCTCCAAGAAATGACCAAGCTGACCAGGGGGCAATAGATGACTACGAAGTGACTTTTAAAAGGATGGGTGATAGTAACAGCATGAAACTCGAAGGAGCTGTTGTCACACAGGGATGATCGCTGTTTGAACTTCCACTCATTAGGGATAAGCAGGCCGGTTTCACCACCTCTTCTTGCGATGCGAGGACTGTGGGAAAAAGTGTGATTATGGGAGAGGGCTGCAGGAGTGGCAGAATCCTCAGGTTTGACCCACGTTTCAGTAAGTGCTACAATTGAAAGACCAGAATGATTAACAAAAGCCGTGATGAAATCAGCTTTGTTCACCGCAGACTGGCAGTTCCACAAGATTATTGGGAAAGTAAAAGCGGGAGTTTTGGACAGTGGTACAACATGCAGATTATGAACATTGCGTTGCCTTTGGTATGAAACAGATGTTCGAAAATACCAAGACAAAAATCTTGGCAAAAAAATCCGATTCTGCCTTTACTACCTTTACCACATCACAGGCACTCACGCCTCAAGTGAAACAGATGATGTTGCTATAGCAACAACAATGTGACACATTAGCACATTCTGTGATGATCAGAACATCATCCCAAAATGAAAAAAAAAAAAATCATACAATGCAGGGACATGTCCATCAACATTATTTATCATCAGTACGCCTACTGTTGCTTGCTCTTTGGAGATTTATTAAACTCATGTCCACCGCCAAGCATCATACAGATTCCTGTTATTAGTACATAAAACTCGTTCAGCCTCCTGCTAGATCTCCAGCTGAGGTACACCACACCAACTACAAGCCTTTAGAATTGCAGCAGGGAAACTTAAATCCTTTTATAGCCTCACTCTTGAGATTCAACATTTTAATAGAGCTTTAAAGGTTTACTGAATGCGTGCAGATAAATTGTGTATATGGAGGTAACAAGACTACAATTCCAACAGCAACACACCAAAAGTGACCAATAGGTTAAAGCTGGAGTGCGGAACGTTTGTCTCCCCCTTCTGGCAGTGAGAGTAATTACATAAACACTGTTGACGCGTGCTTATGATGTATGCCTACAGTGAGCTCGCTCCAGGCTCGTTCAGAAATAGTTAAGAAAACACAGAGACCACAGTCCGCAGTTCCAAGACAATGATCCATTATTTAGGTAGAGTAAGTGTAATAGCCACACAGCCTACTCCAAATATTTTACCAACCTGTCCAAGGGCAGTAACGTGACATCTGTGTCCGCCCACAGTCCCTTCTCTCTCAATGCTCTACATCAGTGGTTATCTGTGTTTGTCCTCGCCGTCGATCGCTTTCTTTTTTTGACAGTAATTCCTCCGAACGCAGAGTTTCTTTTTTATTTCGAGCATCCGACACTTCTCTTGGACGCTTCTTAGGTTTTACTCCTAGTTGCTGTAGCCTACTCCGTCACTAAGTTTGCTCCAGAGCCGTGTAGAGAGAGAGTTGCTTCATATCCGTTCAGTTTAAGTTCCAGGCTTTATTGCCATGGCTGCATACAACACATTCTCTCCAATGGACCATTTTTTTTGCAGCAACGGTGGATCGCAGAGGTCTCTACATGGCTCTAGGTTGCTCTCAGTTTCTGCGCTGGCAAACCGATTGTTGCTGCTTGGCGTGAAACGCATCATTACCAGTGTGCCACCACGGGAATGTCACCAAAGACACAAGATTTAAAAACTCCGGTATACTGCCAAATACAGAATGATTTACCTGGAGGTGATATGCTTAATCAGCATTGTGTGAACTGGTTTGCAAGGGCTTGAATGTAACTGACGTTCATTTATATGTAAAAGTCCAGCACTTTAAGTAGTAGGCTCATGTTATTAGGGTCACATTTTTGACATCTTTCTTTCTTTTGGCCGGCTGGTAGGGCTTATCAATTCTCTCAGAGGAGCAGATGTGATAAATGCGAATGTGTAGCAGCGTTGTGTGGTTGACTTTGTTGAACTGCTGTTGGACTGACAAAGCTTTCACCTGTTGCCTACTTGTTGTTTGCTGAGAACTGTCAGGCCAACTATTTCCAGATATGTTTCCTTTTGGCCAACCACAAAACAAAAAATCAAGAATGTCTTTGATGAACATCGTTTGAGCTGGCCACTTGTGGGCCTGCTGCTTGAGCTAGCCACTGATGCTGGCTCAAGGTAAGTCCCAAATTACCCACTGCCAGCCAGCCTTCAATTTCTTTCCTTAAGTCAATACTACTTTTATTCATGCACACTTAATGCTAGAAAGTGACCATAATCCAGACATTAGTAAAAGAGCCGATTTAGTCTCATAAAATCACTTCACGCAACATACAACATGCGGTTTCTAGGTCGCTATCGTGATTTAAATTTTAGCAATTGTCTAGGACAATATAATTTCTTTATTATTATTAGTAGTAGTATTGTGCAATAAAGTAGTAACAATACAAATGTTAAACAACACAAAAACATCATGTTGAAAGACAGGACAGAAGAGATAGCAGAGTCATGAAATAATTGGTTATAATCAAAATAGAACAAAAAGACAAAAGAGATAACAAGCCAACAAACAGAGAAAAGGAAAACAAAAACTTCAACTTGGGGTGAAGTGAGAAGGGCTAATGTGCCTAAATACTGTATTTTTGTGTGAGTCTGCAGGTCAGTATGTCTGTGTAGTAGTGTGGAAGGGGTCTCAAGGGGGAGTTGAGTGGGATTGACGCTGGGGTAGGGGGTGGGAGGAGCAGGGGGGAACCACGGGATGCGTTTGCGACTCGAGCAGCACTGCAGATAATGACAGGGTGTAGTGGAATGAGTAGAGGAGAGGAGAGGCTAAGGAGCTCTGTATGCGTTATCTGGCTGGGCATAATATTTCTGGCTGAGCCTGGGGAGGGGACCTTCCAGCTGTAAGACCCAGCCTATTTAAGTGGGTGCCAGAGGGTGAGAGGACCCCAGGCCCAGAGAAGGGAGTCCCCATTTTAATTTCATTCATTTTCAAAAATAAACAAAACAGTGATATCAGATATGCACACAGTTTCGACAAATACCATGAGTTAAGGTGGTGGAATTGGTATCAGGAGAGAAAAATTAAGTTTGATGCATCTCTGGATACAGATGCAGTTGTATTTTCCTATATGCATTTAATTGTATCTTTAATTTTTTTGGGCGTGCTATTTTATACAAGGCATTGCTAGTTTTTCATGCCATGATATGATTTGAATAATATATGACCCAGCTTTGAATGAAGTCCTGCTCAGCTGCAGTAAAAAGCACAACAGGCCTGATTATAGATTTGAGACTCAAAATAAGAGCATGCATTTATCAAAGATCCTCCACTTGAACCATTGAAGAACTAGCCTCACAAAAGGAGTCCAGCAAGATCCGCTCCTACAGTACCAGCAGTTGATTATTTCCCTTATTCAATTTGAAGTAGTGACTGCTGCAGTGTTCAATGCGTCTGCATGCACTACTATAGCTTAAACAACCTACCGAAGTGTCTATTGATTTCTACCAAATGTCGTAACAGATGAGGATTCCTGCACCCCTCCCACCTGCCTTTTTTGTATGCAAAACTTGCCATTATCAGATTGCAAGCATATCTGAATGCAGACCACATTTTTACCAGTTGTAAATTAAGTCTTAATCACAATGTCATTTTGAACTTTTGAACAGATGCAAGCAATATGAGAGTGAAACATTACCACTAGCAGTGAGTAACAACGGTAATATTACTTATAAAAGAGTGATAAGTTACACACAATTGAGCCTTAAGCTAAACACAAACATTTAATTTCAGATTTTCTTCATTCTTTCTTCGTCATTCTCCTATGTGATTTTTGATTTTCAGGGAACCCACATCTTACCCTGTCCATCAGTGGAAATACAGTCTAAAAAGACTTTGACGTTTATGTCTAAATACCAGTTCAGTCAAGACCCGATAGTTTTGGACTGGCGGGGTGCCAAATTTCTCACTTAGTCAGAGGTTTATTTGATACCAAGCTAAAAATTGCAGCAGAAAATACAATTTCAACTGACATTTCAGGCTTTAGAAGGCAGTGGGTTCACAAAAGGCCATCATACCTGAGGCCTGTGTTCATACAGAAATTATTTGGGTTTTGTTAGGGTTGAGCTCGGATTGTCATGGTTGAGCATGGAGTCCTTGACTTTTTACGTCCAACAGAGCAGTAGAAGGTTTCTTGAAAGTCTTGACTTGAAGTTAGATTAGGCAGGAGTGGAAAGGTTCATACTCCATTTCACCTTTGAAGTGAATGTGTATTTGAAAGTGTTTTGAGGTTACAGTTAAAAGCGTAAAACACAACTCTCACATGGCACAAGGGTACTGTGAATGTTGAAACCTGTTATTAATCCATTTATCAGTTAGAGTGCAGGTGTGAGTTCGAGTTTGCTTGCATTCTGGTGTGCTAATGGTTGTGTGGTTATGCACGAGTGTGTATATGTGTCATCTACTTGTGTGTTACCTTGCTGTCCACGATGAGGTTGCGGATGCAGCCAGTGAAGTGTTTGTGCTGAAGCTGAGGGTAGATGTAGGGGATGTCCTCGTTCACACCACCGAGCTGGAGCACATGGCTCATGTTCAAGTGTCTAAAACACATATATAAACAAGCACTACTGACAATCAGGGCTTATAGTACACATAATACATGCACTACCATATCCTTGTTATTTGGGTAGATTTGTCAGAATTACTTGAAAATCCAAAGCCATAACGTGTAAGTGTCCACACACTGGAACTAAATACGATTTCATCACACCACAAATGACATTGCTTTAGCTTTAACCAGATTATTATAATCAAGCCTTATACATTTAACACAGAAAATAACAAATCATGTCAGCCACAGACAAAAGTTGTTGGTTTACTCTGATATGCCATTCTAAGCAATCGATGAATAAATTACCTGAGTAACACATAAAGATAGAATTGTTTTCTTTTTTCGGGACTACATGGTTGCAGCAGAACAAGGTGTAAACACAACATTGACATTATCACTTTTCACTTATATAATGTTTTTGTGGCAAATGTGTTTGCCTATTTACACATCCATCAGCCATGGTGGAATATTCATTTGGAGTCGTTTTTCTGGCCAGCTGATAAATGTAAATTAGAGACAGGCCTTTAAGTTGCAGGCTGTAAATCAAAAACATGAGCTAAACCATGGTAAGACACTCCATAGAGCTAAGGGGAACTGCAGAGTTGGGCAATAATTCTGTGGTCTTGTCACTACAAGCAATCCCTTAAATATTACACCTAGTCATTTGATCCTTTGTAAATATGCAAATATCAGTGCAGCTTTAAGGTGAAGACCACAATACCATCACAAGTAAAAAAAAACCCTCATATTCCAATTAGCAAGTCTCATCAAGCCTCAATAAAAAATTAAAAGGTGATAAATAAAATTGGTGTAATATACCTTTATAGGCCCATGCCCAAAAAGTGTGGTACAAATTTTATTCACTTTCTATTAGTAAAACTTAGAGTATTTTCATCTTATTGGGTGGATGTGGCTTGGTGGCAGAGCAGTCATCCACCAATGGGAAGGTTGGCGGTCCGATCCCGACTTCCCCCAGCCATGTTCCCTTGAGCAACATACTGAACCCCATACATTGCTCCCGAAGCTGTACCTTCGGTCTGTGAGTGTGTAAGTCGCTTTGGATAAAAGCGTTTTTTAAATTTTTTTTTTATTATTTTACAAGTATATGGTATGCATATTGTACCATAGCCCTTTCATGATTGTTACCCTACTGCATGATCTTAGCTCATAAATGTAAATACTGTAGGTCTGTGTAGCATTTTGTGACTTGGATCCAATTAAACTCTAATAATCATGCAGTTGTTTTGACAATTGTGACTAAAGCTATGCAGTTTGTTCTTTTACCACAAATTTAGACATAACTGCAGCACGCATATTTAAAACTGAGTACTGAGTACTGGTTAAATTTGGTTCTATGGGTTTGGTTCTATAAATAAAGGTAACATGCAAAATTTGTATTAATTCCACAACAGAAGCAATGGAGCATACATTTAACTTGGCACTTTTGAATTTCATTTGTGCACACAAAAAAATATGAAACTGGAAACACGTAAAAAGTTGGCCCCAATCAAAAGAACATTGAGTAACTCTGACACACTCTTTCTATGCATCCCCACACATAAAGTCACATCTGTCTTTCAAAAATAGAGGTGTTCAAGTGTTTGTGTGTACCTGTCATTGTTGGGTGTAACGCCCCTCACTTCACAGGAAGAGTGGTCCTCGGTGGTCAACCAGCTGCCCAGTCCCTCCATTTCCATTACCGCTGCCCCTGAACAGCGATCCAGAGTGAAACGCACTTCCTGAAGAGAGCACACAAACAAGAAATGCTGAACAGAACTAATGTTACCAGAGAAACCACATGCAATAATAAAGTGTCCTCTTTCTCCGCATTATAATGAGTGTACCTCCTGTTGCTGTCGAGAGCTCTTTTACCATTATTACTATAGTGGGAGCTGCCTCTCTGACTCACATTTCTATCATTTGTGCATATTACTCTGCTGTTTCCTGTTAATACACAAAAATACAAACAAGACTTCACATCTTCAACTGCCATGTTCCAATAATTGTGCAATTGATGTTCCCTTTCAAAAGCCTCACTCGATGCTGCACGAAGTATGCATTTGCGAACGTCTTTAGGTTAAAAGTGTGTTTAAACACGTCAATGAAATTGACTCAACGGTACTATTGCCTTGGTTGCTGAC
The DNA here is from genome assembly GCA_011952105.1 of Coreoperca whiteheadi. Classification (NCBI taxonomy): domain Eukaryota; kingdom Metazoa; phylum Chordata; class Actinopteri; order Centrarchiformes; family Sinipercidae; genus Coreoperca; species Coreoperca whiteheadi. The sequence continues at coordinate 30,924,186 of CM022485.1, read as the reverse complement.
GTCACCAGCGCACCTGCTGCACGAGGCTATAAGTAGATGAGCCCCAGCTGTCAGACTTCAGGTCTTTTTGTTTTCAGACGGATACTGTGTGGTATGTGAGAGCTGGAAAATTTTATGAGCGAACAGTAGCGTTGTGTGCCTCCATGTTCTCGCGTTTTGGCAGACACGGAAACACACGATTACTGTTTTGTGTGTTTGGGGGAAGAGCATGCTGCTTTTGACTCGGGCGAGTGCCAGCATTGCGAGTCTTTTACCGTCAAGACGCTGCGTGCTCGTCTGAGTTATTTTCGGTCTGCACCCGCACTTAGATTTTGGGGCTCTTAGATTTGGAGATGGGTCAGTCCTTTTTGACTGCTCGGTCACCAGATCCATACGTCTCACCGTGTGGTCCAAAAGCGCGCTGCGCACTTCTTCAGTTTGCGAGGGGCACGATGAGAAAGTAGACTCTTTTGGGTCCGCAGACCTTGAGTGGCCATCCCAACAGTCCCCGCATGGCAGTAAATCCGTCGAGGAGTTGTTGGAGCTGGTGACTCGCGGGGGACAGCGGTTTCCAGTGACATGTTGAATTCTGCTGTTTCCAAGGACACGGGGTCTTTAACATCCCTCCCAACAGGAAGTGTTAAGGCTAATACCGCTATCAGAGAGCCTGGCAGCATGGACACTTCTGCGAGGCGTTTCTTCATGGGTGTTAAGCACAGTACGAAATGAATACAGGATCCAGTTTATTAATTGTCCTCTGCGTTTCAACGGCGTGGTCTCCACTTCCGTGAAACCAGAGGTGGCACAAGTACTGTCACAAAAACTCTTCTGAGCAAAGTGGCCATAGAACGTGTTCTTCTTCTAGACAGAAAATCAGGCTATTACAGCAGATACTTCCTGGTTTCCAAGAAGGATGGGGGCTGCGCCCAATCTTGGATCTTTGAGGCTTGAACCTTTCGGTCAAAGCACTCCGTAAAGATGGTTGTGTCGCAAATCCAACATCGCGATTGGTTTGTCACAATTGATCTGAAGGACGCATATTTACACATAAAAATATTGCCACAACACAGTAAGGTCCTGAGGTTTGCTTTTGGGGGCAAAGCTTACCAATTTTGGTTTCTTCCGTTTGGCCTAGCCTTATCACCCCGCAAGTACACAAAATGTATGGATGCAGCGCTGGCTCCATTGCGACTTCAGGGCATTCACATTTTGAATTACATCGACGACTGGCTAATATTAGCACAGTCGTGAGAGATGTTGCTTCAGCAGAGACATTGTGCTAGATCATCTTGTTTCTCTTGGGTTGAGACTCAACGCCAAGAAAACCGTTCTCTCTCCTGCCCAGAGAAAAACTTATCTGGGAGTTGTTTGTGATTCGGTAACGATGCGGGCACAGTTGTCTCCCACTCGAATCGAGACCATTCGGTATACTCGCAAAGTCGGGCTAAAATCTCACTGTTCATCAGTATCAGAGATTGTTGGGTCTCATGGCGTCAGCATCCACGGTGATTTCTATGGGGCTGTTACACATGAGACCGTTTCAGTTGTGGCTCAGAGCCAGGGGATTTCATCCAAGGGCCAATCCTCAGAGGCTAATAAAAGTGACGCGCCGCGGTCTTCATGCACTATGTTGTTCAGACCCCGGTTCCTTACCTTGGGTCCCACTCTCGGCGTATCTTGTCGATGCAGACTGTTAACGACAGACACTTCCCTGATGGGCTGCAATGCGGTCTTAAGTGGTCTTCAAGCCCAAAGGGAATGGGAGGGTCATCAGCTCGAGTGGCACATCAATTGCCTAGAATCGATAGCTGTATTTCTGGCCCTGAAATATTTAAGAAGGATTTTTCTCTGGGCCCAGGACAAGCTCTGGTCACATTCCGGGGCAACTGAATGTGGGAGCAGATTTGCTGTCCAGACAAACTTTACATATGGGGGAGTGGAAACTCCACCCAGAGATTGTCAAATATGGACCAGATTTCACAGAGCCGAAGTGGGCGTCTTCGCTTCTTGTCAAATAGTGCAATGTCCACTCTATTTCTCTCTCAGTCCTCCAGCTCTGCTGGGTCTGGATGCGATGGCTCATAGATGGCCCAAGATGCGCCTGTATGTCTTCCCTCCAGTCGCTCTGCTCCTGGAAGTTCTAGCCAGGGTTCGCCAACAAGGGTCCGACTTCTAATTGATAGCGCCTCGTTGGCCGAACAGAATATGGTTTTCAGAGATAGTGTCTCTCCTCAGTGGCTCACCGTGGGCGATTCCGCCGAGGAGGGACCTTCTGTCTCAGGCAGAGGACACGATATTCCATCCCAGGCCCTTCCTCTACCAGGAAAATGTTATGCCAGTAAATGGGGTGTCTTTGACAGATGATGAATGATACATCAGGTTAACTTCTAGGTTGCTTCAGTTCAGCAAGAGAAGTTGCTCAGAAGCACTTGCCCCCCCACTCTCAGGGTTTACAAGAGGCTAAGACCACCACTGGTTCTGCACCATCATATATTCACTTGTTAATACAGACCTATGTTCCTGCCAGATCCCTGCACTCTGCAAATGAACAACGTCTGGTGGTACCACCCCGAAAAGGAAAATAAATCCCTCTCACGCACCTTCTTTGGATCCGTTCCACATTGGTGGAATGATCTGCCTGCTTCTACAAGATCAGCAGATTCTGGAGCCACCTTTAAAAAACACCTGAAAACAAATCTCATTCATATGATTTTATAGCTTGGATGTTAATGCGACTCCGGGCTCCCATGTCCTTGAGTCGGCATCACAAGCTAATGTCTGAGGCCTCCTGCGCCCTTGTGCACACCTATACAGCCGTGGGGGGTCCGGACACCATCAGCATGGTGGCGTGGGAATTCTCGTTCCCATATGCATACTTCATGCAGCATCAACTGAGAGAGAAGTAGAGGGGACATTGCGCTGTTTGACAAGAGGTCTCTGGGTGGAGTTTCCACTCCCCCATCTGTAAAGTTTGTCTGGACAGCAAGTCTGCTCCCACATTCAGTTACCCCGGAATGTGACATTGTTTGTCTTTTGTTTGTCTTCAAACAAAAGAACCTGAATTCTGACAGCTGGGGCTCATCTGCTTATAGACTCATGCAGCAGGTGTGCTGGTGACGTCACCGACTGATTTCATAGTAGCGTTGAGTCAATTTCATTGACATGTTTAAACACACTCTTCACAGCCGGTTTACGTAAAGACGTTCCCATATGCATACTTAATGCCGCATCTCATTCCGCTTTATCAGGGAATAGGATTACAATCAAGTAACCCCGAGAGTTTTCACAGGTAAAGAATAAGGTGGTTACGCTGAAGCCATGGAAATTTCCAAACAGCTATATTAATTTAATCTGTCCAGTAAAAATTATTCTGTAAATAATACTGTATGTAGTATTAAAGTTTTTGATTTTAAAAACATATAATATTAAAGATAAAAAAAGGATCAACCACACATGTTCATCATGTACTTGGGCATTATAACAGTATAGGGTATTTTAATGACTGCAAATGCTCTTTTTTGGAATTTGAGTCCACTGGAAACCTTATTTGAGATTTCCTAAAAATAAATTACACCAACATCCTCACAATTACTCTGGTGGACAATAACACAATGTGTATGTGCCAATGTTTTAGCATACAGTTCCAGCCACTAGTACTGCGTTAAAACGCATAACCTATGAATTAAATTTTTTCCACATCTGTGATAAAAGCTTTCATATGTGTTGTCAGAATACAACCTAGTGTTATAATGTTTATAATAATAATTTCATTTGTATAGCACATTTCAAAAAACAATGTTTACTAAATGTTTTACATACAGTAAAATCCAGTGGTAATACAGAATAAAATAAAGGTGAGGTAAGAGACAAACAGATACAACTAGACACTATTAATAAACATATTGGGCCATATACAAATCTTCTCTGTCTAACTATACACAGTTTATATCACCCTCGTTGATATCTTTATATATCGCTGATAGTGGTGTCAGCCAACAGTCTCTGTGTTGTGTTTTGATGATGGTGGTCTAATAACGGCTGACAGTCAGCTAGTTGACTCCAGCGAAGTGACACAGACAGCTTTGGTGTCGATTCAATTATAATCAATTATAATATGTTTACAAGAATCTGGGGGATGCAAGCTTGTTCTCAGTAAAAATATTCAGTATAAAAGAAAATTATAATCAAAGTACACTTACAAAACTATTAAATGATAGCCAAGCTCAGTAACCATTAACTGACAAGTTATAGGGCCAAAGGCCTAACCTTGACGAAGATCAAAGACTTCCATTAGCCTACAAATGACACAAAAACAGTACTGATACAGATGGATTTTTACACATAGATGATAATAACTCTGGATGTCTGTTATGTTATTATGTATTTAATGTACATTGTAATTAGTATTTATCCTTCTATACTTCAGGCCTCGTACCTGTTAACACTTCCGGCAGGTTGGTCTCAGTCTCAATTAATCTATTAATATTACTACTTACATGTTTATCCGGCCGACGAGAATTCAACTCTTTGATATCGACGGCATTTTTCTAACCCTCTTCTGTTTTTGTTTATGTGCCCTAAAAGCTGCTAAGCTATGCATGCCCTGCCCCCCTCTCTTCCTCTCTCTCCCTAGCCTTCTCCTCCTTCTCTTGTCCTGGGCTCAGGCTTCTCTGTACTATACCATCGGCGGCCCTTGTCCTCATTGTCTTGTGCCTCATCCAGTCGTCCCCCATGAGATTCAGTCTCTCCCTCTCCAAAGTTTGCATGTTATTATGGCTTTCTCTACCTCTGTGTTTCCTTGTTTCTCCTCTCTGTGTGAATGGTGGTGTCTTCTTCTGTGTTTGTGTGACCCTATTTAGTGGGCAACACCTGGAGCTGCTCAATTGTCCTCCTGGATCCACCCTGTTCACTTATGTTTTACAATCTACATTTTGTCATCATTATTGTATATTCTATGACTTTCTGTTGTGAATCTATTCTGTACACATGACATCTATTTTATTTGGGGGGGGGCCCTCATTCGAATCGAGGGTCTAGGGACAAAGGGGGTTGTATGCTGTACAGATTGTAAAGCTCTTGGGGCAAATTGTGAGTTGTGATATTGGGCTATAAAAATAAATTTGACTTGACTTGACTCATGGTAAGATTATTGTCTGCTGAATCTTACAGTAAATCTCCAGACAGCGGTTCTGTCCTTGCTGCTTTTAATGTCACGCCGTCACACTGGCAGCTTATCAGGTCACAAAACCAGGTTGGATAAGCTACTGCTGACTACTCAGGATGAATAAATAGATTCACGTGATTTAGAAAAATACCGTTGTGATGCAGAATAATCCCCATTCTAATAACAAAAGTCACAATGCATCTTGCAATTTAGAAAAAAGCTATTCTATTACCCAAACTCAGTTTTTGGTCAGAGACCTTTTTTTCATTGAGTTTGATAGGCTATAGCTCCAGCACGTCAGCTAAGTCTGATACTTGGTGAGTGGTGTTTTTCCCTATTCAAAAGAAATTTAACAAATAAAAACAAAAGAAAACTGGTGCATTTCTGTCACAGTGATTGTGTGTTACTGAACTGTGGTACAGAACTGAACACAAATCGAACATGTATTTCAGTGGCAGACTAGTTGCAAAGCAAGGTTCCTAAGGACATAGCATTTATTGAAATGGTAAGCCTGCACTTATAGGTAGGGTATGCGATTCTAATTTCTAAAGAATCGCAAACCCCACCTTTATGGTAGTGTAAGCATTGTGTTTATGAAGGGGGGCTTGGGGAACAATGGGTTTTTTTGAGTAACCAGCTAACTGAAGCAAATTTAAGTGAGACATAAGTGTGATTATTCAGTTTTTGGGTTTAAAGACACTTTTTATGGTGCTTAATATGAACAATATTTTATTTTGGCAGAGTGCTGACAAAAATCGGACTCATCGACGCTGAAATGAGTTTCGGCTTTAAGGTGTCCTGAGCTCAGAGTAAGACTGTGAGGCTTGAAGCTTTCAGACTGGGTTATATCAAAGACTCTAAAAATAGGATCAATGACTGTCCTCTTGATATTAAAGGGGGGAAAGAACTATAAAGCAGTGGTTATGTGTGAGCCCTTGGAGATGAAGAGCTTCAGGCGGTCCTTAGTCAAATGAAAATTAGCTTAATTTAACTTGAATCAAATTCACTTGAAATGATCCTGGGTAGAGAATGTCAAAGGAGGGCTATTGCAATCATTCGTCTCACTCTCACCACTATTATCTCCCTTTGCACTATACAGTGCAGAGAGTTCTACAATATTAAATCACCAACTAAAATCTTCCCCATTTGGGTCCCTCATAATTGTATCAAACAGGCTTGCATGATCTGGGTGTTATTTATTTATTCAATGACATGAAATAGTTCATGCTATAAGATTACCTCCGGTGTAAGATTACGGTGGATAGAAATGTCATATGTAAAATGTGAATTGATTCAATCATGAATTGATTGCACAGAATATATTTGTAATATATAACATTTGCTTTGAAAATGTGACATGTAAATATATGGCACTGTCAAACAATTATTACTCCACAGTTGGGGAGCTCAGCAGGACTTTTTGCTGTTATTCTTGTCCAGAATGCCCTGATCCATGTGCAGCATGTTCCCTGGCCACTGGTTTTCAGATTTAAATCAAAAGGCAGAACTTATTTTTGGTCTGACTACCCCTATCAACTAAGGTTTACAGTGATGCTTTTACATTTGCGCAGAACAAAATTGACAAAACTAGTTCACATACATGGCATGTTTAAATGTCACTTGCAAGATATAAAACTGAACCACAGCAGCAACTTGTTTCTTGCATCTGATTCACTAAAGCCAAAAGTGAAACCTTTAGTCAGGTCTGCACAAGGTAACATATTGTGAGATGAAAAACAAAGCTGTGCATTACTCTTTTTTGGGCATCTTAAGATGAGATCAAATAATTGGAATAGTAGCCAAATAACGCATTTTATATTTTTTCGTGGAAGGAAGGTTGAACTCAGAATTACAGATTAAGAGCAATTGCATCATCTAACACTCCCCTTTTGTTTTTCCCAGTGGAGAGTCTCATACAAAGCGGGAGTCACATTTTATTCTTACATTATCCAGGATACCTAAGACACTGTATCAACAACATATCAGTTTTTCCAAAAGCAGCAGAAAAAATCTGCATGACTAAAATTTAACAAAGTTGAGTCGTCTTTTCTGGGGCTGGAAATCTCCATTCATATCCCAACTGGATTAAATTTTCACTATACATCTAGACTATATCAAGAAGCATTTAATTTGTGTGCAACACACAATTTCCCATTATAAATATAGCTGCCAAAACCAGATTAATTCATAACCTGCAGGCTTCTTGAGTTGATGTTAAACTAAGGCCAAAGGTGTGGGTAAATATTCATTAAGTTTAAAGCTGCCGCCTCATCAATCCAACACAGGTGCACCACAACCATATTGTGTTAGTGGTTTATTGGCTTTTCTGCCTCATCCACAAACATGTTCAGCACCAGTGTCCTATTCTTTATAGGTGATATTTGTTTGAGTGCATATGTGCAATCTAAAAGTATTTAGGTATTTACATAACCGCAGCTGAGCTGAAGTGCACCTGAACTCTTCTCAATGACAGCTCACAGATAGTCACTAGCAAAACTGAAAACAGTTACACCCTGTAATTTCCTTCCTTGAATAAGTAGGTGGCATGTCTTGAGTGTAAAAAGGATACATTAAGCTGTTCAGATACAAGACAAGACATATTTCAATTGCTAGCCATCTTAAAGCTGTTTAAAAGTCAAAGATTTTAATGCAGGAATTTCTTGATTTTTAGTGATGACACTGTGAGATTGAAAGACAAAAAAACAACAACAGGTTTTTCATCTGCCGGTATAGCTCAGTGGGGTTTTACGGCGAGCTTATTTGCTAAATAAATGGCGGCTGGTGTTAAATGGGTGAAGCGTCCCACCTTGCTGTTGCTGCGGACATCCAGCCGATGCCACCTCCTGTCTGCCACGTTCACGTTGCCTGGCAACTGTAGCACGACTGTGCCTGAGCCGTGGTTGATTTTCAAGGTGGGGGTCCCATCTATTAGCTCTAGATGGAGAGAGAGAAAGAAAGAGTCGGGCAGGATTGGTGAGGGGTGACATTGCTTTGAAATCATTCGGTTTTAAGAAATACTGAGAGCTACAGTATCAATAGTTTTGGTGTGAAGCTGTTGATTCCTCAGATGTTGAACCAATAATTAGTGTTGGTATTCAAGTTTCAAAACAGCACTGAAACCATCGAAATGCATGCCAAACAACTAAGTGCTGTATAAAGTGTCATATGTTATAGAGTGCACACTGACAGTCTGGTACATTACTTGCCAAATGGCTAATAATGTATCCGTATATTAGCTTTAATGAGGATTATTGCACAGAGCCGTGATGTCTTCACATCTGATGGCAGTCAACAAACATTAGACCAAAGTTATTACATTCTATTTTCTGACTTACTCAAATGAGAAATTAAAAGTTAATGAAGTGGTTAAGACTGCTTTGTGCTTAGCACCATATGTAAGGAATTATGGGAACGCATGTCTACCAACCAGAATTGGCAATCCATCATCATGCATGCTGAACTTCAGAAGTTCATGCAGACACGTAACTGAACACTAAGCATCTGCGTGTTTCTGCTTGCATACTTTGATGGCTGCAATGTGACTTCTTACCTCATGCTACAGTAGCTTGAAATATCAGAACGGAGACTCACAATTTTCTAAATGTCAATTTCTGGACTTAATAAAATGGGGTCTCCATTATGGCCATTCAATGAATTATCTGTATTCCTCTAATAGTTTCCACAGAGTGTTCAGATATGCTCCTGGATCTATTTTTATGAAGTCAAAAGGATAAAAGTGGTGAAATTTTATTTTTCTTCCTGTTATTGCCCATGAAGCGTCTGCCACAGTCAGAAGCTGCCTTGACTAATGTAGTCCACCATTTTAGTGTACTGAAGTCTTTCCTAACATGGCTTTCCTGCAGCTGATCATTACATTAAGGACTATTCCACCTTTTCGAAAGTCCACACTCTTCTTGTGGCAGTGAGGACAAAAAGCAAACGTATGGCAAAGTCAGGGGTCAAATACAGTGATGTGTATAAATCCAATTCAGGGAATGTGGGGAAAAATACAATTGTGACTGCAGTGACTTCATACAAAAAAAAGTTGTAATTATGTTATTTTTAAATTATGGCTCACGTCAAGACTGTTGGCTGTGTTCAATTAAAAAATAATAATAGGCTGTCACAGTTCATGTCCAATAGCTCATTGTTCCTAATTTTCCCTGCTGCCACCCTGAAGCTACACTCCCACACACCCACTAGCTGAATTAAGGATTCAGTTTCCTCTAAAGCATTTGTTCTTATGTTTCATTTTGAGAACTCCCATTTGGAATGTTCCAGGTTAACTCCTAGTCTCGCAAACTGAAGTGCTTAGAGTATATGCTAGAATTATAATTAACACTGAGACAAAACTCCAGTGTGAATTTCGCTAACTTGGAAGTCAAAAGAGGTTGACAAGAATGAAATTCCCTTCTTAGTGCTCTTCAATCTGCTGTGTCTGACTTCAGCTGAGCTTTCGTCATCCCTCTTGCTGCATCTCTTGCAATGTCAGTCTTTCTATCAGCACTCTTTCATCTCCCATCTCTCTCTTTTACCACCTGCCTTGCTTCACTCTTTCATTAACTTTTTCACCATAACTGACATTTTTACATTGTGCTGCTTTCAAATAATTCAAAAGTGCTTTCTACTGACATTTAGATTTGTACTGTGCCTTTGTGAAGCAACTTTTTTTTATGCTTAATGTTTATGTGCAATAATGTTATCACCTCATCTCCAATTATTTAATGTCATGAATCATACTGCATCTTCACCTTGACCTACAAGAATTAGGTGTTGTTGAGCCCATGAGATGCTGCTCTTCTCTAATTGCCTTGTTAAGGCTGAGATGTGCCTTTGTGATGAGTGCTCAATACTTTATTATGCTGCCTCTCGTATCGGTATACAAACATTCAATGCCTCAACAATGTCATTTTCCAGGCCACAGTAGGTACAAGTTTGTTGTTGCCTCTTGATTTAGCCCGCTGCAAGCTGCTGCACCTTATGAATGATCCAATTCATTTTAATATATCGGCCAAGGCCAGACAATTGACCAAAAAGAAAAGAGTAAATCCGATACATCAGTATAATCCAAAGCCTCCCTCCTTTGTTTAACTTATGTGTTGTCGTCTTTAGGCGCTACCTCCCTCTGCCCACATCTCGGTATCCTCATACATTGCCTTTTCTCATTTACTGTCCCGACTGAGACCCTTCACCTTTCTTTCTTCTATATCTCACACATGTCAGTCTTTCAATTTCCATTCTTCAGACTGCCCCCTCCACATCCTGAAGGGAATTTCCTGCTTTCTTGAACCCCACTGTCAATGCTAATGCTATCACACCCAACACTCCCTTTACACCCGTACTGGGGCAGCCAGATATGTCGGAGCTGGCAGTACACTCAAAGCCACAAAGGACACCTGACAAAAAAGATGTGCATACACACGTGCATGTGTGTAAATGCATGCATGACGCACAGACGTGTGTGCTAGATGTATGTGTGTAAATGATAAATGGCTGCATATATATAGCGCTTTTATGCAAAGGGCTTTACAATTTTGCCTCGCATTCACTGCTTCACACACACATTCCCAACGCCCGAACTGGATCGAATCATCAATGGATGACCTGTTCTAGCTCCTGAGCCACAGCCTCCCATGGCACAGGTATGTGCCGAAAAGTGCACATGCATACTCACACAGACACCCAAAACCAGTTAAAAGGTAGATTGACCAACCGATCGTCTGGCACGGCTAGGGAGCCTTCTTGTCAAGATCGACGTGATATTTTCCCAAAGAGATGCAGGCAGACTTCAGAGGTCTCAAAGGAGGAACGCAGGGGAGAAATGAAGCAGCGAGAAGAGAGAGAAAGAAGCGAGGGGGAGTGACAAGGGGCTGTAAGAGTCAAAACTAAGGACTGAAGAAAAAAGAGGAGGATGTGGAGCAGAGAAGCATTTGGAAAAAGTAAGGGTAGAATAGAAGAAACAAGAGGAAATATTAGGAGCAAGTGTATTTGCGCACAAGGCTGGGAAGAAGGCCAAGTTGGAAGATGGCAGAAGATAGCTAGGATGATGGACAGTGAGGGAAATAAATGAGAAATTAACAAGCAGACAAAAAAAAAGGGAGAAACAGTGATGAGTAGAGCAAAACGTGATGATGGATCAAAGAGAGGACAAACAGAAAGCAGACAGAAAATCTGAGTTGAAGATATGCTGCGGCCCTCTAACTTCAGCAAAGGAGTGAGAAGTAAGAAGTTTTTTCTTTGTTGATTATTTATTCATTTTTAGCTAAACAGGCTTTCCGCAATTAAAACTGTGTAAGTGTTTTTGTTTCCAACACAGAATGTTATGAGCCTGAATTATTCATCAATGATGCCTCCCAAAATCTGCAATGAAATTGGCACAGATTTCTACCAAGTGCTGTCTTTGAATTATCCAGAAACTATGAAAATGGCTATTGTTTACCCCTTCACTCGGGGTAAATGAAGGCAACCAGGGTCTGAAATTAACCCCTGCCAAGCGCCAGATTTCCCATTTGGCAAGTACATTTATTATTTTGGCTAGTAAAAAAATATGCTTGGCAGGTGATTTTTTCATCTACCAGTCTTATTGGCCAGCGGGTCAAAACGTTAATTTCCGACACTGAATGGGACATAACTAAACACATGTTAAAAAGAACCTGTAAGAGAGAACCTTGAAGCTTGAGACCAAAGCCAACAATGAACGTATTCTGTTAACAAGCAGACACAGCTTGATTAAACTCATAAGCCCCTGTGCCTAGAACTCATTTTTCTCAACAGCAATAGGGAGAGAAAAAGAAAAGAGAGAGGGGAGATTTGATGCAGGAACAAACATTTGTTTCAGGTTTGAGTTCTGGGAGAAAGTTTATGTATATTCATTAGTTAGCTCACACTGTATTGGTAGAGAAAAGTCACATTGGTGAATGCCTAGCCAACACAACACATTTCTCATTTCATTTGTGCCATTCCCACATAGGAATACATATGATTAACGGAAACTTTGCTGCCTGCTGTATACATTTAGAAATAAAATACACATCCTATACATTCATGCATAATTAGGTAATATGAAATATAGAACGTATTTTGAAAACTTAAACAAAAGGCAAAACTGAAATGACAACCAAGGAATTTAGGGAAATCTAAAGCTGCAGCCTTTCCCTGAACAGGAAAAGCAATTAAGAGGATAGATGGATAGATTTCCAGAGCAATTTTCATTTGTGGAGATTTGTTAAACTGTAAAGTAGACCCATAAAAAATCCTCCTTCGAGCAAAATAAAGACCTTTACAACCTTTACTGGCTAGCATAATAACAGTTGAACTTCTTTGTTGCTTTGGTAAAGTTAAATGGAACTGTACTGAGTGAAAGAGCTACACTGAGACATACCAACAGGAATGGATAAAGAAAATAATGTGAGAGGTTAGCTGGAAAGTCTAGCTGGGAGTGCAGTAGGCTGGCAGGCTGGCTCCCAAATGGGAGCATCTTCGTATGGGCCTTTTAAATGCTCTGGGGTTACTAGGCTTAGGACGACGCACTGCTCTTAAAAGTACTTACGACCAGGCTTCTTTTCAGCTACTCATACGTAATTCATTACCTCCTAGTCTGAGACAGACAAGAGGGAGAGACAGAGAGAGAGTATGAGAGAGTTAGTGTGTGCTTTGTGTGCAAGGAGAGCTTGATCTCCCACAGAGTTGGGGCTCTTAAATATAAAAAATGTCCTCGTCTTCTGACAGCCTGAGGATGCACAGGAGTCAAACTGAGAGCATATGGACTGCATAAACAGCATTACAAATCACACTGCTACACACATACACCCACCCATCACCCACCCACACACAAGCAGTCACATATACACTAATGCCCACAGAAGTCAGCCTGTGTACGAATCAGCAGGCGATGCGGCAAGAGCAGAGCAGAGAGCTTCTTGTATAAACGATCTGTCAGCTAGCTAGCCAGCTCCGCATCCAGCAGCAGTTCCTATTTGAAAGCCATTGCAGTGCTAAGCTGGGGGGTACTGCTACAAAACAGCTCTGTGGAAACTGAATGTAATGCCAAAGTGAATCTGTGTGTGTGTGTGCTGTTGGTTGCTGGATCCCTTTTCTCTCCATTTATGGCCACTCAGTCCTCCTTTCTAATTGTGGCACCATATGAACAAATATGTCAAATGTTGAGAATATGTTTCTTTGGTTCAAGAGAAGAGTTGAAAAGCAAACACACACTCCAGTCAATCCCTATCTGAACCCCTGCCGGCAAACCTTTTCCATTCTGCAACGGTGCTGTAATTACACAAATTTAATTTGTCTTGTTAATTTGTCTATTGATTGGACAAGCGCTGGCCTCTGGCTGGTAGTCTTTGCGTGTACGTGTGTGTGTGAGAGAGAGAGTAGTCCTGTGTGTTTGCTCTAGCACGTCAGAGCAGGTCTAAAGCTTCCAGCCATGTTTGTCAGCTATTGTTGCTCTTGCTGGACACAAATCATTACCGTCACAATTAATCTCACTAATACAGCTGGGGTCAAAGTGCGGCATTGCAGATCAGGCCAGGAAGTCATGATGCTCAGTGAGCCAGTAATATTGTATGTGGTACCAGGAGTATTTAAATCTGACAACCTAAGACTTAGAGAAAGTTTGTATCATCATTTTCGTACAAATATACAGGTGCATCTCAATAATTTAGAATATCATGGAAAAGTTCATTTATTTCAGTAATTCAACTAAAATTGTGAAACTCGTGTATTAAATAAATTCAATGCACACAGACTGAAATAGTTTAAGTTATTTTAATTTTGATGATTTTGGCACAGATTTAACAAAAACCCACCAATTCACAATCTCAACAAATTAAAAATACTTCATAAGTCCAATAAAAAAAACATTTTTAGTGAATTGTTGGCCTTCTGGGAAGTATTTTCATTTACTGTACATATACTCAATACTTGGTAGGGGCTCCATTTGCTTTAAATACTGCCTCAATTCAGCTAGGCATGGAGGTGATCAGTTTGTGGCACTGCTGAGGTGGTATGAAAGCCCAGGTTTCTTTGACATTGGCCTTCATCTCTATTTTCTGGTCTCTTGTTTCTCATTTTCCTCTTGACAATACCCCATAGATAATCTATGGGGTTTAGGTATGGTGAGTTTGCTGGCCAGTCAAGCACACCAACACCATGGTCATTTAACCAACTTTTGGTGTTTTTGGCTGTGTGGACGGGGACAAAATCCTGCTGGAAAATGAAATCAGCATCTTAAAAAAGCTGGTCAGCAGATGGAAGCATGAAGTGCTCCAAAATGTCTTGGTAAACAGGTGCAGTGACTTTGGTTTTCAAAAAACACAATGGACCAACACCAGCAGATGATATTGCACCCACCCTCTGACGTTGTCTGTGGTTCAGGAGTGGCTTAACAAGAGGAATACGACGACTGTAGCCAAATTCCTTGACACGTCTGTGTCTTGATGCCTTGACCCCAGCCTCAGTCCATTCCTTGTGAAGTTCACTCAAATTCTTGAATTGATTTTGCTCGACAATCCTCATAAGGCTGCGGTTCTCTCGTTTGGTTGTGCATCTTTTTCTTCCACACTTTTTCCGTCCACTCAACTTTCTGTTAACATGCTTGGATACAGCACTCTGTGAACAGCCAGCTTCTTTGGCAATGAATGTTTGTGGCTTACCCTCCTTGTGAAGGGTGTCAATGATTGTCTTCTGGACAACTGTCAGATCAGCAGTCTTCCCATGATTGTGTAGGCTAGTGAACCAAACTGAGAGACCATTTTGAAGGCTCAGGAAACCTTTGCAAGTGTTTTGAGATGATTAGCTGATTGGCATGTCACCATATTCTAATTTGTTGAGATAGTGAATTTGTGGGTTTTTGTTAAATGTGCGCCAAAATCATCCCAATTAAAAGAACCAAAGACTTAAACTACTTCAGTCTGTGTGCATTGAATTTATTAAATACACGAGTTTCACAATTTGAGTTGAATTAGTGAAATAAATAAACTTTTCAACTTAGACCAATCTTGATTGGCTTTAACATCAACACGTGACGCACGCTGGCAGAACCGGAAGTATAAAGGGAGCCGGATTCACTGTTGTCATCAGCCTTCTGATCGACTGAAGCAAGCCGCTCACAGGTATGCCGGAAGTATGGCAGCGAGACGCAGCGTCTCGTTCCCTATCAGGGAACCATGATTACATACGTAATCTGGTACGTTCCCTTTCAAGGGAACTTCAACGCTGCGTCAGCTGACGCTATGGGGAACGCAGTACCAACACCGCCATGCTGAAGGGATGCCTGTCAGAGTGTGAAGCCAGCAGGGCACACTTCAAGACAAGAGAGGCACAGCTCCTGGATTGTTTAAGCGGTCTAGGCTGTAAAATCTCCCAAAGGTATGAGGCGAGGACCATCCCGCAGCATCGCATATATCGGAGAGGGGGGTTCCCAACCATCAAGCTCTGGAGGATGCCATACTCCGTGTGGAGTGAGCTCTTATTGACAGAGGTGAAGGCAAACCGCGCACCTCGTAAGCCGAAATGATAGCCTCAACTATCCACCTGCTAATAGTGTGTTTGGAAGCCAGGCAGCCCTTATGAGGGGGCCCGAAGCATACCAGCAATTGGTCCGAATTGCACCACTGGGATGTCCTCCGGACATAAATCTCCAGGGCTCTGACTGGACAAAGCAGTTGCAGCCTCTCACCTTCCCGTTCCGCCGATTCTGAAGGAGGATGGAACGCCTGCAGGACTACCGGCCGGGCCACCTCAGTGGGTACTTTAGGTACATAACCCGGCCTGGGATGCAGGATGGCTCTAACTGCGCCTGGAACGATCTCCAGGTTAGCAGGAGCCACCAACAGGGACTGCAGATCTCCCACTCGAGAGAAGTCATGGCCAGCAGAAATGCCATCTTTAAGGCCAGGCACCTGTCTGATGCATCATCCAGTGGCTGGAACAATCCATCCAGTGCCACTGTCAGATCCCACGGAGGGACTCTGACTCGAACCGGAGGCCTCATCCTCAAGGTGCCACGAAGGAAACTGGTAACAAAGCGGTTCTTCCCAAGCGAGCAGCCATTCACCAAACTGTGGAATGCTGCGAACACAGCCACATACCCCTTAAGTGTAGCCGAAAACCGGCTATGGAGGATCTCCAGCACTTAAGCCATCGGGCAGTGAACTGGGTCAAGATGGCGCTCCAGGCACCATGTAGTGAACATTTTTCACTTGTGTAAGATGGTCTCAACCAGCAGGTCGGAGGTGGTCCCCCTCAGGGGCCAGACTCATAGCTGAAATTTCCCCGGCTGGGGATGGAATATTTCGCCTTGGCCCTGCGACAGCAGGTCTCTCCTGACGGGAATCTCCCACGGGGGGCTGTCCAGGAGGGCTACCAGGCCCGAGAACCAGATTCTGGCAGGCCAGAACGGGGCCACGAGCAGCAGCTGAGCCCCTGTTCGGCGAACTTTCTCAAGAACCCCCGGGAGCAGAGCAATCGGAGGAAAAGCTGTGCCATGGCATCCAGCCCCAGGGACGCTGGATACGCAAGGGAGAACCAGAGGGGGCAGTGAGCGTTGTCTGAGGACCTGAACAGGTCCACTTCTGCTCTGCCGAATCTCCTCTATATCATCTGCACCATCTTGGGGTGCAGTCTCCATTCCCCGGGTCTTCACCCTTGCCTCGACAGGATGTCTGCTCCCACATTGATGTACCCAGGTATGAAAAGTGCTCTGAGAGAGAGCAACTTTCCCTGGGACCACAAAAGGATCTGGTGTGCCAGTCTGCACAGAGGGCACGACCTCACACCGCCTTGTCGATTTATGTAGGAGTCCACCGCTGTGTTGTCGGAGTGGACAAGCACGTGGGGGCCCCTGAGGTCTGGAAGAAAGTGCCGTAAGGCCAACAAGACCGCTCACATCTCCAGGAAATTTATGTGCCATAGATACGGGGTCAACCACAGACCTCGGGCTGTACGGCCTTCCAAAACCGCGCCCCATCCGGTGCTTGAGGCGTCCGTTGAAAGTGTGCGACGGTGATACACCATTCCCAGCTGCCATGCTAGCGTTACCTGGAAAGATGTGACGTATACAGTCACATGAGACCTGGCTCTGTGCTGGCTCTGTAGCCAATGCAAACAGAAATGGGTTCTTAGAAGGCTCATAATTTGAACCAACTCCGAACTGGCACTAGCACTGGCTCTGAACCGGCACCCGGTTCATTTTGGTGGAAAAGGGGTATTTGAGATGTTTTTACACCACTACCTGTGGTTGACTCTATTGATTTTTTACATGATTTGGAAAGGCACACACCTGTCTATTGAAGGTTTCACAGTGCATATGAGAGCAAAAACCAAGCAATGAGGTCAAAGGAACTGCCTGCAGAGCTCAGCGGCAGGACTGTGTCGAGGCACAGATCATGCGGGAAGGCGACAAAACAATATCTGATTCTGGGCTCCACATCCAGGAAGAAGACGCTGCAGGCTCAGCCTGGCTTCTGGATCCCGAATGCGGGTATACTGCTCACAGTCACCCCTCAGGGCTGACAGAGCCTGCTCTCCGTGCAGACAGCAGACACAAGTGTGCGGCCTCTGAACACGTCCCCCGTTCCGTTCGGTCCCGAAAACAGGTGGGAATTAGCGGAAGAGCCGTGTCTGAAGGCGTTCCCCATAGCGTCAGCTGACGCAGCGTTGAAGTTCCCTTGAAAGGAAATTGTATATTTATCTCATTCCAAAATAATTTTTTTTTGTTTAAATTAAATTGTTCAGGCTTTTCTCGCCTTTATTTTCCGATAGTGTCCGGCCGAAGAGAGACAGGAACTGTGGTAGACAGAGAGGGGAGATGACATGCAGCAAAGCTTGCCAGGGGTTGGAGCTGAACCCAGGTCCCTGTGGTGAGGACTATAGCCTCATATGTGGGCTTGCAGTTTTACCAAGTGAGCTAATTCGGCATAAAATCATTTTTATGAAGAACACTTGAAAACATGAAGAGATGCAAAATACAATCGAAATCACTAGTTCGACATTTTGGTTTGAGTTAGATGAGAAGATTGACACCACTCTCATGTCTCTAACATAAATATGAAGCTACCGCCAGCAGTCGATTAGCTTGGCTTGGCATAAAGACAGGAAGTAGGGGGGAAACGGCTAGCCTGAGCCTGTTTAAAGGTAGCAAAATACACCTACTGATACCTCTAAAATGTACTACTGTAATAAACATATTATATCTTGTTCGTTTAATCCATACAAAATTCGAAGTGTAAAACCAGCAAACTGTAGTTTTGTACTAGACAATACAGGAGTCTGCAGGAAATCACTGCACCCGCCAAGAAATAGTTCAGTTTACCATTGGACAAAGTCAAATTAGTGGTTTCCCCCTGTTTCCAGTCTTTACAAGCAAATACGTGTATTTCCCACAATGTTGAACTTTTCCTTTATGGGTATCAACTCCAAAAAAAAAGTACTGGGTATAAGAATGTTAATTAGCTGTTGGATACAATGCTTTATTTTACAGATATCTTAAAGGCTGTACGAAAAAATTACCAAAGATCTGTCCAAAAATTTGAACATGTGGAGAAGGTTTTTATTTTTTGTGCCATATTTGTGAAAACACTTGTGTTTTACTGGTTAGGGCCACCATTTCCATACCATTTATATTATTGTGTCTGAGTCACATAAATATGACCATAATATCCATAATTGAACAAAAGTAGACACTGCTTTTCTTAAGCAGAGTTTATTTGTGTTGCTGTGAATTTAACTGACCGCTATACTCTCCATGTATATCCACAATGTCAGAGGATAGAAAAAAAACATACGTCCTACTCTTAATTACCACTAACAAACATTTGTGAAAGTCTTCTTTATATGCAGTCAACAAAACATATGTATGATAAATCTGACATGACTGGACCGTGACGTAATCTCTATTTCACACAATTATTCTGACTGTAATAGAGGTATAAATACCTACTGTAAGTATAGTACAGATATGGTGGTGACAGGTGGTAGTGACAATGTCTTGTCAAAAATGTAATGTAAAAATGGAACCAAGAGGAAGTGTTCACTGAAAACCTTTGGGCCATAAATACACCCAGAGAAAGTGATGCATTTCCCTCAACTAAATCTCATCTCGAAACAAGCTGGACACAAGTCATTTGTTAAAAGCAGGGGTTTTGTACTTCCAGCTCTGTAGCCAGGCTTTTATAGACACATAATACAATAAAAATCACTTCTGGTTACAAAATGACAACCGTTCCAGTGTTTGATATCACTGGTATGAGTCTTGTGGTGCAGAAGCATTTTATACAAACAACTGAGTATTCATTAGATATTTGAAGTGCGGGCCAGCGTTGTTGTTAGCTGTAAATGCCTAGCTATTTTAAAGCGCTAGCAGTTGATAATGGTTTCCAGCCAAACTAATGATAATGCCCAGGTAAATGAGAATGCAAATATAGTTTGGGTTGACTGCATATTTGCATTCTATTATTCCAATTTAACAGCAGACTACATATATAGCAATCAAAATAATTGATTTACCAAAAGCAGAGTTCCTGAAAAAAATCATAATAATTATCAGAAGTGTGTGCACACAAAAGCAGCTCAATTAGATTGGTCCATTTGTGTTTGTGTGTCATAGGTTGCACTTCATGATCACTTATTTTAAAAGGTTACTCTACAGTCATGAATAAAATATATGTTTAGAATTGTTCAATGAAACTAAATATTGTTTTTTGAACTGCTGTTCTTTTTTGCTGGAAATTTGGATGAACCATGCATGAAAATGCAAATGGACTGTACCTTTATAGTCTTCCGGCTACTCAAAGCGCTTTCACACTCCATATCACATTCACACACTAATGGCAGGAGCTAACTGCCCATCAGTACAAAGTAGTCTTATCATTCTCACACACCGAAGTCACAGCCCTCGGTAGCAATTTGGGGTTCAGTATCTTGCTCAAGAACACTTCGACACTTCGGGGAAGCCGGGATCAAACCGCCAACCTTCCGATTGGTGGACGACCCGCTCTGCCACAAAGCCAAAGGCACCCGTCAAAAATGTGTAACAAGAGCTTAGCTTGGAACAAACTGACCACAAACTGACCACAACTCACACACAGCTGTTAACCAAGATGGCTGTCCTAAGCTCAAAATACCTTTATGGAAATTTAAGGCTTCACAAATTAATAAACAACATTTACATAATGGTGAGGGAACAGCCAATGTTCTGATCTTATCTAGAACGCAACAGGTCAGCTTAAGTATGGGTATTATCATGCTCTACACACGCACCCACCTGCTGTGTGTTATAACCATGTAATCTCTTCTCCACCAGCGACCAAAGATTGAGTGCAGTACACAGCTATGTTCCCAATGTGTGTTTGTGTGTAGTTGAGTGCCTTACACCGTCTCTGACCCACACAGCAGGGCTGGCTTGGTACAGCTGCCCTGCGGCAGGATAAAGGGCGAATGAGTGGGCGACTTTGGAAAAGCAAACCAGCATCTCAATAAGAAGCTGAAGGTCTGTGTGTGGAAATGTATGTGTGAAGCAGTGGGGGATACGACCAGGCTCAATGGGCAGCATCACTTAACAAGGCTTAATATCAAGGGGAACAATGTTTTGCACACACACAAACTCACACACAATAGTGGTATGGTCAAAATGAAAATTCTGGAGGCATATTAGGGGCTTCTCATGCTCCACTTGACATTCATAAATGAAAAAGCAGTTCAGGTTGTAAAACAGTCTCCTTTGCAGCCACCTGACATTTCTTTTTGTCCTCTTTTTTTGCCTCTGTTCCTTAAAAATCCATACCTCACCTCTCTTTCTCTCCAACTCCCTCTGTATCCTGAAACTATTATTGTAATACCCTGTTCAAACTACACTTTCAACTTGAAGTCATGCCACGGGAGTAGTGTGTTGCCCCCACATTGTCATTTCCAGCGCAGCTCTTGTATTATAACACATCCATGTCGGGATGAGACCTTCGGCATTAATTTTGATGTGTTTGATTTGCGAGTGAATCACCCCACTTTGTCTGATTCTTCTTGTAATTATGCATCAATCACATATGGCTCTTTTAGCATCAACGTGAGCAGTGGATGCTAGCAGCTAGGTTCTTAGGCTGAGGTTGAAAAGCACTCCCTGTTCCCTTGTGCTTCCTTTAATCCTATTTAATCAAAAAGTTGTTTTATTTTAGAAAAGATGAGTTTAGTTTCTGGTGAGGGAAACCAACTCTAAGTCACCTTACCGTTCTTAAAATAAACAATGGCACCCAATCAATGCTGTGCTTTTCCCTCTTGCTTTTCATCTTTGTTCTTTATATTATTTGTTCACTATTACAATGATGTTTGCATCTCACTGCTGTTTCTGAAAATCAAATAGGCATGAAAGCAATCTTAGTTATTTTTATTTTGTTTTAGCTTTGTTAACTTTTGGCCTGTATAGGCTCTGCAATTGGATGCAATCTAATCGGCTCCATGATTCACAGGGTTGGTGAGAGTGACTGAAAGAATCATTTTATAGCATTTCTTTTATATTCATATATGAACGTTACTCCCTTCTGCCTCTTTCGCTCATATCTGATGTTTTAAAATCTGTACTTTGTATAATTAGTGAGGTATACAGTTTGGAGTATAGGCAGGCAACTGCAATATATTGTTCTAATATGATCCTTTTTATTAAAAATCAGAAACTGATCATTTAGTGTTGTTCATATCAGAAACAATGAAGGTTCATCCTGGACTGCGACTGTTGAATATGTTTTTGAATAATATTTGCTTTGTGCATTAGGTGCAAAGAAATCCTTGTGAGTGTTGTGAGTTTGGATTAGTCTAGAAAAAACAATGAAAATCTTGCCTTACCTTGCCTAAAGAAACCATTAACAGTTAAAGAAGTATCATTAATTATTTCAAGAAGTGTTTGTTGTTCAGGAAATTTTATTTCAAGATGGTTCTGAAGGATAATTCTTGTTAGTCAAAACTGAATATTCAACTATCTGGAAATGGTTGTAAACAAACCCCAAAACTTTAAAAAAAAAAGAAAAAAAAGTCCAAGATTCACTACATACAGTATCACTTGTTTTTTTTTTTATTTGATTATTTGCACATTTATTACACCACTAAAGTACAATATAATCTAAGGTGGGTCCTGTATTATTAGTTAATGATGTGGACCCATCTTATAGAGGGGCCTTGTCTCAAAATGTTTTCAAAATATTAAGGCTTATTATTTTAGTTTAAATTGAGCTCACATGCAGCATATTCCTAAATGGAAAGGTTGTCAATAAATGTAAAAAACGTTCCCTTTCAAGGGAACTTCAACGCTGCGTCAGCTGACGCTATGGGGAACGCCTCCAGCGTGACAGCCTCTGAATCTCTTGTAACAACTTAGACCAATCTTGATTGGGTCCGACGTCAACACGTGACGCACGCCGGCGGAACCGGAGGTATAAAGGGAGCCGGCTTCACTGTTGTCGTCAGCCTTCTGA
>CM022485.1:30842924-30890728 GCA_011952105.1 Coreoperca whiteheadi | reverse complement strand
CCCCACCCCCAGATCCCACATCCCCAGGTCCTTCCACTAACATACGATGTCATGCACCAGTCACTTTGTGTAGCATTGGTCTGCTCACTACCTCATTCACCATGGAACTGACGTCATTCTACCACCTAAGTCAGTTTAAATAAAATAAGCCCTTTGTCACTTTAATCAGACTGAATAAGCAATTTTTTTTTATGCTCTTAAAATCTTTTTATCTGCACTGTCTGTTCACTGGTTTGCACTTTATCTGCCATGTGCCTTGCGCTGCTTTTAGTCAAACTTATTTTTATTGATTTTTTAAATTTTTTTATTATGTCTCTTTTTTTTATATACCCTTATTGTATAGTTTTAGCTTATATTTTATATTTGATCTAGAGTTTAGGCTCTACTGTTACTGTGTTATCTGTATGCACCGGGGGTCTGAGAGTAACACAATTTCGATTCTCTGTATGTATGTAATGTACAAGTGGAAGAATTGACAATAAAGCAGACTTGACTTGAACTGCGGAATCCCTTCGTCTGCCCACCGAAGGAACTGCCAAATCACCGGCTTAAGGAGAAATCCTCCCAGTTAAAACGGATTTATGATAGCTAGGCTATATTGTATGGAATGCATTTCATATTATTTCATTAAATAGTCCCATGAAATAAATACATTTGTCATTATGAAATAGTCCCATGAAATAAATTAATGTGGCATTATGAAATGAAAGTCCAATGAAATGAAAAGCTATTTATTTATTTATTGAACCATTTTGACTCGTTTATTTATTTCATGGGCATATTTATGTATTTATTTATCTATTTTTATATTGAATGAAATGGCATTTCATAATATTGTACCTGACCAGAGATAGATTTTGTAACTGTGTGTTATTTCATCTAAGCTTTATTAAGTTGGACCAATTCAGTAAACCCAGCCACTGTACGTGAGTCTGCTGCTGTGTTACTGTGAGATATGGTAACGCTATCACGCTCAACCACAGCGCTTGAGATTTCTTCCTCTTTCTTCTCCACTAACTCACATATCTTTACACGCACATTTACACGGCCCAAACGGCTTGACCGCCTAATTGCTTGGGCCTGTCCCTTTGTTGAATTTAGCGGGCTGCTGTCATTTCAACCTCCTCCTTCAACTAACGCGTGGGTTAGTCTCCTTGCAACCTCCCCCTTCTCTATAGTCCCCACACACATCCTATTGGCTTGCTGATCTCAGTTTGTATATGTTAACGATAAATCATCCGAGCACATCAAAGTTACGGAATCACGGAGTTCCGCAAGGTTCTGTGCTTGGATCAATTCTATTCTAATACTGCAATCCCATATTATCAGGCAGCCCGAAAACGTCCCTTAAGATTCTCCAGTTGATTGAGAACGCTGCGGCATGTGTACTGACAGGAACTAGGAAAAGAGATCATATTTCATACATTAATATTAGCTTCTCTGCACTGGCTCCCTGTAAAATCCAGAATAGAATTTAAAATCCTCCTCCTCAACTACAAAGCTCTTACTGGTCAGGCACCATCGTATCTTACAGAGCTCATAGAACCTTATTACCCCACTAGAACACTGCTCTCAGAATGCAGGGTTACGTGTGGTTCCTAGAGTCTCCAAAAGTAGAATGGGAGCCAGAGCCTTCAGCTATCAAGCTCCTCTCCTGTGGAATCAGATCCCAGTTCAGGTTCGGGAGGCAGACACCATCTCCACATTTAAGAGTAGGCTAAATACTTTCCTCTTTGATAAAGCTTATAGTTAGGGCTGGATCAGGTGAACCTGAACCATCCCTTAGTTATGCTGCTATAGGCCTAGACTGTCGGGGGACTTCCCATGATGCATCTCTCTCTCTTCACCTCTGTCCTCCTCTCCATCCGTATGCATTCTCATCCCATAAATGCATGTTACTAACTTGACTTCTTCCCTCTCCCGTAGTTTTGTGCTTTGTCGTCCGTCTCTTCTTTCTTACTGTCACTTTCAGTAGGTATTTCAGTGTCCGGACATGTATCTGGATCAGTGACTATGGCGACCTGCTGGGGCAGTGCTGCTGTGTCTATGGTGCAGGGGACGAGTGGCTCGGGTCCTGCTCGTTGGGCTCCACTTGGAGCTGCTCGGTTGTCTTTCTGGACCCGTCATCTTCCCTTATGTTTTACATCCCACACTTTTCATCATAATTATAGATATACTACAATTTTGCCATTGTATATGTTATGATTTTTATGCTATGAATCTATTCTGTACTTACGACATCTATTGCATGTCTGTCTGTCCTGGGAGAGGGATCCCTCCTCTGTTGCTCTTCCTGAGGTTTCTATCATTTTTTTCCTGTTAAAAGGGTTTTTCGGGTAGTTTTTCCTTATTCGAATTGAGGGTCTAAGGACAAAGGGTGTCGAACAGATTGTAAAGCCCAGATTGTAAGGCAAATGTGATTTGTGATATTGGGCTATATAAATAATATTGAATTGAATTGAATTAATTGAATTGTGCATGCTTATTTTGTTTAGTTTTGACTATAGTGATTGTTTGCTAAAGTTATTGATTGTTAATGAATGATAAGATTAAATAAACATTATTGTATATTTTAAGGAGTAGTTGCCTGTGGTTATTGTGTGTATTTATTGTGATAATAGCTGGTTGCGATAGTCAGTGCTCGGATTGACCCTTCACTGCCCTTTATTACTAATAACCAAACCTGCCCTACCTGAAACCTGAATGTCTGTGTTACAGTGTATCTATCTGAAGTATAGATACTATATAACTGTATAGAATTTACAGTTAGATCCTATGATCCCGGTCTCTGCCATCACTGCACTGTTTCTCAAATGTTTCTGATTGTCAAATGCTTCTGAAAAATGAGGATTCCTGGAGTTAAAAGAAGTACCATTAGACAGCAGCCTAAAAGTGAGTGTATTTGCCTAATTTATTAATTCATCAAATCGTTGTAACTGAACAATTCATGCAGAATTCTTTGTGTTCAACTTAAAAACAGTACAGTACATGAGAATAAATAAAACAACACCACCAACACCTTCATATAATTCCAGGATGTGGATGATTTATGGTGGGAATTGTATGTTATAATCCTGCACCTTTAAAGAAGTCCAAAAGAATTTACAGTATTGAAAAGGACTGAATGGAGCACAATGAGAAACATCTAGAATCTATAAAAAAGTTCTTGCTGCTACAAAAAAAAACTGTTTTAGATTGCTAAACAATTTTCTCCACTACACAGGAAATATCTAATCATGTTGTCTGCAATCATCAGTCATCCAGGTGGATAAGAAAAATACATCACAGAGAAGCAGAATTAACCTAGAAAAGGTCAAATACAGTTCATCAGCAACAGCTGTTTTATTTAACCTTTTGGAAGTGCGTTGAGGTGTATTTTATGCTTATGTTAAGGCTCTGCACATACCCCAAATTATTTTCTCTTATTTATCTAATCTTTTCATCCTTCCCTGTTCAACTTTATTGTCATTGCCCCACAGTTCAAGTATTGAGACAATGAAATGCAGTTTGACATCTAAACAGATGTGTGTGGTGTGGGGGGCTATCACCGTGGTGCAAAGTTTAGCAAGGTGACAGCTCAGAGGAAGAAGCTATTCCTGAGCCTGCTGGTCCTGGAACAGAGAGTCCTGTAGCAGAGGGGAGCAGGGCAGACAGTCTGTGGCCAGGGTGAGGGGTGTCCCTGACAATGTTGCTTACCCTCTGCAGACAACGCTTGTGCGGTACAGCCTCAATGGCAGTGATTGGAGTACCGGTGATGCGTTGGGGTGTGTTCACAACCCTCCGCAGTGCTTTCCGGTCTGAGATAGAGCAGCTGCCATACCATACTGTGATGTAGTTGGTAAGGATCCGCTCAATAGTGCAGCAGTAGAATTTCAGCAGAATCTTAGGAGACAGTGGTCTTTTTTCAGTCTCCTCAGGAAGAAAAGACAGTTGTGTGCCTTCTTGACCAGGGTCGAAGTTTTGAGGGTCCAAGAGAGGTCCTCGGAGATGTGGAATCCCAGAAACCTAAATCTGGCAACAGGCTGAACCTCCGTCCAGTTTGTATGGATGGGGGTCTGTGTGCTGCCTTTGGTCTTTCTGAAGTCCACAATGAGCTTGTTGGTCTTCTTCGTGTTGAGGGCCAGGTTGTTGTTAGCGCATCATACCACCAGGTGTTGGACTAGAGATGAAGATCTTTGTTTTAATTTCTATCATTTTACACGGGTTTGGGCCGGGCTCTGGCTTGTGCGGTAAATGAGCAGTCAGGTGATCAGCATTTTTTGCTTCCTTTTCTGTCAGGGTTTGGGTTATTGTTTCCCCCAACCTTATGTGCCCCAGTGTTTTCCCCCTTCTTGTGTCTCTTGCCTGCCTTGTTTGTTTTTTGTCTGTCAGGAGTTCTCACCACGGGGCGAGCCAGGACTCTCTCTCTCTCTCTCCCACACCTGTAAATCATCCCTCCATGCTCCCACTGCCTGCACACCTGTGGCTCATCTAATCAACTCCACCCACAGTATAAAACGCCAGCTCAACCTTCCAAACTTTGCCAGGTTGTACTGTCTACTTTTGTCTAGCCCTCTGCGAAACATTTACTTTGTGACTTTGTCTAACTTTTGCCAATCCCTTTATGCTCCAGGCTACTCCACTCTCGTCGCCTCCATCGTTTGTCTGCCTGCCTTGCCCTGTGGAAAACGTCACCATTCCTCTACGTGCCTACTCCGCTCCCTTGCTCTGCCATCTGCTCACCCGTTCCTGGACTCCTCACCGATCAACTCACCTGCTCCCCGGTGACCTCCAGTCTCCCTGCACACACCCCGAACTCCATCGAACAAACCCTCTACCTCACCCTCCTGAACCGCTACAAATAAAACTGTATTATTCCAACTCATCTGCGCCGAGTCTGAGTCTAGTCTTTGGGTACCTAATTTCTCACTAATCATAACATCATTTTCCAGCAATATATTTTCAAAGTCATTTTATGTCTTTCTAATTATAGACAATATAACATCCATTCTGTCAATGTACAAACTCAAATACTCCACAGTATCCTAGCATACACTGAGTTCACATTTGCCAAGGATGTTTATTGCCCACATAATTTTAATATTGATGCATCAAAAAACGAATCCATTATTGTCCATGTCCATGAAACAGTAATTGTAGTCACACAACGCCTGTACATTCAAAGATTATTTCTGTGGATTAGCATTGTGGCATAACTTTACCGTGTGTTTGGTAGAAGTTGATGACAGGATCCTTCACTTTGGCCTCTGTACTCGGTGTTTTGATGTTTTTATGCTCCTTCCACATCTGGACATTTAAAAGTTTTCTCGCCAATCCCCAGCAACCACAACGTCATTTTTAAAATAATCGCACAAGGCACTGGTTCTTTTCCCAACTGGTCATGCAGGGCTGATACAGCCCGTTCTCATTCCCAGGGCTTCATATAGCGATGTTTTGACACATTCCTCGGTGTTGTACCCTTTAGCATTTGTATGGGATGCCCAGGGCTGCCAGAAAACCTTAAGGAAGTCAGGTGACATAGTGTAATGAGCAACATAAAGAGCAAGAAAGACCCAAGAGAACGGGGTTTGGGTCCCGTGTGAAAACAAAAGTTAACGTTATCAAAAGATATGTTACATTAGTTACATTATGTTATAAGTTATATTATGCACATCACGTGACTTCCTACTACCGATCCAAGAAGTTTTGTTATCTAAACCTAACCCAATCAAGAAGCGAATTTGGGTGGCTGCATCATCAAAAGCCTCCACTTTTCACCATCCAGACTAGAACACAACCCCGGAGATTTGAAAAAAACGGGTCAGGCAGCCATTCTAAACTTCTCCATTTTAGGGGTTCAAAAACGCAGGAGTAGTGTGGACATAGCAAAACTTACTTGTTTTAAAATGAAAATGTAGTAGTGTGGATGTAGCATAACATACTGGGGTATGTTAGCTAGGAAGTCCAGTATCCATTTCGATAGGTAGGTGTTGATGCCAAAATCACAGAATGTGGTGATTAGTTTGGAGGGGATGATGGTGTTGAAAGCTGAGCTGAAGTTGATGAACAGCATTCTCACAGAGGTGTTGCTGTTAAGCAGGTGGACAAGGGTGGAGTGTAACACTGTGGGGATGGTGTCCTCCTTACACCTGTTCTGGTTGTAGGTGAATTAGATGGGGTCAAGTGTGGGTGGTAGGCATGTTTTGAGATGAACAAGGACCAGCTTCCTGATTCATTTCGTGATGGTGGGGTTGAGTGCAAAAGGGGGGAAATCATTGCTGATTGCTGCAGTGGACTGTTTCTGCACATTGGAGGTGGTTTTGAAGCATGTGGGGACAGCTGCTTGGACCAGTGACAGGTTAAAGATGTCAGTCAAGACCTCAGTCAGCTGCCCAGCATAGGCCCTGAGCACGCATCTGGGGGTGCCATCAGAGCCAGGAGCCTTATGTGCACTAATCCACAATCTTAATGGCTGCCACCTGGATGTCACTGTCAAAGTGGGCGGAAAAATTCATCAGGGAAGGAGGTGTTGCTGATTGGGGGGATGGTTTTGGTGGGTTTGTAATCTGTGATGGCCTGGATACTTTGCCACATGCCTCGGGGGTCTGAATACTATATGTATGTTGGACCACAACTATACAAGTTAAAACAAAGCAGTGCAGGCAAATGACAGATAAAGTGCAAACCAGTGAAGTAGGCAAGCAGTGTAGATAAAGCAGTGCAAAAAACTTACTCATACTGATTAAACTGACAATAGACAGGTCTGTTGAACTGACTGAAGAGGTAGTGGAATGATTTCCGTTCTGTGCTGGTGCAGTGGTGGCCAGAAGAGGGAAAGGGGGGGGTGGGCAAGTTTGGAAGCGAATTCAGCTCCGTGGCAGCCTGTTGAATGAAGCTGTCCTTCAGTCTGCTGGGCCTGGCCTGGAGACTCCGCAGTCTCCTCCCTGATGGCAGCAGACTGAAGAAGCTGTGTAACGGGTGAGTCGAATCACCTGCAATGCCAAGGGCTCTGCAAGTGAGACGGGTTCCGTAAATGTCCAGGAGGGAGGAGAGAGAGACACGAATGATCTTCTCAAGCTGCTCTCACTATGCGATGAAGGGTCTTCTGGCAGGATGCGTTGCAGGCGCCATACCACACAGTGATGCAGCTCGTCAGAATACTCTCAATAGTGCCTCTGTAAAAGGTGCACATGATAGAGGTTGGGGCTCTAGCTCTTAGTTTGCGGACGAAATAGCGACGTTGCTGTGCTTTCCTGGCCAGTGCTGCTGTGTTTTCTGTCTCTAAGCAGTGTCATGTACTTTCAGTAGTAGGCGGACCTCTCTGTTCATTCATGGCTTCTGATTTGGGGACGTTGTAATCTTTTTGAGGGTGGTGACACTACTGATGTTAATGTTGATATAGTCCAGAATTGAGGAAGCATAGGAATTTATGTCCATTTGAGAGTCTAGGATGGCCTGAGTTGCAAACATACTCCAGTCTGTCTGTTCAAACTGGTGCTGTTGTACAAAGTCTGCCCCCTCTGGCGACACTTAAACTGTTCTCACTTAAGGTTTCACACGTTTCATAAGTGGTGTGTACTTAGGGATTAGGAAAAGTGAGAAGTGGTCAGACTGGTGTAAACATGGTCCAAGGTTTAGTAACTATATATGAATCTGAGAAAGCCTTGCATTCAGAACCCTCCACCTGATGTTAGCAATTATGAAATATACAAATTGCACACACAGCCTGCCATCCGACTATTCACACAGCTCAGAGAAACACAGTATTTCTCCAGGGCAATTCCTCTGCTTCTAACACGTGAATTTTTCATTGGTTTATGTTATTCACACTATAACTGGTTCTCAAGATATTCTGAGTTTTAGCCCTGTGAATCCTGCAAAACCACACAAAGATGTATGTTTGCAAAATCATGTGCATGCGTAGATACACACACACACACACACACACACACACACCCACACACACACACACATATCTCATTGGTGTTCTGGAAGCCGGCTCATTTCTCATCCAAGTGTTCCTTCGTTGTCTTGCTCATTTTCTAGCTTCTGCTCTTGTCCAGGATTGAAAGAGGACAGATAAATGCGCGCACACACACACACACATAGTAAGAACTTACACAACTCACGTACAATACATGAAGCAAATAAAAAAGGGACATTTCACTTCACTGCCTTGAGACTCGGAATCACAGGAGCAAACAAACAAACATTTTAGGAGAATGCTAATGTAACACACAAACAAAAGAAAATAAAGTAAGTAGAAAGGAAATGAAAGAAGATACACATGGATGCCCTTGTGTGTCTGTATGCTTACACTGTGAGTATGTACACTACCATTCAAAGGTTGGAATCGCCTGCCACAAAAGCTCGATTCAGTACAGTCAGATGGCTGAGAGGACTACTCTGT
This sequence comes from Coreoperca whiteheadi, assembly GCA_011952105.1. NCBI lineage: Eukaryota > Metazoa > Chordata > Actinopteri > Centrarchiformes > Sinipercidae > Coreoperca > Coreoperca whiteheadi. The sequence continues at coordinate 30,882,339 of CM022485.1, read as the reverse complement.
ATTTTTGAATGGTCTTTCATGCTTTTAGGTTGTAGAAAGTCCTCTTTAAAAATAGATGGTTTTGTGTATGATGGGTTTTAAAAAAAAAGTAATATTTTGTACATGGAAAACAAAACAGTGTACAATGGTTCAACCAGACTGACAATTGAAAGGGAAGAAAGGGAGACAAAGATACCTCTGAGCAACAGTCAAAGAAGAATATAAGAAATCACCAGTCGTTAGCACTAATAGAATTGGATCACAGAATATCAGATGAGTATGGACTGACAAATCACAGTTTAAACCTATTCAATCTAACCACTGCAGAGGGCCCAAAGAAAAACAGGTTCCCAAAATATTTAGAGCCCAATTACAAGCGGAGTTGTGATTCAATAATGATCTAGGGTCACTTAAGATTTTCTGGACTGAAAAAAAAATTCAAAATTGAAAAAATGGTTACAACAGTATTCTCCCCTGTCATGCAACACTTAACCATTTAATTATTCTTATTTTGTGATCGAAGCCATTTCAAATGTAAATAATACATTTAGTGTCTGAATTGTACAGTATATCTAGGTTAAAATAGCCATTATTGAAGAAAAGAAAAATTTCAAATATACAGTAACAGGTGATAGTAAATACAGGTAAAATGATTTGGCACAGCCTTATACATTTCTCTAAGTTGGGAACATGCAGTTACGTTCATGTTAACTAATTTACTTTGTGTGAAGTAGCTGTTAACAGGCTGAAAAATGTCAAAAGCTCAGATGAATTTCTTTTAACTTTAGGGTGGAGTTAACTTTAAGTTATTAACAATATTAGCATTCATCACAAATGGTCACTAGACAAGCTGATTTTTGTTTTGTTGGTCTGGAAGCTGATTTATAAATATGAATAAAAACATCTTTTCACTCTATTATGTTTATATATTTGATTAATAGTAGAATTGGGAACTATATTTGGCAAATGAATCACAGCAACAGGTCCTGTGAGTTTCAGTAGTGTAAGGGTTTACAATTTGAAATCTGGCAATTACAGTAATGCTTTGTTGCCTCCACATTTTGGACCTAAGCTTAATATCTGTCTTCCCTGGAGATTGATTGAGGGTTGATATCAGCTGGTCTCTCTGGGTTCAGTGGACAGATTGGTGCAGCACATGTTAGCTTGGTTAACATTTACCACAAGAGGAGAAATGCTTGCTAACAATCGCCAATGGTAAACTTTCTTTCAGGAATCACCGGATTTTGTGCAGAGGAGGGATTGTGGAGTGCTGCCAGCAGTATCGGGGCTGTGCTAGCTGTTAGACAGTAAATACCTCCAAACTGTAGGCTGACTGCTTGCTAAACTACAATGTCTCATTTTCTATTTCACATGTTAAATACTGAAGATCTGCTGTGTTGGAGTTGATTTTGGACCAATCCCTAGAGAACACTGCTGAAAAATGTAACTAAATTAAAACTTATATTTCTTATTTTTGATAAATACAATTGACTAAATAAGTCCACATCAAAACAAACAAGAAGGATACATACAGTATACTCTTCTCAGCAGAAAATAATTTTAATTTCAGTTTAACTTTAAAGGTCCTGAAAACTTCTCTTAATCTTCTCAACCACCTTCTTACTATAAATGATGGTGTCCTCTGTAAACACACAATTTTCAACCAAGGTTGCAACAGTTCTGGTTATTTCAGAAGAGATTTTTTGTATTTGTTTTTTTTTTGTCTGTGCTCCTCTCACTGGAAGTGGTTGTGGCTCAGTTGGACAAACGTCTCAGGTTGCGTGTGTAACCCTGGTTCACTGATAGGGAACGAGACGCTGCATCAGCTGACGCCTGCAGCGTGACCGCATCTGAATCTCTGTACAATTTAGTCCAATCTTGATTGGTGTAACGCCAAAACGTGACACACGCCGGCGGAACGGGAAGTTATAAAGGGAGCCGGCTTCACTGTTGTCGTCAGTCTTCTGATCTTCAGCAAGCGCTCTGGGCGATGAGCGTTTCCTCCTAGCCCCACCTCCATGCCCATGTCGGGACCTGCTGTTCTTTCCAGATCTCCACACCAAGGTGTCGATATCATAGTCCAGGCTGTTTTCTTCACAGCTTTCTAGCCCGACTGGTTGCCAGTGTGCTTCGATCAGTGGGTGTTGTAGTTGAGACCATTTTACACTCTAGAGCCACCTCCACAAGGAAACTGTAAACAAGTAAGTGGAAGCTTTTTACTTTGTGGTGCTGAGAGCACTGCCTTGACCCAGTTCACTGCCAGGTGGCTTCAGTGCTGGAATTTCTCCAAGGCTGGTTTTCAGCTGGACTCTCCCCCGCTACACTTAAGGTGTATGTGGCTGCGATTGCAGCATTCTACAGTATGGTGGATGGCTGCTCACTAGGAAAGCACTGCTTTGTAACCAGTTTCCTTTGTGGTACCTTGAGGATGAGGCCTCCGACTCGAGTCAGAATCCCTGCATGGGACCGCACGACAAACTGTCCTCGGCGCCCTTCGAGCCACTGGACGATGCATCATACAGGTGTCTGGCCTTAAAATTGACATTTTTGCTGGCCATGACTTCTTTCAAGAGAATGGGAGATCTCCAGGCCCTGTCGGTGGCCCCTGCATACCCGGCTTTCTCTCCAGGCGCTGTTAAGGCCATCCTAAAGTACCCACTGAGGTGGCCCAGCCAGTGGTCCTGCAGGTGTTCCATCCTCCTACAGTGTCGACGGAACAGGTAGGCTGCAACTGCTCTGTCCAGTCAGAGCCCTCAAATTTTATGTCCGGAGTACATCTCAGTGGCGCAATTTGGACCAGTTGCTGGTATCCTTCGGGCCCCCTTGTAAGGGCTGCCTGGCTACCAAGCACACCATTAACAGATGGATTGTTGAGGCTATCACTATGGCTTACGAGGTGGTCAGTGGCATTCTTGTCTTGAAGTGTGCCCTTTTGGCTTCACACTCGGACAGGCATCCATCCAGCACGGCAGAGTTGGGACTGCGTTCCAAATAGTGTCAGCTGACGCAGCGTAGAGTTCCCTTGAAAGGGAACGGCTCACGTTACGTATTTGTAACCCTGGTTCCCTGATAGGGAAAGAGACGCTGCGTCTCTTTGCCATACTTCCAGCCTGCCTGTGAGCGGCTTGCTTCAGTCAATCAGAAGTCTGGCGACAACAGTGAAACCGGGTCCCTTTATAACTTCTGGTTCCGCCGACGTGCGCCACGTGTTGGCATTACAACAATCAAGATTGGACTAAATTGTACAGAGATTCAGATGCGGTCACGTTGGAAGCTTTCCCCATAGCGTCAGCTGATGCAGCGTAGAGTTCCCTTGAAAGGGAACTGATGTTACATACTTCAACAATCAGGATTTAGCAAAATTTGAATCTTAATTTTTCCCTACCTTTAAATTTGAATATTATTTATTTAGTCATTAATGTTATAAAAAAAATACATATGATTATAAACTAAGTTTTCAGAGGCTTTAAACCTTTATTCTGTTCACATACACTCATAATTTATGTGGGTGTGTATGAGTGTGAATGATTAGAAACATCAGGAAAATATCCCTGCATGTATTTCCATTTTGGCAATGTCATCCAATTCTCTGAGCATGAGACAATCTGAGACATAGTTTTAGTCACAATGCCCAAGCCTTCCAATCCTCTTAAGGCAGCTTTGTTTTGCTCATTCGCTGTCTGTCTGGGAATTATGTTTGTTAACATTGGACCGGGAGCTGTAATCCCAACCCAACCCACAACCCCCTCACTTCCCTAATCTCATTATTAATCCCAGCGCCTTGATTATATGCATGTTCTTCCTTCAATCTTGGGCCATAATGTGTTTGTGCCATAATCTGTTTGTGTGGGTATGTGTTGGGGTGGGGTCATATCTGAAAGCCTCTGGAACAGAAAACTATCTTACAGCAATTCTATCTTGTATTATCTACATGTATTATTTCTTCTCCCTTCTCTTCTCTTGTGCTTTTTTCTTTTCTACTCTTCTCTCATTCCATGTTCTTTCACCATTTCCTCTTTTCTCTTCTCCCTACTCTGTTCATCTTTTCCCATTAATGTTCCTCTGGTCTCCTTTTCCCTTCTTAAACCCATGTTTTCTGTCTTCAGATTTCCTGTTTGTCTTTCATTTTCATCACTTTTCTCTAACTCTCTCCTATTCTATCCTCATTTTCCATCCCTGACATCCTATGTTTCGCCTTATTTCCTCTTCTAAGTCTGGGGAATCACACAGCAGATGTTACAGAGCTCAGGTACCGTAGTGTGATTGAAAATGTGACAATCATACAGCATTTGTGTCTCGGGGTTGAAAACTTTTTCTGCACTTTACTTTAGTGGAGAGGAAGGTCTGTATACTCACTGAACATGTCCGGGCAGGAAGAGGAGGAAGTGTCACGATGGGTTAAACAGTCCAAGCAAAGGTCTTGCTGTGTCCATGCAGCTTGTAAAGCTGACAGTGTAGGTTCTGCACTGTGACACTTCAATGCGAATGTAAAGATTGTTTTCATATTTAAGCAAAAAGCAACCACTGACTTATTAAGTTGCTTGGCCACCACAAGTCTCCTGAACAGTTCCAGTACTTGTCATAGATTCTCCAAGTCTCTGGTACACTACTGGATGAATGAACAGACTTCCTTTCTCATTTGGTTTTGATAATGTTGTTTGGAGAGCACTGTAACACACCCCAAATTTTCTCATCTGGGTGGCGAACTGTTGACTGATGGCCATGTCATATAATTCACATAATTTTATACTCAACCTCTTGTGCCTCGTATGGAATCATCATGGATTTCTTATGTTTCTCCATACATACTTACTCTACATGTACGGGCTAACGTTTTCAAAACAGTGAGTTCCCTTTCAAGGGAACTTCAACGCTGCGTCAGCTGACGCTATGGGGAACGCCTTCAGCGTGACTGCCTCTGAATCTCTGTATCAACTTAGACCAATCTTAATTGGGTTTAACGTCAACACGTGACGTATGCTGGCAGAACCGGAAGTATAAGGGGAGCCGGCTTCACTGTTGTCGTCAGTCTTCTGATCTTCAGCAAGCACGCTGGGTCTCTGTGGAAATGACGAGTGTGAAGCGGTTTTTGCAGTCCTTCCTCCCTGCCCGCGGATTATCCCCACCGGCAACTCACATGTTTTGGTTGGCTGTTTTGGGTTGAGAAGCTCGCTCTGTCAGCCCTCGAGGTTGACCACGAGAAGCGTGAGCGTCTCCTCGGGAGCTCGCTCCGCTTGGTGCGGGTCTCGGTGAGAAACGGGAGAGGCACGGCTCATCCGCTAATTCCTACCCGTTTTCGGGACCGGAAGCCCGCATCGCAGCTTCTTCCGACCGGAACGGGGGACGTGTTCAAAGGCCGCACACTTGTGTCTGCTGTCTGCACGGAGAGCAGGCTCTGTCAGCCCTGAGGGGTGACTGTGAGCAAGGTAAGTGCCCTCTCTGAGGAGAGATAAGACGCTCTCCTCTCGACTGACTGTTTGTTGTTTGTTGAAACAGTCTACCCACATTCGGGATCCGGAAGCCAGGCTGAGCCTGCAGCGTCACCCGCCCTGGATGTGGAGCCCGCGCAGAGAGGATCCAGTTCCGAGGACCTGGATGTCCTGAGCGTGGAAGGTGGTGATGTGGGTGGCTCGTCAGCCCAGTCACTGCAGCATGAGGAGCTGCTGGAGGGGATTTTCCCAAGAGAGGAAAATGATGGTTAGGCTCAATATCGCCTGGCCAGCGGAGCGGCAGGACACTCATCGCCGAGTAGCTCGGTGAGTGTTTCCTTCTAGCCACACCTCCATGCCCACGTCGGGACCTGCCGTTCTTCTGGATCTCCACACCGATGTGTCGAAATCCTGGTCCAGGCCGTATTTTGCATGGTTTTCTAGCCCAACTGGTCGCCGGTCTGCTTCGATCAGTGGGTGCAAGGAGAACGGCTAGGGCGGGGAGACGGGCCTCAGAGGGTGCCCCCCCCATCGGGGTTGAGCACATGGCTGCTCCCCCATTGTGCCCTCGGGAGCTCAGCCTCTTAACCCTGCCACCGGTGGTGCTTCGGGGCATGGCGAGTTCCATGCAACTGCTGTTTTAGACCTGCACGGCTGTGCAGCAGTCAGGCCAGAGTTGAGTCCTCTACTGAGGCCTGTTTGTTCCTTTCCGGTTAACTCCCGCCGTTCCATCGCTTCAGGGTACCGCAGCTCTCACATTGCAGGTTCGGGGGGCGGGCAGGCATGTACATGCCGATCCTCGGGGATTTCCCGCCGCTGCAGCGCTTCGGGTAACCGAGGCCGCCACTCCAGGTCCCCCAGGCACCAGCCGTTACCAGTTTCCTTCGTGGCACCTTGAGGATGAGGCCTCCGGTTCAAGTCAGAGTCCCTCCGTGGGATCTGATGGTGGTGCTGGATGGATTGACCACAGCACCGTTTGAACCACTGGACGATGCATCAGACAGGTGTCTGGCCTTAAAGATGGCATTTCTGCTGGCCATGACTTCTCTCAAGAGAGTGGGAGATCTGGAGTCCCTGTCGGTGGCTCCTGCTAACCTGGAGATCGTTCCAGGTGCAGTTAGAGCCATCCTGCATCCCAGGCCGGGTTATGTACCTAAGTACCCACTGAGGTGGTCCGGCCGGTAGTCCTTCAGGCGTTCCATCCTCCTTCAGTCGGCGGAACAGGAAGGTAGGCTGCAACTGCTTTGTCCAGTCAGAGCCCTGGAGTTATGTCCGGAGGACATCCTAGTGGCGCAATTCAGACCAATTGCTGGTATGCTTCGGGCCCCCTCGTAAGGGCTGCCTGGCTACCAAACTCACTATTAGCAGGTGGATAGTTGAGGCTATCGTTTCGGCATACGAGGTGCGCGGTTTGCCTTCACCTCTGTTGATAAGAGCTCACTCCACACGGAGTATGGCATCCTCCTGAGCTTGGTGGTCGGGAACCCTCCTCTCCGATATATGCGATGCTGCGGGATGGTCCTCGCCTCACACCTTTTGTGAGATTTACAGCCTAGACCGCTTAAATAATCCGGGATCTGTGGCTCTCTTGTCTTGAAGTGTGCCCTGCTGGCTTCACACTCTGACAGGCATCCCTTCAGCATGGCGGAGTTGGTACTGCGTTCCCCATAGCGTCAGCTGACGCAGTGTTGAAGTTCCCTTGAAAGGGAACGTACCAGGTTACGTAGGTAACCATGGTTCCCTGATAGGGAACGAGACATTGCGTCTCACTGCCATACTTCTAGCATGCCTGTGAGCGGCTTGCTTCAGTCGATCAGAAGGCTGACGACAACAGTGAAGCCGGCTCCCCTTATACTTCCGGTTCCGCCGGCATACGTCACGTGTTGACGTTAAACCCAATCAAGATTGGTCTAAGTTGATACAGAGATTCAGAGGCAGTCACGCTGAAGGCGTTCCCCATAGCGTCAGCTGACGCAGCGTCTCGTTCCCTATCAGGGAACCATGGTTACCTACGTAACCTGGTACGTTTCAGTAGATTTGGAAAGTATCAATTAAAGCAAAACATCAGATTATAAAAATTCATGTGATTATGCCTTATCTAATCACATCAGTACTTCACTGGAATAGAAGAAGGACAAAACACATACTGTACAACGCTGACAAAAGTGATGGAGCTAAAGATATATAAATTACAACCTGGCATAAGACAAAGAACACCACTGAAATTACTAGTGAATGCTATGATTATGTTCAATAATGCAGCAGTCTGGAGATCTGATAAATCAGATGCAAGCTATACATTTAAGAGTAGGCTAAAGACTTTCCTCTTTGATAAAGCTTATAGTTAGGGATGGCTCAGGTGAACCTGAACCATCCCTTAGTTATGCTGCTATAGGCCTAGACTGTCGGGGGAGTTCACATGATGCACCTCTCTCCTCCTCTCCCTCTCCATCCGCATGCATTCTCATCCCATAAATGCATGTTACTAACTTGAATTCTTCCCTCTCCTGTAGTTTTGTGCTTTCTCGTCCGTCTCTCCTTTCTTACTGTTACTTTCAGCAGGTATTTCAGCCTCTGGAGATGTATTTGGCTCTGTGACCATGGCGACCTGCTGGGGCAGTGCTGCTGTGTCTATGGTGCAGGGGACGAGTGGCTTGGGTCCTGCTCGTTGGCCTCCACCTGGAGCTGCTCGGTTGTCCGTCTGGACCCATCATCTTCCCTTATGTTTTACATCCCATACTTTTCATCATAATTATATATATATACTACAATTTTGCCATTGTCATCATAATTGTATGTGCTATGATTTTCTGCTATGAATCTATTCGGTACTTATGACATATTTTGCATGTCTGTCCGTCCTGGGAGAGGGATCCCTCCTCTGTTGCTCTTCCTGAGGTTTCTATCATTTTTTTCCCTGTTAACAGGGTTTTTTTTGGGTAGTTTTTCCTTGTTCGAGTCGAGGGTCTAAGGACAGAGGGTGTCGTATGTTATACAGATTGTGAAGCCCTTTGAGGCAAATGTGATTTGTGGTATTGGGCTATATAAATAAAATTGATTTGAATTGAATTGAATACATGACTTAAAAATACTTGATTCTGACCTTAATTTTGTGATAAATTCTCTGGCCTACGAGCCAATCCACTTTGTTTTTGAGGCGTGTGTAAAGCTATCAAGATATCTGCTCCATCGGTATTGTCAAAATAGGTAAAGAAGGCATCTTAATGTACAAAGCAATGCAACATTGTTTGCAGATTAGATTAACAGGAAGAGAGAGGAGAAATGTGTCCACAAATTGTGGACAGATTGTGTATTCGTGTGTGCACGTATGGTGCACGTATTGTGCATGTGTGTAATCCAGGGATTACGGCTAACGAGGATCCAGCCAGTCATCCTGCTCTGGTCCAGCGGTGAGCCACATTACACGCTGGCTCCAGCGAGCCAGACTGAAATCCTGCCCTTTTCACTCACTGCTTCTAATTAAATGAAGCTGAAGGGTAAAATTAACTTCTACAAGACAGCAAGAAAGCTTAGTGGACATGTGTGCGATGAGGCTTTATGTTAATCTGTTCTCACATATGTTCAGAGGGAGAATGTAGTTGTGTGTGGGGCTGAACATGTACTCTATGTCTATGTTGGTGCTTAAGGATTAAGTATTGGAACACCTTAAGCATAGAACACCTGTAGCAACAGCTGCTACTAAGATTCTTTTTTTCTGATGTCTAAATTCTGTCCAGGTCTGATGTATATGTGTATGTGCGTCACTGGTTCTCTGCCTATGTATGGCACATTATCACTTCGAAGCTGAAATCTATAATTGATCTCAGTCGTAATCATAATTTGCATAATTTAAACATATTTTAAAACATGCATGGTTAAGTGTTGTTAGATGTTAAAGTTGTCATATTATACTTTTTGGCTTTCTCTTTATTGTGTTATGTTTTGTGCATGTAATAGGTTTGCAAAGTGAAAATGTTACGGTGTTGGGTTTATGTGCAGTTATTTCCTGTTGTTTTTTGGTTGTGTCTGCTTCCCTCATGTATTATATGGTTTTGTTTCCTGCCGCTTGTTCTCATGCCCTGCAATAACCCATGACTGCACCACCACCCACACACCTGTTTCCACTCTCCCTCATCAGCCTGCAGTGATTTGATTTACTCCTCACCTGCAACTCATGCCCTCTTCAGCCTCTAACTACATATACTGGTTCACTTCCTTTGGTTCTTTGTCAGATCGTACACCTCAGTTGATGTTTTGGTTCTGTTTGCCTGCCTGTTAGTCACCTGTTCCCTTGGTCTTTTGGAGTTTATATTTGCCTACCCGTTGTATGTCTGACATCCAGTAAGACAATAAAATAACTTTCAAGTCATCTGTCTGCCTCCTTAAGTCTGCGTTTGTGTCCTCTCCCTGTTGGCTTTTTGCCCGCTCCTGAACTGATTGAAAATGGCTCGTTTGTAGTCCAGCCTTTACTTCCGGTTCAATTATTACATCAAATTGTAACCCACGTCATAATGCACACCTACTGGTTAGTGAGTCATGCCCTCAAACCAAGCTACTTAGAGCAGAGACCAGAAGAGTTCAGTTTGTGTTATCACCATGTCCAAGAGATGCTGTGTTCTGAAGTGCAATGGGAAATGTTCTTAGCATGGACGATGAATTGAGGAGTCAGTGGTTAAACTTTATTTTTAGCTTTTCCTGAGGACTACAACCCCAACCTTTTTTTTCTGTGTTCACGTCATTTTACTGAGGACTGCTTAATGAACCTAGATCAGTTCAATTCAGGATTTGCAATACTCTTACTCCTTAAAGACAGTGTAGTTCCGACCCTGTTTGTACAATCTGTTAATTCCGAATCACAACCTGTGAGTATGCTTCATTAGTTGTGGATTTTATTTAAAATAAACAAGGCAAAGTAACTTTACTGAGCGTAGACCCATTTTCTACCTGTTGAAATATGGCAATGGGTTGTGTATTTTAAAGATATGGAAAAATGCTGTTGTGTGGAATGTGGATTTATGAGCAACGCTGACTAATACCGACTGCTATGTTACAGTCGCAGTCAAACGTAGGCCTCTGCTAACTTTGTAGCAAACATACAGTATAACATCAACCATTTAAAAAATATGTTGAACAGTGTGGCTGTATGTTTATAATGTTCCTTTACAGGGTGAGATGTGAGGGCATCAAAGCACTGTAGGTATCAGCTAATTTGTTAGCGTCAGCTGTTATTGTGTTCCAGTGGTTTTGCTAATCAGCTCTAGGCCCACCTTAACCTAAATTGTCTAGAAATATGTCGCTGGTTTTTCAATTATAAGATGTAGCACAGTGTGGTGGTGAATTCATTATTACAAGCTGTTATGTAATGTCAGCAATCCAGTTACTGTATGTTTGGTTAACTTTGCTGTTTGGCTAAGTTTAAGACCCCTGGTGGTTTTTCTACCAGCTGTGAGCCACTGTTGTAGGCTACTTTCATAGTACTGCTGACATTAGTTTGGCTGGATCCCAAAAGATGAATAACATCTACAATGGCCGTTTAAGTTACTTTATTACATGGAGTCCGTTGTGGATAGCCAACAGCTTATTTGGCCCCTAGTTACACAACTGGGGGGCTGTATCTGTCTAGCAAAAGGAGTATATATGTGTACATGTTTGTTTACATGCTACATGTGTTGTCTGCTGATTTAACTGGGGATAACAATGTTAGCGCTGCGGATACTGAGTATTTTAATGTGATTTAAAAGTTGTTTTGATTACTTTGTCTAGTCCCTACTCTGCTTCTGATTGGCAATTAGTCCTTACCTAGGTACTGCACATGTGCAACTCCCAACAAAGATTGAACAGAAGTGAGATGCCTTACTCTGTAGCTAGAAAGGAGCGTTCAAGACACGATGTGAAAAGAGGTGCTGCAGAAATGTGCAGTATAACACAAATGTTTTTTGGTTTTTTTTGGTTTTTGAAAATTAAACCATATAAACCTATTCTGGTACAAACAGAAATTAATGAACCTGAAAATAAGCATAATAAAGTCAAATAGAAATTTAACAGATCTGCTCTGTAAATGGCCCATGCGGTTTATTTTTGGAAAAAAATAATCAGTGCCCAAAATGGAGAAATTTTTACTTTTATACTCTATTTGGTGTCATGACAGTGCGCCATGTCTGTGCAACAGTGGGAGGGCTGTTGTGTCCACAGACAGAGTTTGAAATAATTGAATTGCTAACTTATTTGTACAAAGCAGTAACTGTCACCATTCGCTAACAGTGACGTTGACTCAGCCAGATAACAGTTTCAACACAACAGTTTGTTTGGTGGCAGCACTCATTTAGTGCCTCAAGCAGCTCAAAGATTTGTCTTATCCATGTAAAGAATAGAAATTTAGAATACTTTGTCTGGGAACCATAACGACTTTGGTGATCCCTGACTTTTCCTGTAGCACCACCATGAGGTTAACATTTGTGACTTTGAGTGAAATATCTATTAAAATATCTACTATTGGATGGGTTTCCATGACATTTAGTACAGAAATTCATGTCCCCGCTCCAGATGAACTATAATACCTTTGGAAAGGTTAAGGGATCACCAGTATGTCAGCGTTAGGTCAGAATTTGTATTGGCCCAGTAGGCTACTAAAGCTTATGTACCTGCAAAACTAATGGTGTTCCCATCATCTTCACCTGTCATGTTTACTGAACAAATGTTAGCATTGTTACCATTAAAATGTGTTAGCATTTGGCTCAAAGCACCACTGTGCCTGTGTACTTCCTCACAGAGCGGCTAGCATGGCTGCAAACTTAGCCTTGTTGACCTTTTGAATGACTTGGACACAATCTTCTGCACTAGTCAAAACAAAGAGCATAAAGGGAGGGAGACAAAAATTACTCAAGGATAGGGTCCCTATCCTTGAGTAATCATAGGGTTCAATATTGGGTCAAATGCCTCTGAATGGTGGAAATATTAACCTCAAGATTGATACATTGTATGATGCTTCTTCTGGACAGGAAATCTAGCTGTTCAAATGAATTTACCTTATCAGCTAAACTCACCGTCCTTGTCTTAGCTTAAGTGTTAGGTTTGCTAGCCTCTTAGCCTAATCAATAATCAAACAAATAGCATTATGTGATACCACTTAACAGAAGCTGCAGTTCTTTAAAAAACTAAAACACTAAACTGTAGATAATGAAAAAACATGAAGGTCGACTGTGGACGGTTTTGCCATCTGTGTTGAACTGTAGTTCAAATATAATTCTGTTTACTTCTAACCACTATAGAGTGCAACAATATAAAAAGATTTCAGCTTTATTCTTGAATCATGAGAGTTGACTCTTAATTTCATCATCATAACATTCAAATTCTGCATGGAGTTAGAGTTGAGACAGTGATAAAAGCTTAGGTCCGCTCATTGGCGTTTCATTTAACTGGTTGCAAAGAGCCCTTCACTTCCACCATTACAGATCTGAGCCTGAAGGATTCACAGAGCATCAGGCTGAATTACAAAGTTAAACAGGGTCATCATATCTCCTCTACCACTAGAAGCACCAAAGAGCTTATTTCATCATCATGTTTGTAGTTAAAAGGATTTGTTGAAATGCTCTCTCCCCACTTTTGGCCTTGTTTACAGAGTGATTTATGCTAATGAAGACACTCTCCTTCAGTTCACTTGGTTGCCAGGAATGCGAAAGAACTTGCAGTATGTGACAGCTAACATACTAGAGTTTTCATCTAGTAGGAGGTTGTCAAAGGTGTTTCTATTTATAACGCTAGGAAACACAGAAGCAAACAACAGCTGTATTTGAGTTAGACTCCAACAAGAATGTTCTGAAAATCGAATTTTTCATCTGCAAGTCAGACTCCATAACAGTAGAAAGGCCAGGCAGTTAAACCCCGTCAGAAACCGCAGCATTCATGTCTGCATCCACTGAGGCCTTGTAAACTAGTTTCAACAATGGACAGATGGATGAAGAACACATGACTAGAAATGTAAAATCTTTGCTTTGCAGTGGAAAGTAAGAGAGCTCAGGGGTAAATTGTTTAATACTTTTAACCAAGCTGCTTTGGTTGGCAAAAGCTAACCTATACAAAACTGCCAAGTTTGTGTTATCGTCATAGTTTGCAGCTGATAAACCCGATTAGGTTTCAGTTTATTTTACAGAACCTTTAGAGACTGTTGGAAAAGTAAAAGGAGGGCAGAAAAGAGGCAACATGACTGACTTTAACCAATTGTGGTTGTACACATTCACCAATTTACTGCGTTTCTTGTGTCCTCCAACAAGCACTGACTTTCGATATTGATGATTTAATTTAAGGTATATTTTAATAATCCTTGTGGAGAAATTGGTCCTCTGAATTTGACCCATCCTAACTATTACGGAACAGGCTGTTTAAGATTTGTTTCACCCAGACAGATGAAATTTCAAGCAGTCCACTTGTTTGACATTGTGATGTCATTCCTGTATCAATGACAGTGGCTTCTCTGTCAACCTGCCAAAGTGGCCAGGGAAAACTCTCGTTCCATTTTCACATTTCCTGTCTAGCCTCACTTGCTATGCATGCTAAATTTGGCATAATTTTTGCTTTTTTTCTGGGCATCAGTGCTCATGCAAAATTAGATACTGTATAGTTGAGCTTTGACAGTGGTTCTTAGAGAATAAATGCAACAGCCATTCAAGTGTTGAATTGTTGCTGGAAGCAAGGGAGCCACATTCAGACTTGGGCATCAGGACATTAGAGCTAATAAGGGTATTTTGTACAGAGGAAATGTATAATTCTACGAATCCAAGAATGTAAAGGTAGTATTTAGGAAGTGTGTGGGATGAGTTTGACAATGTTACAGGAAATCTGGACATATCTGTATTCCTGTGTTAATATCTATTTTACAATAAGCAATAAAGATTTAGCCTGAAATAGCTGAAGTAGAAATAGTTGAATATGAGCCTAAAAAGAACCTGAAATGTTTTCAGCATCCAGTGTTTTAAGCGATGAAACCTTGTTTTGTGGTTATCCTGTGGTTAGTTCGTTTTCCTCTTTCACTCCACTCGGCTCTCTTAGAGCACAGAGAACTCTCAGTACAACCCTGTCTCCTACAAAAGCATTCACATTAGAGGTCTTCATGAAACGTTTTGGGCCCGATCTCAAACAGACCTTTGGAAAATGAACCTGAACTTGACATGCTTAAATTTAAAGAATAGCCCAGAGTATAAGAAGACTCCATCCAAAATGTGGTTGACTAGAAGAGACCCAAACAACAGCATGATGCCCCACCATCAAGGAGCATGTGCAATTGAAAAGAGTACTTCAAAACACCTCACCTCAAAACAATGTTTCTTCTGATGCACCACATGATTAGACTTGATAGTTAGTCCACTTGGACCCACTCTAGTATTTGACATATTGACACAGACCCGAGACCCTCAGAAATACAACATACTCAGACTGAGTTTGGACCAGAGTCTGTTCATGGTTACAACAGAGTCATGTCCAACTCACTTTTATTGTTTCAGGTTCGTTTTCTCACTAAAATCTCTCTAAACACTATCTTAATGCCCAGTCAGCGGAGCCCAATGTTGGAAATGAACTTCTTTGTCCACCTGCCACTGTGGCTGGCGGATGGCCAGCCATTTTCTTAATCGGTGTTCTGTTTGTGCTACCTATCGAGATGTGCAGCTTAGTGGTTCTGTGCATGTCCCACAACTCCCTGAATTTTTTTTAACGCGCTTCCCATATTTTTACAGTATAAATGAAGTGAGTAGTGGTGTAAATATGATATTATTCTGTAAGGGGAGCATTATTTGAACCATTTGAAATACCCTAACCCTGAAATCCTAAAGATAATTATAATGTGGATGCAGCAAAAGCTGGCCAAGTTGATTCTTTACAAATGCGTTACAAATGAACCGTCAGAGCGAATCATGAATTAGAGGATGTTTTTCTGCCTTAACATCTCTACTAGTTAGCTAGCTACAGACTGGCTACCGACCTGCATGTTACTCACTGCATGTGAGTTGACGTCGTCGCCTTAAAGGGACATTTCACCCCACTCTTTCCAGAAATCCATGACCCGGTAACTCAAGATAATCCAAAGACCTTGTTGTGAGCAGTTTCATGTAGGCACTCTTTTTCTTTTTCTTTCTGATATCTCTGTAAAGAGACATTGCTATTGAGTTTTTCAAATGTATGTTTTTGTGAGTGCCATATAGTCCCATTATATTCAAATAATGCAGACACCTCTATGGCTGATATCTCAAACTCTGCAACTCACACCAAAACAATCTAGATGGAGAAAAGGCACTACAGGTAAGAGGAAAATATGTATTTTTGAACTGTCACTTTTTTCTTTTCTTTTTTTAAATGTGATACCCTGTGATGAAACGCCCCAGTTTTTCAGTTTTTCCTCATTAAAGTGTCCGAGTGAAACAAGCAGATTCACGATTCAATCTGCGCAAATCTCTCTTAAGCTACTTTCATTCACCCGCCACCATGGCTGGTAGGTTGAGCAAATTCCATCGCCACTACACAAAATCACCCACTTTTGGTGGGTGGTCGGTGCTAATTACCACCTCTGCCGTAGCCCAAAAGAGAAGCGGGGTTGATAAAAATGTTGATATTTTCATCTGAGTCACCTTCAGTTATTAACGTGCGATGAGATAAACGAGCAGGACAAGTAGCGCAGCAAATGCTTGACTGTCTTTTTTTTTTTTTTTTTTTACTGGGTTACACCCCTCAGGCTACATACAGGCTGTCAGGCTGTATGCACCCTGGAAGGAATACCTGCAGACACTACTCAGGGCTGACTATTTAATCTCCATATTTTTAGATACATTGTTTTTTTTTCATTTAATCTATATTTTTATTTACAGTGAATACCTCCAAAAAAGATGCTAACATGAATTAGAGATTAAGACAAAGGAGAGTTTCTTGTTGTAAGATGCAAATACACATTATAATTTACTCAAGCTAACTAAACATCATTTTAAGTAGAGCTACTGCTTTAACACTGAAGAGATTAAACACAATGTGTTTTTGTAATACTACCATTAATATGTATAACACAATTCCATAATTTCTTGAGTGCTATATTTTAAGTGTAACTGTAACTAAAAATATAGCTCGATTGCGTCACCCCTATTTTTGAAACCAAACCTACACTTGAGAAACAAAGTTAAGTACATAACGTTAATATTTAGTGGGAGAGAATCACCACAATATGTTGGCAATTTTACAATTATGTTTAATATGAATTTACTTTTTTAATTTTGTTTAACAAAACAAGTCATACTAGCGGCTCTTTGAGGCTGTACTTAGGCACAGCCGTGCTTTGAGCTAAATGCTAACATGCTGATGTTAAGCAGCTAAAATGTAAACCATGTTCACCATCTGAGATTGGCACATTAGCATGCTACATTTGCTTATTAGCACTAAACACAAAGTACAGCTGAGGCTGATGGGAATGTCATTAGTTTACAGGCATTTAGTCATAAACCAACGTATTGGACAATTTTGACCTGATAATGGCGCTAGATGAAATGTTAATGGATCACCAAAGTTCTTACAATTCTTTGAGTGGGACATGAATGTCTGCACAAACTTTCAAGGCAATCCATCCAATAGTTTTTTAGAGATTTCAGTCCCAAACAAAGTGGTGCCCTGACGAACCAGCATTGCCACCACTAAAAAGAAGTAATCTGTGGATTATGTATTCCCAAATAGCATTTTGCTGATGCAAAATAGTTGTACATGAATAGCAAATAATGGAAACTGAATCCAGTCATGTGATGCCTTTTTTAATGGAAGTTTTATAACCAAATCAAGCTAAAGATGAGCAAACATTAGATTGAATAAACTGCCTCAAACATGCTTGGTGTAACTACACCCTCCTGCCAACACTCCCCCATTCAAATTTGGATTTCCTCCACTAGATGAAGATGTTTGTTCAGCTTTTAACAGCTGTTCAAGAACTCCTTTAGCATGAATAAAAGCACTAATTGTAACTTTATTTTAATTAATTCATCTACAGTTGCAACACACCAGTGAGAAACAACATACTCTGCTGTTAATGAGCAAAATAAGTGTGAAAAGACCTGGGAGTTCAAATTAGGTGCTCAGTGGTTGTGGGATTATTAGAACATTAGCTGCCATAGTATTAAATAAAAGTTTCCTTTAGTGGCACTGTTATTTGCATTGATGTGTTCATTTCCGTCACATTTTTTAATCACCGACAAACATAATTTGAGAGAGAGTTTGCCTCTAAACTAAATACAGCATGAACACACCTGCACACAGTTACACACAAACACAACAGGCATTTTGCCTTCATCTCTCCGGCTGGTTTCCAGCCACACACAAGTGTTAGCCGTACAACCACGTATCTAATGTCCTGCGATTACTCATTCTTGAACGCCTTTCCAAATTTGTTCACAGTTATAATAATCACCCTTGGATTATTATAACTTTCAAACTTTCACTTTCAAAATGTAATGTCTTTCATTGTGGAAAATTCTTTGCCCCAATATAACTGAAAATTGCATGAAAGTACAGCATGTGTGTCCATAATTGTGCACCACTATCTAAATCAACTACCTAAATTGCAGAGTTTTTGTGCAGTTTTTGCAACAACTTTTTTTTTTACCATACACCATACCAAACAAAACTTCAGGACAGCCATATCAAATGAAAAAGAGTTTATAAGAGGTTGTGATTGGCAACAGTGACTGTATTTTGCTCATTTATGGAAGATCCGGCATCTTTCTTTTTTGTAAGGTATTATTAACATTGCCAACATATGGTGAATAACAAGGCTGGTTCCAGATCAGCTCCATATCATTTAAAATATGACATGTCAAAATGATCATACATTTATGGGTTTTGACAATTGTTCATGGATCCCACACCTTTCTTTTTAAGGACGTTCCAGGCTCCATTCCCTCAAATTCAAGGACCCAAGACGATAAAGTTTGAGACACGAATCAAGGTTAATTTACTGTTACAACACTGAGGACTTTTATAAAGCGTCTGCTAAATGACTAAATATAATGAGAACTAGCAGGCTTTACTGAAGCAACACAGGCAACAATTAAAAAGCGAGAGAGGCTTGAATGTGTTAGTGTTAAAAAAAACATATCAAAGGTTCAATTTCTATTCTTGCACAAATGTCACCCATGTCTATTATTGTCTTAAGAGAAAACCCTTCAAGGCCTTGATTTTTCTCCTTCAAATTCACAAACTTTCAGGGATCCGTGGGAACCCTGATTATTAATCGTACATTTTCAAAAGTGCTAAATTATTGCACAAATGTGCTAATTACCTGACCACGTTGGCAACAATGGAAATCAAAGAAACTTCCACCAAGACGGGTTATTTAGCACTTCACGTCAGATGAGTCAGACTACTTAACCCAACATCCAACACGTTTTATACAGAAAACGTTAGACCGTGGTAGAAAAAAATATTTATATATATATATATAATCTCAAAGCCATTTCTTGAGACCTTTAAGTTGTTACGTCTTAATGTAGGTCAGTTCTGCTAAGGTACAGACACCTCACAACATTTCCGGGTACTTTGTTGTACTACTTAATGCTTTTATTGTGCACTGGGCCATTGGAAACTATAGTGAAAGTGAAAATGGGCACATATTGAGCTATATTTAGAGGTAACAATAAATCAGAATTGTACCAATCTTTCATTATTCATGCTACCATTCATATCTCTATCTTATCAGAGTATTTCTCCAGTTAGTCATGTAAGTGCACCTGAGACTCACAGAAAATACGATCACATTTTGTGTAATCTTTCTGCTTGCATATTGTTTTATGTGATAATGATTGTTTATTGCCTTAAGTGGTATGAGACAGACTTCTACATTTTATTCTATATATTATGAGTTTCCATTGTAATAAAGTGCTGAGTAATGCTGCATGAACAGTGATGATACAATGGTTTTGGACAGCAGTAATGTACAAATGTTCCTGTTACAGTTGCGCTATGTTAAAGAGGTTAATTAAGGGAACATGGTTGAACTTTGGCATTTCAAACTGCCTTCTTTAACTAAATACAGACAATGAAAATGCATGGTGATTTATTGATGCATTATATGTACTGAAATAATTCAAGATTAGTGCAATCAGCTTGTAGTAGCACCGTTTTTCAGAAGTGAGATAGCCTTAAAATGTAAGCCTCATTTAGAGGGTAACAGGACAGCTCAAACAGACACCAAGGAGAAAATGATCTCATATTTGAACCTCCATCACCAGGCAACAGCAAAGGACAAACATTGAAGTGGTCATATGGTCCAAATATGTGTCCATTTCTCGATTATTTATATTCCTTTAGTTTGTAAGAATCCTCTGATCAAAACAATCAAAACGGTTTTTCATAAAAATTAATTCAAGTTGAGAATATTGTCATGTGAAGTCCATTGTTCACTGTCTGCTAACTTTGTACATCGAACGAAGACCGCACTGTGGGCGGCTGGGGCTTGGTGGAAGAGGGGGTTGTCCATTAATCGGATTGTCGGCGGTTGGATCCCGGCTTCCCCCAGCCATGTGTCGAAGTGTCCTTGAGCAAGATACTGAACCCCAAATTGCTCCTGAGGCTGTGCCTTCAGTGTGTGAGTGTGTGAGAATGATTAGTTTATTTTGAAACTGATGCCAAGTTAGGGCTTGCCATCAGAGTATGAATGTGTGCAAATGGGGTGAATGTGACGTGTAAAAAATGTAGTGTGAAAGGGCTTTGAGTAGTCGGAGGACTAGAAAAGGCACTATACAAATACAGTCCATTTACCATTTACTATGATTGGCAGTGACCATAAACATCCTGTCCGATGCAGCTCTCAACAAAGAAGTGTTATAGTCCTACCTGTTTTCCTTTCTCACACAGGATTTCTCGCCATGCCTGTTTAACCACCTGCTGACTACGTACCATCACCACGCCAAGTTCACCCTCAGCTCTACATCAGAGTCATCGGTCCCTGCCAGTGCATTGCCATTCACTCCACTCCCTAGCCCCTTTCCTAGGTCACTGTCTTTTTTGGTGTGATAAAGTCAAAGTAAAATAATTTTCACCAAGAGAAAAATAAACCTAACTGCTTCCATCTGCCCAAATTCTTACAGGTAAGCAAGTTATCAACATTTTGTAATTGGTAACAACCATATTGTAACTGGAATAATTGGAGTACTGGAGTAATATGTTGCATTACTTATTAGAAGAAGTGATGGCTTGCTACTAAACTCTGGCCATCAGGCTCCGTTTTGTGTATGGAGTTCATTTTCAACTCACCTGTAGCCATGCTGAGTGTCCACACACACACCACCATTGAAGCAGGGATTTCTGGGATATGTGGCGCAGGGCTGGTGGGACTGCTCTCTACCGGGGCAGGAGCACACAGCTGTGGATTCCACTGTCACTGATACAAGACTCATAGTCCCACAATCCACCACTGTGGGTGTGTCCCGCACATTCAAGACGTTGGTGCAGCCCCCGGCCCCGGCACACTCTGAGCTAGGACACTCGTCTACCCGAACTTGGAACACGCTGACCTGCAGGAACGACTGGAGCTGGATGGAGAAAGACAGAGAAGAAGAAACCAAATATTGGCTACAGAATTGACATGATACTGGTGAAACATAAGGTGAAACTTTAGTAGTGCTTTTAAAGTTACAAGCACTGTAATAGTTTCTTTTGACCTGTACCTATAAGTAGTGCAGCAGGGCATGTCTCCCTTTGCACAGGCACTTCTACATTCCAGTAAGAGGTGATAATGTAGTGACAATGATCCCTATTGCTATTTCCCATTTACAGAGCCAGGGCCGTGTATAAACACCAAAGTGGCTCGTGGTGCCTGCCTGGTCCGGTTGATCTGGCTCAAGGTCCACTGCTCTTTAATCCAAACCCCCGGCTTCCTTTTCCGATGACATCGATAATGTATTAGATGAAAAATGAAAAACATGTAGCTAGCAGTTTGAAGGAGCTACAGACTGCGACATCTGCACGCGCAGCCATTACCATAGTCAAAATCAAATGTAACCCAGGTTTTAACATCAGTTGGGATATCTGATATATCTTTATGTTAAACTGCATCCCAATAATCTGTTTACATACTTTGATTCTAAATCAAGGAATATGTGTTCCATTGCATCTGGATCAGAAAAGCAGTTATCCCCCTTTATGGTGCCACATGTGACTTAAGTAAATAAATAAAAAATACGAATCTAGGGCACACTAACAGATTGCTCAGAAAATTCAAAAGCAAGCCTAAAATGTGGTCAAGGGAGGAGCGATAGCAAGTCCAAACAGCTGACAGACAGGACCTAACATGTGGAACATATGAGTGATCTTAAACTTATTTTCCACACCACACTGGCTAGAAATCACCATACTCGACGGATAAAATTAACTGATTCCAATACTGCTTTAACATGAGTGTTTTTTGATTTTCTTGTGTAAAATGCAGTTACTTTTCAGGTATACTGCAGTCTCCTGTGTGTAAATTACTTATATGACTTTTTAGATTGTATACCTCTTCATCTATACAGACTGACATAAACACACTGTATGGTGACTAAACATATCCCATTTCGAAAGGTTTGATAAAGTAATGGGATAAGGGAGAATGAAATGGAAATTGAATATGTACTGTAGTGTTGTGGTGAACACACACACACAAAACACTCAATGTGAACTGTGTTGAACTGAAAGAAGGTCGCTTCATGTTCAATGTTCTGGACTGATTGGACCTCATTCAGTGTGACTGGACTGTGCTCAATAAACATGCAGTTCAAATCAATTCCACTTATTCCCCCAAGTGGCCTGAGCTGCAGTGGCTGTAACGTTGATAAAGGTTATGTTTTATGGATCATTGTTATTGCTATATACAGTTGAAGTTGTGCTAGCATGTTGAGCAGCTAATGTGGCAAGCTCACCTGGAAAATGTCACTTTTTGCACCAGGAACTTATACTGAATATACAAGCTTTTGGTTTGTCACAACACAATTTACAGTCAAAGTCAAATGTTTGTAGCTGTTGCCATAATTACAGTCATGGGAACTCAGTCGGTAGCTGCTAGCCAGACCTCAGTAGCCGGTGCGGACCAACCAGAGCTAGCTACTGTTAGCCGTCCCCCCGCAGCTCCCGAGCAGCCGGGAGTCCAGGGCGGCTGGGTGACTGTCCAAAGGAAGCATAGCCCTAAGCAGCAGCCCACAGTTCACCACCAACCTGTTCACATTTCTAACAGGTTCTCCCCACTCAGCGACACAGCCGCTGAGAAACCAACTCTGATCATTGGCAGCTCTATTTTGAGAAACGTGAAGTTAATGACACCAGCGACCATAGTTAAATGTGTTCCTGGGCAACATTGAATCATATTTGAAACTGCTGGCTAAGGATAAACATAAATACACGTTGGTGGTAAGGACTCCCGATTATACCAATCGGAGGGCACTAAAATTAATGTTGAGTCGGTGTATACATATGCAAAGACTATGTTGGACTCTAGGCCCCTGCCAAATCTGACCAGTGATGACATGTTTAGCTGTTTGTCTTCATTCTGTCACTGGCTGTCGAGGTGGTGTCCAGCAAACGATGTAGACTTCGTAGATAATTGGCGGACTTTCTGGGGAAGACCTGGTCTGATTAGGAGAGATGACATTCATTCCACTTTGGATGGTGCAGCTTTCATATCTAGAAATCTGGCCGAGTTTATTAGTGGACCTAAACCATGACAACCGAGATTTGAGACCAGGAGGCAGCGTTACAGTCTTACATGCTACTCTTTGCTTCCAGAGCAGTTACCCAACCATAACCCCATAATGATGGTGTCTTGTCACAGAATCCTTCATTATCGGACCATTATTTACTTTGAACTTGTATAACTGGACTACACACCACTAGGCAAATACTGCTACACTAGATGTCTATCTGATAGTGCTGTAGCAAAATTTTAGGAAGTGATTCCATCTAAATTTAACTCAATGCTATGTCTTAATATAACAGAGGACTCTTATGCTAATTTCAATCTGTCCCAAGTTGATCATCTTGTTGATAGTGCTGCAGGTTCATTGCGAATGACATTTGACTCTGTTGCCGCTCTAAAAAAGAAGATAATAAAACAAAGAAGGTTAGCTCCATTGTATAACACCGAAAACCTGCATATCAAAGCAAACATCACGAAATCTTGAAAGGAAATGGCATTCCAACAATCTGGAAGAATCTCGTTTGGCAAGATAGTCTTAAAATATATAGGAAGGCCCTCCGTAATGCCAGAGCAACCTACTACTCATCATTAATAGAGGAAAATAAAAGCAACCAAACAAAGTAGCTATAATTAAACCTATGCTTTAAAAGCCCACTCTTGATCCAGGAGTTTTAGCCAACTATAGACCTATATCTAACCTTCCATTTATCTCAAATATTCTTGAAAAGACAGTTGTTAATCAGTTATGTGACCTTCTAAATAACAATAGTATATTTGAGGATTTTCAGTCAGGATTTAGAGTGCATCATAGCACAGAGACAGCACTAGTGAAGACTACAAACGACCTTTTAATTGCAACAGACAATGGACTTGTCTCTGTACTTGCCTTGTTAGATCTTAGTGCTAGATTCGACACCATTGACCATCACATCCTATTAAAGAGACTGAAACAATTAATTGGCATTAAAGGAACCGCACTAAGCTGGTTTAAATTCTATTTATCAGACCAATCTCAGGTTGTACATGTTAACAATGAATTGTCTGAGCACACCAAAGTTAGTCACGGGGGTTCCACAAGGTTCTGTGCTTGAACCAATTCTATTTACATTAAATATGCTTCCTTTGGGCAATATTATTAGGGAACACTCCATAAAGTTTCATTGTTATGCAGATGATACACCATTATAACTATCAATTAAGCTGGATGAAACTAATCAGTTAGCTAAACTTCAAGCATGCCTTAAGGACATAAAAACCTGGATGACCTGCTATTTTCTCATGCTAAACTCTGTCAAAACTGAAGTTATTGTGCTTGGCCTAGAACACCTCTGAGACACACTATCAGCGGATATAGTTACTCTAGATGGCATTGCCCTGCCCTCCAGCATCTCTGTGAGGAACCTCGGAGTTATCTTTGATCAGGATTTATCCTTCAACACCAACATGAAGCAAGCTTCAACTTCTACATAACATTGCAAAAATCAGGCACTTCCTGTCTCAAAATGATTCAGAAAAACTAGTCCATGGATTTTTTACTTTGAGGCTGGATTGCTGCAATTCCTTATTATCAGGTAGGCCAAAAAGACCCTTAAAATTCTCCAGTTGTTCCAGAACACTGTCGCATGTGTACTGAGAAGAACAAGGAAAAGAGATCATATTTCTCCAATATTAGCTTCTCTGCACTAATGCAACCACAAGGGGGAACAAGCCAGTGTGTTCTTGTGCCAGTCCCAAGTCTGGATAAATACAGAGGGTTGTGTCAGGAAGGGCATCCGACGTAAAACACATGCCAAATTAAAAATGCGAATCATGACAACGACTTCCATACCGGATCGGTCGGGGCCCGGGTTAACAACGACCGCCACCAGTGCTGTTGACCTACAGGGTACCGGTGGAAATTGGACCACTGTTGGTCGAAGACGAAGAAGGAGAGGAGGAGGGTGTGTTCGTAGGCAGAGAGAGAAGAGGAAAGCTAAGAATGTAGGACTGACAGTAGGGACTTTGAATGTTGGGACAATGACAGGGAAGGCTAGAGAGTTGATAGACATGATGCTGAGAAGGAAGGTGGACATACTGTGTGTCCAGTAGACCAGGTGGAAAGGTAGCAAGGCTAGAAGCTTAGGAGCAGGGTTCAAGTTGTTCTACAATGGGTCGGATAGGAAGAGAAACAGAGTAGGAGTTATCCTGAAAGAGGAGTTTGTGATGATAGTTCTAGAGGTGAAAAGAGTATCGGGAAGGTTGATGAGCCTGAAACTGGAAACTGAAGGGGTGATGTCCCACAGGTAGGATGTGAGTTAGAAGAGAAGGAGAAATTCTGGAGTGAGTTAGACGAAGTGATGCAGAGCATCCCCAAAGGTGAGAGAGTGGTGATTGGTGCAGATTTCAATGGGCATGTAGGTGAAGGGAACAGAGGTGATGAGAATGTGATGGGCAGGTTTGGTCTTCAGGACAGGAACGCAGAAGGACAGATGGTGGTAGACTTTGCAAAGAGGATGGAAATGGCTGTAGTGAACACTTTCTTCCAGAAGAGGCAGGAACATAGGGTGACATATAAGAGCGGAGGTAGACGCACTCAGGCGGACTACATCTTGTGTAGACATTGTAATCTGAAAGAGACCAGTAACTGTAAAGTAGTGGTAGGGGAGTGTGTAGCCAGACAACACAGGATGGTAGTGTGTAAAATGACTCTGGTGGCGAGGAAGATGAAGATGGGAAGGATGTGCAGCAGGTTAGGGTGATTAAAGATAAGGATGGAAATGTATTGACAGGTGCCAGGAGTGTGATGGGAAGATGGAAGGAGTACTTTGAAGAGTTGATGAATGAGGAAAATGAAAGGGGACAAAGAGTAGAAGAGGTGACTGGTGTGGAGCAGGAAGTAGCAAAGATTAGCAAGAGTGAAGTGAGGAGGACGTTAAAGAGGATGAAGAGTGGAAAGGCAGTTGGTCCTGATGACATACTTCTGGAGGTATGGAAGTGTCTAGGAGAGGTGGCAATATAGTTTCTGACTAGTTTGTTTTACAAGATCTTGGAGAGCGAGAAGATGCCCGAGGAAAGGAGGAGAAGTGTACTGGTGCCAATTTTTAAGAACAAGGGAGATGTGCAGAGCTGTGGCAACTACAGAGGAATACAGAGGAAGCTGATGAGTCATACAATGAAGTTGTGGGAAAGAGTAGTGGAAGCTAGGCTAAGGGCAGAGGTGAGCATTTGTGAGCAGCAATAATGTTTCATGCCTAGAAAGAGTACAACAGATGCAATATTTGCTTTGAGGATGTACAGAGAAGGTCAGGATCAGAAATGAGTACATCAGAGGGACAGCTCATGTTAGATGTTTTGGAGATAAAGTCAGAGAGGCCAGAATGAGGTTGTTTGGACATGTTAAGAGGAAAGACTGTGAATATATTGGTAGAAGGATGCTGAGGTTGGAGCTGCCAGGAAGGAGGTCTAGAGGAAGACCAAAGAGGAGATTTATGGATGTAGTGAGAGAGGACATGAAGTTAATTGGTGTGAATGAAGAGGATGCAGAGGACAGGGTTAGATGGAGGCACATGATTCGCTGTGGCGACCCCTGAAAGGGAACAGCCGAAAGGAAAAGAAGATTAGCTTCTCTGCACTGGCTCCCTGTAAAATCCAGAATAGAATTTAAAGTCCTCCTCATCACCTACAAAGCTCTTAATGGTCAGGCACCATCGAATCTTACAGAGCTCATAGTACCTTATTACCCCAGTAGAACACTGCGCTCTCAGAATGCAGGGTTACTTGTGGTTCCTAGAGTCTCCAAAAGTAGAATGGGAGCCAGAGGGTTCAGCTATCAAGCTCCACTCCTGTGGAATCAGATCCCAGTTTGGGTTCGGAAGGCAGACACCATCTCCACTTTCCTCTTTGATTATAGTTAGGGCTGGCTCAGGTAAGTCCTGAACCATCCCTTAGTTATGCTGCTATAGGCCTAGACTGCCAGGGGACTTCCAAGGATGCACCTCTCTTCTCACCTCTCTCTTCCTCTCCCTCTCCATCCGTATGCATTCTCCTCCCATAAATGCATGTTACTAACTCGACTTCATCTATCTCCTGTAGTTTTGTGCTTTCTCATCGCTCTCTTCTCTCTTACTCTCACTTTCAGCAGGTACTTCTCCCTCCAGAGATGTATCTGGATCTGTGATTGCCACGACCTGCTGGGGCAGTGCTGCTGTGTCTGTGGTGGGGAGGGGACGAGTGGCTTCGGCCCTGCTTGTTGTATGTTTTACATACTACACTTTTCATCATAATTATATATACTACAATTTCAACATTGTCTTCATAATTGTATGTACTACGATTTTCTGCTATGAATCTATTCTGTACACACACGACATCTATTGCATGTATGTCCATCCTGAGAGAGGGATCCCTCCTCTCTTGCTCTTCCTGAGGTTTCTATCATTTGTTTTCCCTGTTTAATGGGTTTTTTTGGGTAGTTTTTTGAGACAAAATTTTGTTTAGTGATATTGGGCTCTACAAATAAAATTGAATTGAATTGAATGTAATTATACATGTATTATGAAAAAAAAAAAATCCATGCATGTAGAAGGGTAAAAAAAAAACCCTGGTCTATTTAACATCCTGACTATGAAAATGTGAAAGAGTTTTTCTAGTCATCGTTTACTACAGGTAGTAAATAATGAATCTGTAAGTAACATAAGAAATGGTGGTGGCAGCATCATCCTGTAAGGGTGTTCAGCAGCAGGGACTGGGGGGACTGGTAAGGGTTGAGAGAAAGCTGAACAGAGCAAAGTACATAGCTATCCTTAATGAAAACCTGGAATGCTGAGGACCTCAGACTGGGCTGAAGGGTCACCTTCCAACAAGACACTCAACCTAAGCATACAGCCAAGACAACGCAGGAGTGGCTAAGGCACAAATGTGAATGTCCTTGAGTGGCCAGAAGTAGCCAGAGCCCAGACTTGAAGCCAGTGGAACATCTCCAGAGAGCCTTAAAAAAGGCTGTTCACAGACTTGACAGAGCTTGAGAGGGAAGAGAGAAGGTATTCAAAGCTTTTTGCGTCATACCCAAGAAGTCTCAAGGCTGTAATCGCTGCCAATGGTGCTTCAACTAAGTACTGGGTAAAGGGTCTGAATACTTATGTCAATGTGATATTTCAGTTGTTTTTTTTTTAACAAATTTGAAAATATTTCTAAAATCCTGGTGTTTTTTGTCTATTTGTTTCAGTTTTTCTATATTTCTTTCTTCGCCTTTTCCTATGTACTGTACCTCTGTTTGTGTTTATGTACTGCCCCTGTTTATGCAAAAAAACTATACTTAGCATTCATTTTTATACTTATTTGACACTCAAAAGAGGGCATGGTGATTATTTCTTGTTAGTTTAGCATGCCAATAAGACATTTTAAATTAAAATGAAATAAAAACACATTTGTTTTCCCTTGTTCTTTATTCCTTATTTCTTATTAATCGATAATGGCCAAATTTTTTGGCCATCTCTTTTCAGATGGGGTTGTACTTGGAATTGTGGTAATATTTTATTTTTAAATATACCTGTATATCTACCTGCTCTATAGTAAATTTAAATGTGTTTCTCTAGAAAATATTTTCTCTCGCACTGGAGTCTCTTAACCCCTAAAGCCTAAATGACTGAAAAGAAATCAGCATGCCCCAGCTTTTGTATATTATCTCACAAATGTTGAGGAAATTTACAGCAACATTCATTGAATCTTTTAAAGGTGGAACAGTGTGTATAACAAGCAACAAAGGACCAGAGGGAAGTATTGTTCCTTGGAGTATTGTTCCAATGCAATCAAAAGCTTCCAAAATCCTCTCTACTGCCCTCAGGGCCACATTAATATAATGACAAGGAGAACCTTGGTATCCGAGCACTATACCGATGATTTTTAAAAAGTCGAAAACCAATGTAGTATCATTAAAGTCAAGTGGAGTGTGCTGGATTGAAAACACTGAGAGATGGCCTCCATTATTGAGGTAGAGGAACGTGAAATAGAGAGATATAGGGAATGAAGATGTTTTTTATTTTTTTATTTCCTACTCCTGAGGCATTACTAGAGAATTGAGAACATTAATAATAAGCGCTGCTTCATCTTTTCCACCCATCAACCTTTCCCTTCTTCTTTTTTTACCGTCCACCAGCTACCCCCTCCTCTATCTCTCCAGCTCCCCTTCATCCTCTCCATCGCCACGCTTCATATCGCATTCTGATCAATGTCTTCTCCAGAGAACCTGGCTGAATTCAGATGAAACGCTCAGCACTCTCTTCCCAAATCACACCTGAAAGCCTCGGATACCTTTCCACTTACACATCTTTCTGTCCCTCTCTGCTTCTCTATGTGGCCATGCCTTTCTCATGCTAAAAACGTATTCATATTCTTTCATGCTTTTCTGCACATCTCTAATCTTTTGCCTCTTTTCTTCTTTGACAATAGTCACATGAAACAAAGAGAGGGTACCCAGGAAAGAAACTTAGAGAGAGGCAAAGGGTTGAGTGTGGTGATTGACCTGACCTGACCATCATGGCCATGAATGGACTGTGGACGTGCACTGTTTCTCTCCTAACAGACACACACGAAATACAGACTGGCTCATCCTTCTGATGACACCGAGTCAGCTCTCTCTCTTTCGCTCCCTGCTGGTGAAATGTATACAATTCACTTTCTATGCTTCACGCTCACACACACACACACACACACACACACACACACATACACACACATACGCACAGGTCTCCTACTTCCATTCGGACTTTTGAAACGTGAAATGAGGTCTGACTGAAGCCAGCGGCCAGGGAACGTCAGTGTGATGAAGTGAAAAGTTTGTGTTTTACTAACTCTCTTCTCTATAATGTGTTTTATGTTTGTAATTTTGCTTAGCCCTCTCTAGTGGCTGAAATTTAATTTATGAAGACAGAATATGACTAAATATAGAAAAATGTATGTAATTTCAAACATCCTTCTCATTTGACAGACCACATTTCTGATGGAGTTTTTTTTATCTTCTTGGAACTGCCAAAGTATTACAGGCATAATCCACACTCTGCATTTCTGTTAATAGTCAAACTGGGTTGGACAGGTTGGATTTAACAGTTTTTACTGCTGAGCTAGTCATTTGGCCACAAGTTCTCATCCACATCACAACTTATGTCCTTGGGAAGAATCTTTTTGCATGCCTGATCCTGACAATATGCACATTTGTACAGACATCCAGCATTCATTGTGTCCAAGAAGGACATCTGATCATGTGGCTGGTGGTCATAAACTTTCCATCACCATGAGGAAAGGTTCGTCCTCTATGGAGTTGAGGAATGGAGAGTAAGGTGGAAGGAAAAGTGAGACCATCCTGGGATGGGCTATAAACCATTCTGTGACTGGAAGAGACGGTGAAATGCCACATCGTCCCATACAACTACAAAATGTTCTGGATTCTGCTTCATTTGCCCCCTTTCCTCACCTGGTACAAGTCTTTCATAGAAATCATCTATGAGTGAAAATAGGCACGCTGTGTCCCAACTAAGAGTTTATCATTTTTTATTTCTTTAATGTATTTTTGGTCAAGTTAGGTTTAGAACGTAAATTTGAGTTTGGACAATAGTATGTAAAAATGTGCAAAATGGACTGTAAATACACAGAGTTTTGGTGGTGGGTGCGTTTGAGTGAGAAAGCAGTTCATGAAATTTGAACAATGTGGTCATTGAATGCATTTTTGCAAAAATCAATGAAAAGTAATCCACAGTTTTGTCCACATTGACTGACCGTGTGAAGAGTTTTGAAAAAGTAAACTCACATAGAGGAATGTGACTTAGCAACTGTAAAACCAGAAGCAAAACTGCTGCCTGCAACTAACAAGTGTGAGAGCAGAGAGACAGCACAGCCCCGTTCGGAATGTTCACTCTCTCCGATGTGGGATTACTCTCTGGTTTGACTTATCCAGTGTCTTTGTAGTACACTTATTCACTTGTGTGCAGTTGTTTGGATCATGTTATATAGATTATCTGCATGTCATTCAAGAAGTGGTGTTGTCAATCCATCAGCCAACAAAACAACCAGGTTGACAGGAAATTTATTGTGTCTCCCTTAAAGGCTCCCACACAGGATCAGCGGTAAAACCACTCTGCGCTGGCTGTGCCGTTGTTTCCTATGGGCAGAGTGGTGGCACCCAACTAGGTGGAAGCGTGACCCTTGGCGGGGTGCACTGCTCGAAATTGCCAACGAGTGCTGCACTCAAAGTTGAAATGATTTCAACTTCGACCTTGGTTGCCGCTGACCTTTCAAAACTCAACCGATGAGACAACAGCTTTAGCCAAAAGCGACACATGCAAGCAGGGGAGGTAGAGAGTGATGGAAGAAAAATTCATACTCTGAGTTTCACAGGTCTCTGCACTCTATAACACAATATTTAAAAACATACCACGATCTCGCCGGGAAAAGTAATGCATGGCAAAACGTCAGCATACAAATTGGGCTACCACATTTGTGAATAGGCATATAGTTTACGAAGTTAGCTAAATCCAATGCTAAAGTTAGCTTAGCGCACTTTTCGATGATGTATACTTGCGCTGCGCTTTGACTCTGCAAGTGTCTGCACTATGTGCTGCGCCCAACCTCACGGTGAGCAAAGAGCAAATTTCTTATCCTGCGAAGGCATCTTAAGTGTCGATATGGTTAAAAGGCTAAAGAACACAAACAATGACCTACCTTTTGTTTGTGGGCGGCAAGATAACCATGTAATTTCTCAGGCTGGAGGAAGGAGGGGCCACCGTGTACAGCAAAGCGAACATCCAGCATTCGCTCCTTCACATCCATTAGGCTAAAGATGTTGACATCATCAGGTGGAACGGACAGCATCTCAGACAGGAAGTCCACCAGCAGCTCGAAGCGGCTCCGCTGCTTCCCTCTCAGTTCAATGAACTCCTTTGCTGTGATGTCTAAGAAACACACACACACACACACAAACACAATTGGAATTATAGACTGTATAGAAGTGGCCTCATTATTTCCACCCTGCTCAAGGATAAATCCAATTATTTTCAAACTGGGTCCAAGTGCTAAACTAAAAAATAGTCCAGAACACTCAAGACTGGAGCTGTGATCTTAAGTGATTGAAAATGACTCACTTCATCTGACTAAATCTTTTGTTAGGAAGGTTATTTTGTCTGTACTATGTCTGTTTGTGTGTGTGTGTGTGTGTGCACTTGCAGGTGAAGGCAGTCATTGGGAGTTGGATTTCCAGCTCCCATTTTTTTCCAAACACCATGTGGTCTAGCACATGAGAGATGTATGTTTATGGGCCACATTTGACAGTTATGTCCATAAGAATGAGCTTAATTTACTGACCATTGGCCTTTCTAAAGATTAACAGGTCATGATAGCCTCTGAAGTCTCAACCTCTGCTGGAGACGTGCTGACGACGTGCTGACGTAAGCGTTTTGCCTCCTTTCCGGTTACAGGTGTTTGTTTGTTAGTTGTAGCGTGTAGTTTGCTGCTCTAGCTCAACACAGCTAATTTGTTCGATTCTTTATTACATTGACTAACTATCTGCTATAATGTTACATTTGAACGTTTATTAGTTTTGCCTAAGCACTTACAGCGCTTCAGTGTTGCTAGCTACCAGTCTCTACCTTAGCAGCTAGCAATGGCTTCTCTCCCTCTCTCTCCCTCTCCCGCTCTTTCTTGCTCGGTGTGTCAAATGTTTAGCTATTCCTCTGCCTCCTTTACTGATAATGGTACATGTAATAAATGTTGTTGATTTGGAAACGCGGTTCCGCACCATGGGAGCTCAGTTGGTAGTTGCTAGCCAAGCCCCAGTAGCCGGTGCGGACCGACTAGAGCTAGCTACTGTTAGCCGTTCCCCGGCAGCTCCCGAGCAGCCGGGAATCCAGCGCGGCTGGGTGACTGTCCGAAGGAAGCATAGCCCTAGGCCGAGGCCCACGGTTCACCACCAACCCGTTCCCGTTTCCAACAGGTTCTCCCAACTCAGTGACGCACCTGCTGAGAAACCAACTCTGATCATTGGCAGCTCCATTTTGAGAAACGTGAAGTTACCGACACCAGCCACCATAGTTAAATGTGTTCCTGGGGCCAGAGCAGGCGACATTGAATCATGTTTGAAACTGCTGGCTGAAGATAAACGTAAATACAGTAAGATTGTTATTCATGTCGGCGATAATGACACCCGATTACGCCAATCGGAGGTCACTAAAATTAATGTTGAGTTGGTTTGTACATAGGCAAAGACGATGTCGGACTCCGTAGTTTTCTCTGGGCCCCTGCCAAATCTGACCAGTGATGACATGTTTAGCCGCATGTCTTCATTCCGTCGCTGGCTGTCGAGGTGGTGTCCAGGAAACGATGTGGGCTTCGTAGATAATTGGCGGACTTTCTGGGGAAGACCTGGTCTGAGTAGGAGAGACGGCATTCATCCAACTTTGGATGGTGCAGCTCTCATATCTAGAAATCTGGCCAAGTTTATTAGTGGACCTAAACCATGACAACGCAGAGTTGAGACCAGGAGGCAGAGTTGCAGTCCTAGACGCTTCTCTGCGCTTCCAGAGCAGTTACCCACCCATAATCCCATAATGACAGTGTCTGCCCCCCGGCCACGGAAATTTATAAAATCAAAAGTTAACATAAGAGGAGTTATACATCATAATTTAATTAAAATTACCACAACAGAAATAGCACCTCAAAATAAGAGAATTAAATGTGGACTCCTAAACATCAGATCTCTGTAATCTAAAGCTGTACTAATAAACGATCTGATATCAGATTATCATATTGATTTATTTTGTCTCACTGAAACCTGGCTGGGTCATGAAGAATATGTTAGCCTAAATGAATCCACTCCGCCCAGTCATATTAATACTCACATTCCTCGAGGCACCGGCCGAGGAGGTGGAGTTGCAGCCATCTTCGACTCAAGCCTATTAATCAACCCTAAACCTGAACTAAATTATAACTCATTCGAAAGCCTTGTTCTAAGTCTTTCACACCCAACCTGGAAAACAGCTAATCCTTTTTGTTATAGTGTACCGCGCTCCTGGTCCTTATTTTGAGTTTTTATCTGAATCCTCAGAATTTCTATCAGGCTTATTCCTTAAAACAGATACATTTACATTTAGTGATTTAGCAGACGCTTTTATCCAAAGCGACTTACATATGAGGAAGACAATGGAAGCAATATAACACCACAAGGTAACAAAAAGCATAAGTGCATCAAAAAAACGAGTCTGATTAAAGCCTAGCACAGTATACAAATCTAAGTATAGGAAAAGGTTGGGTTTTTTTTGAGCAGAGGTAAAAAGGAAGAAGAGTTAGTGATTGTCAGTTAGGTGTTGATGGAAGAGATGCATTTTCAAGTGCTTTTTAAAGGTGGCTACAGAATCTGCTGATCTTGTAGAAGCAGGCAGATCATTCCACCAATGTGGAACGGATCCTGAGAAGGTGCGCGAGAGTGATTTTATTCCTTTTTGGCATGGTACCACCAGACGTTGTTCGTTTCGCAGAGCGCAGGGACCTGGCAGGAGCGTAGGTCTGTATGAACAAGCAACGATATGTTGGTGCAGAACCAGTGGTGGTCTTGTAAGCCAAGAGCATCACTTTGTACTTGATGCATGCGACAACAGGGAGCCAGTCTAACCTAATGAAGAGAGCGGTTACGTGCGCTCTCTTCGGCTCATTGAAAACCACTCTTGGCGCCGCGTTCTGGATCATCTGCAGAGGTTTGGTTGTTCAAGCAGGGAGTCCAGCCAGCAGTGCATTGCAATAGTCCAGTTTGGACAGGACAAGAGCCTGGACTAGGACTTGTGTAGACTGCTCTGATAGGAACAGTCTGATTTTCCTGATGTTGTAGAGGATGAATCTGCAGGACCGGGTGGTGCTGGCGACATGGCTTTTGAAGTTTAGTTGATCATCAATTACCACCCCCAAGTTTCTGACCGTGCTGGTTGGAGTAACGGTCGTTGAGCCTAGTTGAATGGAGAGGTTGTGGTGAATCTTTGGGTTAGCCGGTATCACAAGTAGTTCCGTTTTGTCCAGGTTCAGCTGCAGGTGATGGTCCTTTGTCCAAAGCGTGATGTCACTCAGGCATGCCGAGATGCGAGCAGAAACAGTTGAATCGTCAGGTTGAAACGACAAGTGGCGCTGCGTGTCATCCGCATAGCAGTGATAGGAAAAGCCATGTTTCTGAATGACCGAGCCGAGGGATGTCATGTAGATGGAGAAGAGTAGGGGACCAAGCACCGAGCCCTGCGGCACCCCTGTATTAAGATGTTGGGGCTCCGAGACCTCGTCTCTCCAGGATACTCTGAAAGACCGACCCTAGAGGTATGATTTGAACCATCGCAACGCAATTCCAGACACACCCATAGCACTAAGAGTGGACAGGAGGACGTGGTGATTAACTGTGTCAAAGGCCGCAGACAGGTCCAGTAAGATAAGTACAGATGACTTGGATATCGCCTTTGCCAGTTTAAGGGCTTCAACAACTGAGAGAAGCACGGTCTCTGTGGAATGGCCACTCTTGAATCCAGACTGGTTGCGGTCCAGGAGATTGTTCTGTGTGAGAAAGGAGGAGAGCTGGTTAAAAACAACTCGTTCCAGAGCTTTGGCAATGAAGGGAAGGAGGGAAACCGGTCTGTAGCTTTCTAATAGTGTCGGATTGAGAGTGGCTTTCTTCAGTAACGGTGTGATGCGGGCTTCTTTGAAAGCTGTGGGGAACGACCCAGTGGTGAGGGAGGAGTTGATGATGTGGGTCAGAGCAGGGACAACAGCCAAAGAGATGGCCTGAAGGAGATGGGTGGGGATGGGATCCAGCGGGCAGGTGGTAGGGTGGTTAGAATGAATGACCTTGGAAACGTCAGCTTCAGATAGACGAGAGAAAGAGGGGAGCAGACACGTATCTGGGATGCGTGCGAGGTCAACAGGTGGCGCCGCAGAGAATTGCCTGCAAATGGTGGTTGTTTTCTTTACAAAGAAAGACGCAAAGTCATCAGCTGTTAAATCTGATGAAGGTGGGGGAGCAGGCGGAGAAAGGAGAGCAGCGAAGGTTTTAAAGAGAGTGTGTGAGTCAGGTGAGTTGTTGATCTTAGAGCAGTAGAAGTCCGTTTTTGCAGAGGTGACATCATCTGAGAAATTATAGAGGAGAGACTGGTAGAGACAGAGGTCAGCGGGATCTTCTGATTTACGCCATTTTCTCTCAGCTGATCGGAGGCTGGCGCGATGCTCACGTAGAACATCAGATAACCAGGGGGTAGACGAGGATGTGTGGGCTGGTCTAGATGTGAGAGGGCAGAAGTTGTCCAGGCAGGATTTAAGAGTGGAACACAGAGTGTCCGTGGCGCTGTCGGTGTTCAAGAGAGAGAGCTCCTCAGAGGGAGGGAGCGCCGACGAGACAGCAGAGGAAAAGCGCGAGGGAGCCAGCGTACGCAGGTTGCGTCGGAAGGTGACCAGCGGTAGAACATTTGCAGTGTCTGGAGAAGTTAGGTCGAGAGTGACAAAGAAATGATCTGACGCGTGCAGCAGGGTGACCTGAGCATGATGAGTGGAGTAGTGCCGTGTGTAGATAAGATCTAGTTGATTACCAGACTTGTGGGTAGCTGATGTGGAAACCCGCTCGAGGTCAAATGATGCAGCCAGGTTGTTGAAGTCCGCAGCCTGTGGCTTTCCAAGGTGGATGTTGAAGTCCCCAAGTACCACCAAAGGAGTGCCATCTTCAGGGAAGGATGAAAGGAGCACATCCAACTCCTCCAAGAAATGACCAAGCTGACCTGGGGGGCGATAGATGACTACGAAGTGACTTTTAACAGGATGGGTGATAGTAACAGCATGAAACTCGAAGGAGCTGTTGTCACACATGGATGATCGCTGTTTGAACTTCCAGTCATTAGGGATAAGCAGGCCGGTTCCACCACCTCTTCTCGCGATGCGAGGACTGTGGGAGAAAGTGTGATTATGGGAAAGGGCTGCAGGAGTGGCAGAATCCTCAGGTTTTATCCACATTTCAGTAAGTGCTACAACTGAAAGACCAGAATGATTAACAAAAGCCGTGATGAAATCAGCTACTTTCACCGCAGACTGGCAGTTCCACAAGCCTATTTGGAAAGTAAAAGGGGCAGTTTTGGACAGTGGTACAACATGCAGATTATGAACATTGCGTTGCCTTTGGTACGAAACAGATGTTCGTCATGTTGAAAAGAAAATGCAGGAAAATGCAAGACAAATATAATAGCACTTCAAAAAGAAGTGCAAACAATGAGTCCAAGAAAGTGCAATACTCAAGTGCCCTGTGGTTGAGTCCCTGCTCAGTGGAGTCACGTGCAGGTAGAGTCGATGGTTTTTACTCTCTTCGGTCTTCACTCGATGAGGGATGCCACAACCGCAATATAAAGCAATTATTGTAGGTGATTTTGGTGATTTTAATATTCATGTGGGCGTTGAAAATGATAGCCTTAGTACTGCGTTTATCTCATTATTAGACTCGATTGGCTTCTGTGAGTGTGTACATAAATCCACTTACTGTTTTGGCCAC
This sequence comes from Coreoperca whiteheadi, assembly GCA_011952105.1. NCBI lineage: Eukaryota > Metazoa > Chordata > Actinopteri > Centrarchiformes > Sinipercidae > Coreoperca > Coreoperca whiteheadi. The sequence continues at coordinate 30,844,727 of CM022485.1, read as the reverse complement.
ACCCTCGACCTTGTTCTGGTATACGGCATTGAAATTGAACATCTAACCGTCTTTTCAAAGAATCCTTCACTATCAGACCATTATTTAATAACTTTTGAACTCCTATTACTGGAGTACACACCAGCAGTCAAATACTACTACAGTAGATGTCTATCTGATAGTGCTGTAGCTAAATTTAAGGAATTAATTCCATCTGAATTTAACTCAATGCTATGTCTTAACATAACAGAGGACTCTTATGCAAATTTCAGTCCGTCCCAAATTGATCATCTTGTTGATAGTGCTGCAGGTTGCTGCGAATGAGACTTGATTCTGTTGCTCCTCTTAAAAAGAAGATAACAAAACAAAAAAGGGTAGCTCTATGGTATAATGCTGAAACCCGCAAATTATAGCAAACATCACGAAAACTTGAAAGGAAATGGCGTTCCAATTATCTAGGAGAATCTTGTTTAGCCTGGCAAGATAGTCTTAAAATATATAAGAAGGCTCTCCGTAATGCCAGAGCAGCCTACTACTCATCACTAATAGAGGAAAATAAGAACAACCCCAGGTTTCTTTTCAGCACTGTAGCCAGGCTGACGGAGAGGCACAGCTCCATTGAGCCATGTATTCCTGTACCCTCAGCAGTAACGACTTCATGAGCTTCTTAAATGATAAAATTTTGACTATTAGAGAGAAAATTAATCACGTCCTGCCCGCAGCTGGTGCCAACCGATCTTCAAGCATAGAGGCGGTGGAGGGAGCTGTGAAACCTGAGGTGTACTTGGAATGCTTCTCTCCTGTCGACCTTATTCAACTAACGTCGACAATTTCTTTATCTAAGACATCGACCTGTCTCTTAGACCCAATTCCAACTAGGCTGCTTAAAGATGTTCTACCATTAGTTAGCACGTCTTTAGTAGATATGATCAATTTGTCTTTACTGACAGGTTATGTACCACAGTCTTTTAAAGTAGCTGTTATTAAACCTCTCCTTAAAAATCCCACTCTCGATCCAGGGGTTTTAGCCAACTATAGACCTATATCTAACCTTCCCTTTATCTCTAAGATCCTTGAAAAAAACTGTTGCTAATCAGTTATGTGACTTTCTAAATAACAATAGTATATTTGAGGTTTTCCAGTCAGGTTTTAGAGTAACCCTAACCCTAACCCCATCATAGCACAGAAACAGCACTGGTGAAAATTACAAATGACCTTTTAATTGCATCAGACAATGGACTTGTCTCTGTACTTGTCTTGTTAGATCTTAGTGCTGCATTCGATACCATTGACCATCAAATTCTATTACAGAGACTGGAACATTTAATTGGAATTGAAGCAACCGCGTTAAGCTGGTTTAAATCCTATCTATCAGACCGATCTCAGTTTGTATATGTTAACGATGAATCATCTGAGCACACCAAAGTTAGTCACAGAGTTCCGCAACGTTCTGTGCTTGGACCACTTCTATTTACTTTATGTACGCTTCCTTTGGGCAATATTATTAGAAAGCACTCCATAAAGATTCATTGTTATGCAGATGATACCCAGTTATATTTATCGATTAACCGGATGAAACTGATCAGTTAGTTAAACTTCAATCATGACTTAAGGACATAAAAACCTGGATGACCAGAAATTTTCTGATGTTAAACTCTGACAAAACTGAAGTTATTGTACTTGGCCCCGAACGCCTCCGAGACTCACTGTCGGCAGATATAATTGCTCTAGAGGGCACTGCCCTGGCCTCCAGCACCTCTGTGAGTTATCTTTGATCAGGATCTATCCTTCAACTCCCACATGAAGCAAACTTCAAGGACTGCC